>CM065922.1:34323449-34887431 GCA_033439105.1 Magallana nippona
TTCTGAGCGAAAAATGATAATGTGTCAATTAAGATATATTGGAAATTTCCCTTTTATCGATTTGAATTGCACTTCTTTCACAGATATGTGTATTTTTTATTAAAAATCAGCCAAATGTGCTGCATAAATATCTTGGGACAGACTATAGTTATTGTATTTTATTTAAAAAATTCCTATATGTGAAAGAAGAAAATTGTACCTCAATGCACTCAAATTAAAAGCATTAAAAAATTTAATTGGTCTTCCCCATTAATAACTATTGTTGTTTACCTGGCATGAGCTCGTGTGACGTTTTATAACCTTACTCACTTGATCGATGAATTCACTCGAATGAAAAATGTCGTCACGTGATATTTAAAGAGCTATTATAATCAATGTATTGACAGGCATATCACTTTATTTTACTATTTTCATCTTTATTCAAAAACAACAAATGGCTACAAACAAGATGATTTTCCGCTGTAATATGTTCTTAAGAATAGCGATAATGCATTTATCCCCGTAACATAGACTGGCAATGCCTGTCTGATATGCGCGATCTTTCGTACGATAGAGACAGAGGACCAGCCTAACCCTAACAGTAATGTGTCAGAACTATGGAAACTGTTTTAAAGATGTCGGTTTTATTTCCTTGTCTGAAAAACTATCAAAATGGGTGTAGATGTCATATAATTAATCGAATAAGGAGGGGGCCCCAGAAAATAGTTACAGCATATCATCATTTCTAATGATCAACCAAAATTTTAGCGTCAATCGTAGAATTATAAACAAGATACATAGCTTGGTTTGAGTCATGATTTTGTTCACATGAGTTTATTACCATCAACTTAAGATTTTTAAACTTGGTATTTCCTATTCAGCATAGCTGCATTTAAAATATATAAAATATAAACAATCTAAAGCATGACCTCAGCTCTGTGTTCAAACATAGCATTGTGCGCAAAGCTCTGTATTTTGCTTATAATTCGAAGCTTGACTCTCAGATACGGTTAGTAAATATAAAATTGAAAACAATTAAAACAAAAGAAAAATGCACTAAAACAAAGAAAGAATACAATATATTTTATCTCATATATTTTATATATTTCTAGCAGCGAAAATAATCTCCGTTTAGACTGAAAATGATGAGCATTTTAACAAAACATGTTGCATTAATCAGCCATTACGTAGAGATCGTACTGAATTAAGTGTACCAATAGTAGTGCATCAGATTTTGCTCATTTTGCGCAGGTACATGTAAACAACTAGCTGTCTGATTTACCGAAGTCTATATTTGATTCGATACCTAAAAATTCCAAAATACAGGCGATAGTTCCCCCTGAAGTTAAAAAGAAACGAAACGAAAATCAAAACAAGCTAAAACCACCGTCAGAAGTGAAAATGTCAACGCATTGAAATATTTAACCTCAATTTACTTCACAAAAATGGCACAAACATATTTTGGATGTTTCAAATATTCCCCGCACGTAAACTGTTGCACAACAAGCAAATTCATCTTTGTCAGTTTGACCCGTTTATCACGCGTCCAACATGGCTGCTTCTAACAAACTAGACTGGTCCTCTGTCTCTAACCTGGTTTTCGATATATGAAATATCGAGCCCAAAGTTAAACTGATGGCCCCTCTATTCTCTCTGTCTTATTATTATTTCATAAATTACTCATTTGAAACAGAAATAGCCCATAATTTTCTCAGGTGAGCTAAAAAACTTCCCCTGCATATTCTTATATTAATCACCGAGTCTCTTTCAAACAATATGATTTTACAGTCATATCACATATTGAGTATTGCAGTTTTCGAGAAGATTCAACAACTGTTTATATATGGATTATAAACCTACATCAAACTTTGAACTCAAGAATTGTCCAGGGGCCACAGTCCAAACAATTTTTAAAGAATCATCATTATGTCAAAATGCTTGCTTATAAGTAAAACCACATATATTAATAACATTTGAGTTTTTGTGGACCCTTAATTTTTGCAATTTATATTTTTCTTTCCATAAGGATGATTACGTTGAGTTTGACTCAGTAATTCTTGAGAAGATTTTTAAACAAGAGGCCCAGGGGCCACATCACTCACCTGAGCAACAAAGGCCATAATTCAGATCAAATCAGCATTACAGTATCAAAATCAAAATATCTTGCAATTTAAACAAGAGGCCAACAGGCCTCAACGGTCACTTGAGTGCCATAGCCCATACACAGACCAGTCGAGGAATCTCATAAAAACATTTAATTAAGTTTAATTCTGGAGTAAATAATATCATAATGACAATCACCTCTCTGCCTGAAATCTTTCTAAAAGGACTATGAAACCTAAAATTTTGGCGAAAAACTATAAAAGGGACTTGGACACCATTTGAGATCAAATTTTTATTTTTTATTTTTAATGTATAAAATGGTTTACTTGCACATTTTGAATAATTGACCAAAATTTGAATGCTGGAAGTCAAATTATAAGGGAGATACAAAGTAAGAATTCCTTGTTATGTTAACAAAGCTTGAGTCTGATAGTTTGTTTACAAGTATTGTAAAATATGGAATAACCATTTCTTTGACAAAATGACTCATGGCAAACAAGGTAAACTGATTCAATGTGTTCATAAATAATATCATCAACAGAGAAAAGCAGCATATAATTGGAACTTATACCAATCAAACCTAAATGTAAACAATAACAAGGCTAGAGCTTTGTTTACAAAACAAAGAATTTCAAACTCTGTATCTTGTTTATAAATCAATATTTGATTTTTATATTTTGACAAATCATTAAAGATACCCATATTAACCATTTTAAACATTAACAAGAGGCCCAGGGGCCACATCGCTCACCTGAGCAACAATAGCCTTAACTCTGATCAAATTAGCATTACAGTATCAAAATCAAAATATCTTGACAACCAAATACAGTAGATCTTGCTCAAGAAATAAAAAAAATCTACTGATTTTTATCCACATATTTTTATGGTAAATACCAAGCCCCTTTTGTTGTTGTACCTGTAAGATTTTTCTCTATTCCTAAATAAAAATGGAGTATTAAACTGCAGGTAAAATAATCAGTGTATGATGGAAAGGACGTCCCGGGTATTATTACATATTATTATCATGTTTAAACAATTACACTTTATACTAAATTTAAACAATTACGCTTTATATTTATGCATGGTATTTTCAAATACTGTGAAAATACTGGTAACATATATAAAATTGCTTGCATGCAATTCCCGACATCGCATGTTATACTGTATGTGTGTAAACTAAACTTACGTTGTCAAAAATATTTTATTCCATGAAAATAGTTATCCACTCTGACCACTATTCCTTGCATCAAAAAAGTTATTGCCAGTGTATTCGCCATTATGTAACCAGCCACCTGTTGACTCGGCGCGTGGTCAATGTTTGTTTAACAATTTCCGATGTCAGGTGCATGCACCTGTCTCGTGTCAGACTTCAAAGGGGGATATCAAGTGCAGGAAGATTAGCACTTATCATGATTTAATTTTACTTGTTTACTTTGTGTCCAGTTACGGAGTTAAACATTTTTGCTTTACATAGACACTGTTAAAAATACATCGATCATTTGTACGACTTTATAATGATGATATACGACAAACATATGTTACTTTACAATGTTTATTTAACAACAATCAAAGAATTGGACTATAATTAATCAGTGAAATATATACACCCTTATAAGTATAATAAAGGTATGCTGTATATACACAGGGAGTGAACATGTATAGATCTCAGCGCTAGGGCATGATTATTAGCTAAATCAGTGTCAGCCTACCGTATAAACAAGAGTGTTGGTAATTGCCAATTATGTATCTTAAGATTGAGTTTTACCATAAATGCAAAATGATTATCAATTAAAAGATGAACATTAATACAACTTACACACATTAAATAATATGTACTTTACTATCTGTTATAAACATTCCCGGGACTTACCGCAATAATTTGTTATATTCGAATTTGGTTTCAATTTTACTGCGCAATGGTATCTTCCCACCAGTAATATATGGATACCATATGATGATGTGTTTAAAAATACAGAACGGTAAATTACTAGAACTTTAAATTGATTCATGTACATTAAATCAATTATTTAATTTTGATCAATTTTGATGGATTTAGATTTTTTTCTCAGATTTTATTTATCAGTGGTTGGTCCGGAATTTTTTTTTTTAAATTTGCATTTTATTTTTTTCTAAAATGTCAAAAAAATATGGTCAGCAGAACCATAATCCAACTAATAAAAAAAATGTTTGCCTCAGTTTATTCCTTTGATGTGTGGGTTGCCCCATCCTGGCTCAAACAAAATACACAACGGAAATGGACTTTTTATTGTCAAATGACAAAATTACAAACCTCTAAACTACAAATGATACTGTGAGAAATTTATGGGTTTTCCCCATGTGGGCCAAGGAACATCACTTTTGTAAAGTGTGGATTGGTCTATCCTGACCTGCCACCCAAGCTAGTTGCTATTTGCTTCAGAAGAATTTCTTTATTTAGAATCTTATAATTCAACACCCCCTCCTCCTCCATTTTTTTCCCTTTTCTTTGTAAATCTAATTCAATCTTTCGTTTTCCTGCCATGCTGTTACTCTCTTTAACCGACATGAATTTCACTATCCGAGGGCAGTTAAGGTGTTAAGGAAAAATTTTGAGTTACGTAAACTGGTGAAACAGTAGTCAATGTCTCAGAATTGTTTTGGCAATCTATAATACAATTTACTTTGATATTTACAATAAATTACCTCATCTAAAATAAAATATTTCCACTTTTTTCTTCTAAAAGACTGATGGTCCTGTATAACAAGTTTGTAAGATGTTATACAAATGTGAAAGGCATTGGTTTTGGTCCAGCCCTAGAAAATAATAAAACTCATGAGACATCATACAAGCATGAAGATGCATAGTACATGACTGTACATTAATTTTTTACATCCTTTACTTTTCTCACTGCTTCATTGAAAGAGAATAAATTATGTCTCTGTCATTCTGATTGAATACAGCATACTGCACTCAATGGATGATTACAGGGATTATCTAGGGGGTTCTCAACTACTTAATTATTGAAAACTAAATAGCCTTTAATTTCCCCATTTTCACATAAAGTACGTTCATCCCTTCAACAATAAGCATACCTGTCTCTTCAGTTTCCTTTCCTTCAGAGTTCCATAGTATGTGAGTATTTTGAAAGCAGGGCACCACTTTTTTATTTCCATCTCCCAGTTCAACATAACACTGGTAGGAACAACAATCAAATGGGGTCCCCATATACCTAACAAATAACAAATTACTCAGTTGTTACACAAATTCCTTCTTTTTTTTGTATCAGGATAGAATAAAGTCAAGAATTCTATTCAATGCTCGAAATTTTATTCCTAAAGCTTTTGCCCTTCGAGCTCCTCAGTAAATTTCAAAATAATGTAAACAATAATGAATTCCAATGATATATATCTGTTGTGTTTCTACCCAGTGTGCTTTTCAATAGATTTATAACCCTGAAAACAAACTTGATTAAAAATATATTCTCAAACCCACAGGATGGAAGCACCATGAACTTTTAAGCATTGGATTTGATTTCCAATATTTTCACACCCAAACTGAAGCATGCTACTACAACACAAGCCTACTGCACATTTTCTGAATGATTGGTTAATGGTTTGCACATAATGTTGGGTTTTTTTTAAAAATGTTATAGCCTTTTGTCAGAAAACTAACCTGTTTGCACAAAGCACTGAACCATTAAGGTCAAGATCTAGAATAATAACTAAGTTTTCTAAAGTTAGGACCAGTTATAACTAAGATATAGCCATCAAATGGCACCTGCTCCAAAAACTTAAAACCTTCTCAGAAACCTGAACCTCAACCAGCATCCAAAACCTATGGCTCAGATTCAGCATTCACCTATGTCAAGTGCCTGAGTATCATACAGCATCCGAAACCTTTGGCTTAGATTCAGCATTCAAGCCTGTCAAGGGCACAAGTATCATAAGACAAGTTTGGTAAAGTTAAAACCCGTAGTAACTTAGATATGGCTATCATAAGGCACCTGCTCCAAAACTTTAACCTTCTCTAAAAACCTTAACCTCCTCCAGCATCCACAATTCATGTCCCAGATTCAGCATCAAATTTTTTAAAGTCCATAAGTAGGTCCAGATGCACCATCCATGCAAGTTTGGTGAAGGTAGGACAAGTAATAACTTAGATACAGGACCTGCACCAAAAACTTTCACCAGGTCCAGATGCCGATGGTATAGCATAAGCTCCCCCAGACCTCGTCCTGGTGAGCTAAAAACATTTTAAGATCAAATATTCCAAATTTTATAGAAAAATAATGGAATAGGAATTTCTTGGTAATATGCACATCTGCACATTGTGTCCTAAATCCCAAAGTTTTACTAAATTCCATGCAGCAGTTAAAGAGAGCTGTGCTCACAAACTGTTCATAATTTCATATCTGGCCAAAATTCCAAGTTTAAAAGGGCCGAAATTCCCCCAAAAATAATGAAATCAGAATATCCTGGTAATATGCCCCCCCCCCCCCTCCCATACTGAACTCTTGGCCAATTGGGCAAAGGCTTTCATGATATTAACTTAAATTTGATAGATTCCTTCATTCCCTTTCTAAATATGTATTCATCTCTTTCATTAAAATTCAACAGCAGAACAAAAGAAAAAGATTTTTGAAGAGATTCCATTAAAATCTGTTAAGACTTTCCAAATATACTCGCACACCCTGCTAAAAACGCTTCACACGAAAAGCTGAAGAGTTTACATGAAACACTAAACCATTTTCATAAAAAATATGTTACATGGAAGTTGCACGTTTTTTTGGTGTAATAGTATGCTTCAGGTTCTGCATATATAAATGAACTGCTTGATTGAGATTTTAATTAGATTGGATATTTTTAATGATTTATCTTACTTTTTTCACATGCTAAATGTGCTAGCAATGCAATTGTCTGTATAGTTTTTCCAAGGCCCATTTCATCAGCCAAAATTCCATTCAACCTTTGCTCATACATAGTGGCAAGCCAATCTAATCCAACATGCTGGTATTCCCTCAAAGAATGTTTTAATAAAAATGGAACTGCTGTCTTCACCTACAAACAAATTAAAATAAATTCAAGTGACCTTTGGCCAACATTGCTCACATATTCATTAGTTTTTAAGGAAATTCTTGTATCCCTTCCTAATTTCTTATTTAAACTTTGAAAAGAGTAGGAAAGGGGTCAGGGTGGAACAAATTGAGAAAAAAATTGCATCTACCCTACATAACAAAACAGTACAGCTCATGAGTTTCCCGACATAAACACCGGCCACCGTGTTTAAAAGTCCACGCTGAGCGTGGAAGTGTCGGTACCTTTGATCTATTGTTCTCTGTTACGGCCTCGAAACAAGAAAAAACATGGTGCGACGCGATGCAAAACGGACAGTTACACGGTGTAACACGTGGTATTTACCTGTGAAAAATGGAGAATTTAATAATAAAACTTATAAAAATAAAATATTCATTTATTTACGCAAGAGAATTAAATAAAAAGAAACAGAAGTTTATAATAATAAAATTTTAAGGCACACAATATTTTAGACCTAGCAGATTGTTACGGTTGATTTCTGTTGAGAAATAGAACAAAAAAAAAAATCGCCCAGATATTTAAAAGCTTGATCAATCAACACTAAAAATTTCTTCTTCTTTTTTAAATTAGATATTAATATAGTTTAATAGGTTTATGTTTCAGTCCATTTGTAAACGTAGTAAGTGATCGTAGTAGTTTGGCAGTTTCAATAGCGCGTAGAATTGTAACACTTATACTCAATTCACACTATATCAAATCTAAAGGGCTGTTGAAAACAGTAAATTTTCAAATTTTCTTTGTAATAAACTATTTTATCTATGTGTGGTATACTTGTACTGTACATGTAGTACAGTTAAATATTCATAGCTGTAAGCGTGTATAATCAGCGAATCGGTACTAGATAAGTTTGATTTCATCTTTATCAAGCCACTTTAATTTTGACATTTGTGTTCCAAGAAACTATTGCAATAATTACTGTTTGGTTGTTTAATGATCGTCATAAGAGAGAGAGAGAGAGAGAGAGAGAGAGAGAGAGAGAGAGTATGGGTTAGGCTTAATTCTAAGTATATTTTAGTTGTAATTCACTTAAATAATATATAATATAGTTTTATAGTTTCCATTTATATTGAACCCATTTTTCCCTAAATTGCACATTGTGATAGAATTCATGCAGTCAGAGTCCACCTGCTACTCCTGTCAATCAAATCAGCCTGCGAGCTACACCACTGCTCCTTCCACGATAAGGAAATAATGTTGTTGCATTGTTCTTCAAGTCCGAAGAATAGAAAAATGTTTAACAATAACGTATATGGTGTTTGTAATGTTTAGATTCTTTATTCTTATACTGCATGTACGAGTGTTGGAATGCTGCATTGTTTAAACTTTCTCTCTCTCTCATTTGAATTATTAGAGTTTTATTTGTATGAATTCAATTCATTTATTTTAGACTCATGGTTTTAATAAGGATTTCAACACAATGACAGAAAGTTTGTACAGACGATCTAATCAGATTTATCGGTTAAAGTTTCGACGCTATTTCACATCAAATGTATTAGATTGTAAATAAAGCTATGTTTGTTCTTAATACTTGCAAAAGGTTATCATCTCATTCATCTTTTTAATTAATCAGTTTTTTGTGTATATCAATGTACCCGGTAAATGATTTTTAATCGCAAGTAATACTTTGTGAAGTTCCCGCATGTATGTCCTACGGATCCATGCACTGATAGTAGTTGTTTGTGTACATATCTACAGACAGTTCTTTTGTTTTTCAGAGATTAAGAAAAACCATGAAACTAACAAAGTAGAAGTAAGATATATTCAGACTATGCACACGACAGGTTGTGATGAGTTACCTAACAGGTGTCCGTGGAAAAGTGTGAATAACGGCATTTCGTGTACATATGTTTAAGCATCCACAGAGTTGGTTGTAAAATACAATGAATGCTAAAAAAACAAATAAAGACAATAACACCTGTTGTGTATAGAACCCAAGATGAAAAACAATGCTGTGTCTCTGATCAGTGATTTTTTGTTCATGTTAAACCATGATGCCATTACCAGCTATACGGGAAATAAAGTTGAAAGTTATTTTTGTTCAATGCTAATTTAATTTACCAAGAGTTTGTACATGTATTTATCTAAAATTTATCATAAAATTGTGATTTTTAGTTTAATAATTGCTACATAAATAGCTGAACTATTCGAGTCACCGGTAATATGGGGTTGACTTTTACTACAGCACATCCACATGTATTTAAAAACAAACATGATCTGAAATGTTTTTATTTCTCATTTTTTATTGGTTTAAAGTTAAGCCGCAAATAATTAATAAATCAAAAGGTGTTCTATCAAAGGGCGTTTTCAGCTAACAGAAATTAAGACGTTTAAGCTCCCGATATTTTGATTGGATCGTCAGTTACAACATCACGTTTGTTTAGAAAAAAAAAACATGAATAAAATTGATTTGAATTTTGATAATATATCAATGGATAAATATATTTGGTAAATTTATCTGAATTTATTTAAGAACAAATGAATTAAAAGGTACCAATTTACGTCGAGTTTTCAGATCATAAAAAATTAATTTTCTGATTTTAATGTTAACACTGCTTCAGTAAGGCATTTTTAATAAGCAACCAAAATTTGAGTTACATTTGTTGAGTTATAAGTGAGTTACAGAGCTTACAATTCTTTGCTATGTAAACAAAGCTTTTGTTGACATTTTGAATATTGAAGTGAAAATTCCAGTGTAAGACGTAAAATGAATGTATTAACTGTCTATTTATGCTTAAAATGAATAAGAAGATAGGCAAATCAGCTTGAAAAAGATTTTTTTACTGGTAAATTGAACCTATGTAAACAAGAACAGGGCATGAGGCTTGTTTATACACACCAACGAATTGTGAGCCCTTTATCTTGCTTATCACTCTACGACTGACTTTCAAATATCATTTGGTCATTAAAAATGCATTCCTAAAGCATTGTAAGAAATAAAAACAGAAAAATAGAATTTAACCAAAATCGTGACCATCCCCTACAAAAGATGTTTCCTATATATCTTTTTAATAGAGATGACAAATGCAGAATTGCTAATCTGTTAATCGCAATTCCTTTAAATTTCGATTAACTGGTTACTTGTATCAAAATACACAACTTTGTACATATTATTCTTTCTTTAATGATTCTGTAGATGTGTAAATCAGAATATTTTAGGGATGGCAATCTCTAACCTGTTACTCGGTAGGAACAATGGTAACTGGTTACAAAATCAGCAATCGATTAGTCGTATAAAATAATGCATATTTTAACACAATTTTAAAATAAATCAGATTAATTTTTTTATCTTTCGAGATCTAGACTATTATTTAATCAAGTTAAGATGGACACCATTAAAACTCCCGTGCTCGAGGAACTACTTCATGATTCGTTTAAGATTTCTTTTTGAACAATTATTCTGAGATATAATCTTTATATGATATATTGATTAGCAAATTTACAGCTATAACGAATTCATGGTCTGTTAAAGTTCTTATTTAAACCTATTAAAAATTGCTGTATATATAACGAACACTGCTATAACAAATTCACTGCTATGACGAAGTAATTTTAAGACCCCCGTTGGCATAATTTTAACGTATTTTATCATTTATATAACAAACATTTTCCATAGCAAACTTCGTTGAAAATACATTCAATTTTAAGATGCATATAAAAAAACTCAAATTCAAATATTATACAGATTTTTTTTTCAAAAATTGAAGTGAAAAGATTTTATTAACATGTTTAGTAAATAACGGTAATACTGATGTTTATAACTTACGATGGTTTGAAGTAATGTCAGCTGATTATTTTATAACAAATTTGTTATATGATTTCTTACGAATTCGCTGTAAACGAATAACGAATTACGGCTAAAACTAACTTTTTTCTATGGTCCTATAAATGAGTTTTGCTGTATACATAAACAAGAGTATTCCTGTTGTGCTTTGTGTGTTACTATTATAACTATTAAAAGTACAATAATAACGTCAACAAGAGGCCCATGAGCCACAACGCTCACCTGAACAACAGTTCCTTGTAACATTCTATTTCGTAGCATAATATGCTATTTCTATTTTAAACTTTGAACCCCTTTCTGGGGCCCCAGTATTGGTGCGGGTTTATGGTTGGCTTTAACAATTTAGAATCTACGCTATTTGAGGATCTTTGCATAGTAATCTCACAAACTGTAGCATTGTAGTTTTAAACATGTTTCCTATATATATTTCTGTTAAACTTTGAACCCCTCTTGGGGCCCCAGTATTAGTCCAGTGGTCACAGCTTTATTAATTTAGAATCTACATTATTTAAAGATGCTTACATAGTAATCTCACAATTTGAGGCATTGTAGTTTTTGAGAAGAAGATTTTTAAACATTTCCCTCTATATTTCTATGTTAAACTTTGAACCCCTTCTGGGGCCCCAGTATTAGATCAAGGGTCACGGCTTTTATAAGCAGAATTACAGTAATTGCCCTTGGGTTATATTATTATCATTAAAAAGCGATAGTTTTTGGGAAAATGGCGGTCATCGATTTTGATTGCTTGAGCTATGTTCCGTTCACAAAATTACAGAAATTGCGCTTGGATTATGAATTTATCGTTAAACATCAACAGTTTTGGTGAAAATTGTGGCAGATGATTTCCACATTTAATGGGTGTGTATTATACATAGGACCTGCAGTTTTTTTCGCCATTTTTTGGTCAACTTTGGGGGTGCGTATTATAAATGGGACTTTACGGTAATACAGATGAACAAGGATCTCAACAAGGTAATTTCCAATCACACCACCAATTTTAGATGATTAAAACCAAGATTTTTAATGCTATTGTTTCGAAAATTTTCCTTCAAGCTGTAGACAAGCCGATCTGGACGTTAAGTCAGATGCTCTGCTTCAGAGAAAAAAATATTGTCTAATCATCCAAAAAATATGGTAATTAACAAAGATTTAAAAAGTTGGTTGTTTTCCAATTAAGGAATTCAGGTTGCACAGACTTCTAAATGCATGAACTGTACTCTTTTGTAATATGTTTGAAAACACAATTAATATCAAGATTAATTAGGCTGATATTTGACCATATCAAATGTAGTCCTTTAAGTGGCCCTTGTTATATGCTAAAATATGCTATCTTGTTATGAATTTAATCTTCCAGATACTATAATTTAAAACCATAATGGTTAGAACAAAATTTTTACGGACTTTTTAAAACTTTTGATTTCTTCCAAGTTCAATCAAGGTCCCCTGAAGTTTGAGTATGTACAAAGTAAAAAATAAATTCAATTTTTCAAAACAAATTAGTCTTACAGTTGTTGTTTCCAGAGTGTATCCTTTAGGCTGAAGACTTTGAGCCTGTGCAGCTATGTCAGTGATATCCTTTCCTGGTCCATCTTGATCAAAATCACCCTAAAATCATTTTACAAATGCATGAAATGCTAAATCACTGATCAAAAATTTATCAACCTGTAATTGAATCATTTAAATGTACAATGTTCTGTACAGGCATCAACAAATGAAATTACATATAATCTATTATACAATTCCATGCATTGAACATTATTCACTGAAGAAATGTCAGTTTAAAAGCATATTCAATATTTCACCATTGATTTTGAATCATCATCTTTTTTTGTCAGAAACTCCAAACCAATGTCTTCGTTTTCATCTTCATCCAAAATCTCCTCTTCTTCCTCATTTTCTGTTTAGAAAAAAATTATAGCATTTTTACCATCCATTTAATTCGGTTTGCAGTATATTCCTTTAATCAGAACTATTTATTAGCTTTTTCGTAACTTGTAACTACATATTAATGTCAACTAGACGTCATCAAGATGTTGATTATCTTAAAAGGCCCACTTTAATTAAGACATTAGGATAAAAAGCATTTTTATTTTTGAAGTGTTAAATATTTAGTTGAAGATCAATGCTCATTTTATCAAAACAAATATTTTATGGGTGAAGGAAAATGGGACCAAGGGGAGAAATGTAGTACCACAATGGCATCAAGCAGTAGAAAAGCTACAAATTATTGGTTACTAAACACAAATGCACAAGGCTGAGGACAGTTCAAGTGTGCATGACTTTCCACTTTGCACCGTAGGTGCACAGTTATAACTTTCTTCTGAATTGTGTTATCATTATATGTAACGTTTAATTGTTGAGAAATTGTGATTTTATGAATTTGATAGGGTAAAATGCCATTGTTTCCTGGTATTTAAAACTATGCATAAAGCCAAAGAAAAAAGTATGATTAGCTCATTAATTCGAGGTGGCGATGGATTTTAAAAATAAGAATTTATTGATAGAGCATTCAGAGAAACATATTAGCTTTTTAAAGTGTTATTTCATAAACAATTAATTTTCATAAACCAATATATACCATAATATGCCAATTTTTTTGGAGAAAAAAATCAACTTCGATATTATTCCTGGACCAAATCATGGGGTAAACATTCTTTTCTAAAATTTCACCATTTGGTGACTTTTTACAATAGTTTTCATATTTTTGAAAGAAAAAGAAATCCCTAGAGCAGAAATATAAAAAAATGGGGTTTAGTGCTTTTTCAACAAATTCCAATAGGGTCCCATAGTAAAAAGTGTTAACTTTTGAGACGATCCCCTAGGAAATCAGAGTGGTAAATAAATTATTTTTTTATCTTAGAATAATTTATATAGCAGTAAAACTATATGCAAGAAATTTCATCAAAATATCTCAGGTAAAAGTAATTAGACTCGGCCTCGTCAATACATATTGTAAAATACATTTCAAATTTTAATAATTTGTCATGTAATTTTCTTCGAAGGAAGGAATATCAAAGTATATAAGAAACGTTTGTTTTTGAAATTATTTTGCAATTTTGCAACTTTCACAAACAAAAATGATTTAATAAAGTAAAATTTGGTGTGATTAACAGATGTTTCAGTTTTTCATGAGCTCTAATTATCCGATTACATACAAAATCAATAAAGTTAAATTGTATTACAAGAATGGTCACATTGAAAACTTTAATATAATAATATCTGGTGTGGAATATTAAAGCTGACATGAATTCATAAATATGCATAATTTCTCTTTTATCTATGACTACCGCCATATTAGTTGTCGATTTCTATTGTTCTGCTCATCGCTACACACCCCATATATAAGGCAGAGAGCACTATTCATGCTTCACCGCATTCAGGTATTTCATTCACCTGAACACATTACACTGGACAAAAAGACTTGTAGAAACGCGTTTCGAAAAAAAATAATGTGACAATCACTGCACTGGTAAGGAATATCCATTGAACGACGAAACAAGAAAGACTGAAATCCAGGCACACATACATTTCAAAATCCTCGATAATTGTAACCATTTTCATGTGTATGTTATAAAATCGCACATGCGCAAACCACATACTGTGGCAGGTAGATCAAGCAATGTCAACGTCCGCATGGATTTTAGTAATGGAGTGTTTTTGTAGAAACTGATGGAAACGATGTTACGTTGTTACTTTTTTGGATTTACTATCATTTATCTACTGTGCTGGATGTAGTGTCTCCTGGGTCTTCAAAAAGATGAAGACGTTATGCATTCTGTATGAATGACACATGTGTTCGATGTGCATGCAAAGTAAGGCAGCACTATCTGTGCAAAATAATATGTATACCTTGGAAATTGTTTAAATATTTTGTGTTTTATTGATTGTAGTGTCCTTCATTCTTTTTTACAATTATTTTACTACAATGTGTAGTTTATGCATTTATAGGAGTCCATGCAACCTGAATGCCTCGATCAGAAAGCAACCGACCGTAACTTTCTCGACCGGTATATATACCCCAGTGGCAATTAAGGAGGGATTGAAACTAATATGGTGACCAACTGATGTTTTGAGTTCATGTCAGCTTTAACACTAATAGGCCTCTGTAGACAACTCCAGTCCAATACCATGCTTCCATATATAACAGATGTACTACTTTTTATGTAGTCAAGTGCATGAAAATTCAAAATTTAAACAAGAGGAAAGCTGTCAATGTGACAGCAAACCAGGTTTTCTTTTGTGTGAACAGTATCCATAATCCATTTGTCAACCCTGAATTGATGAACACTACCTATTCAGCCCTAAAACTGGTACAAGAGAGTGGTATTTAAGAGGCGAACACTTTGTGCGGGTATTACTGTCTAATGACAGCATCTAGTTTTATGTTTCTCTCCTTACAACTTTCAAAAAAAGAGAATTTTATCTGCCCTTGATCGAACATAAGATTGGTAGTAATATATGAGAGGTGGAACTGACATTATCAGAATGGTACTAAAATTAGACAAGCATGAATAACAATGTCATGTATAACAAATTATGTGATCACTCTTTCATTATAACCCTTTCTATTCTATATGGTACAAGTATACTATTTACTATGGTTTCAACAATAAAACCACGCCCATGTAAGTACAGTTACAAAAATCGAAGAAATCAAAGTTCAAAAATAAATTTTCTTTCTGCTTTAAACAGTCTTTCATAATTTGAATATGAGGATACAACACATTAACTAATTATAATAAAACATACTTTTATTTATTTCACAATTCCCGTTTGAAACAAGATTACCTATGGTATGGCCGTTTACAAACAAATCCACACCACATGCGTTGATCTGCCATATCTATAATGCTCAACCAAACTAGCTGCAATGTGGCAACAAAATCACAAGATACATTTCTTGCTTATATTCATTTTGGAGACTGTAAATAAATTTACATATTAATTTTTTTTTTTATCGCGCACAGTCTCTCCAAATAAACTATAAACGATAAACTAAAATAATAATTAGTGAATTTTTATACCTTATCGTTTTCATCCGCCATTTCTTGATGAAGCAAACTTATGCAACGAGTTGTCAATAATCAGGGAGGCACAGTTGGGTTTTTTTGTGCACAATTTAGTTGAATAAATGGACCAAAAATCTTTTAATACCTTAACTCATTTCTAATGCGCATTTAGATGGCGGTGCAGAAGAAAAATCTGGACGATTGCCAATCTGGACGATCACTAGAAGACTGCTGAGCATTAGCTCGTCACCATAAAAATTCTTTATATAATCTCTTGTAAAAATTTGACACCCTATTGTGGCCCAATACAGTGGACCTGCTTAATATAATAGTTATTTTATCCGGAAAAATTATTATGTTAACCGGACTATAATAATAACCGAACCCAGCTAAATTCAATGTGTACAAGTATCGTGCCTATTCACATCATGTATTATTACTATCTATTTCTAGACAATGCAATTTCCACAATTATTGATGATTTCTTCTAAACAAGAGGCCCATGGGCCACATCGCTCACCTGAGCAACAACAGACATAATGAGATCAGCTTTATAGAGTCATATACAAAATATCTGAACACTGTCGTATAATAGATCCAGTATAAAAAAAAAAATTCCCCTGCATATTCTTATGTTTATCATTGACCCCCTTTGTAACAAGATGATTTCACAGTCATATCACATATTGAGCATTGCAGTTCTCAAGAAGATGATCAGACCTAAACAACTGTTTATATATGGACTATAAACCTACATCAAACTTTGGACCCCTTTTGAGGTCCAAGAATTGTCCAGGGGCCAGAGTCTAAACAATTTTAAAGAATCAACAATATGTCAAAATGCTTGCATATAAGTAAAACCATATATAAAAACCATTTGAATTTTTGTGAACAATTCAAATGTTTTCCTTTGAAAAATTGGACCCCCCCCCCCCCCCCCCCCCCCCCCATGTGGCCCAACCCTACTCCTGAAGAATATGATTTTGACAAATTTTAATCTAGACTATTTGAAGACTGAACTGACTAAAGCTTTTCTAGACATTTTGTGTTTTAAAAAGTTTTTCCCTATATATTCCTATGTAATACTTTGACACCCCTCCCCCTCAAATTGTGGCCCCACCCTACCCACAGGGATCATAATCTGAATAATTTGAATTTTAACTACATGAGGATGCTTCCAGACAAGTTGCAGCTTTTCTGCCCAATTTGTTTCTGAGAAGAAGATTTTTCAAGATTTTTCTCAATATATTCCTATGTAAAAATTCGACCCCCCCCCCCCCCAATTGTGGCCCCATCCTACCCCCAGGGATCATGATTTGAACAAACTTGAATCTAAAATACCTGATGATGCTTCCACACAAGTTACAGCTTTTCTGGCTGATCAGTTTCAGAGAAGAAGATTTTTAAAGAATGACTCTATATATTCCTATGTAAAATTTGACCTCCCCATTGTGGCCCCACCCTACCAATGGGGATCATGATTTGAACAAACTTGAATCTACACTACCTGAGGATGCTTCCACACAAGTTTCAGCTTTCCTGGCTGATCAGTTTCAGAGAAGATTTTTAAAGATTTATTCTATATATTCCTATGTAAAAATTCAACCCCCCATTGTGACCCCACCCCTACCCCCAGGGATCATGATTTGAACAAACTTAAATCTATACTACCTGAGGATGCTCCACATACGTTTCAGGTTTCCTGCCCTAATGGTTCTTGAAAAAAAGATTTTTAAAGATTTACTCTATATATTCCTATGTAAAAATTCAACCCCCATTGTGGCCCCACCCTAGCCACGGGGATCATAATTTCAACAAACTTGAATCTAACCTACCTGAGGATGCTTCCACACAAGTTACAGCTTTCCTGGCTGATAAGTTTCAGAGAAAAAGATTTTTAAAGATTTACTCTATATATTCCTATGTAAAAAATTCAACCCCCCATTGTGGCCCCACCCTACCCCCAGGGATCATGATTTGAACAAACTTGAATCTACACTACCTGATGATGCTTCCACACAAGTTTCAGCTTTACTGGCTGAATGGTTTCTGAGAAGAAGATTTTTAAAGATTTACTCGATATATTCCGATGTAAAAATTCAACCCCCCATTGTGGCCCCACCCTACCCCCGGGGATCATGATTTGAATAAATTTGAATCTACATTAACTGAGGATGCTTCCACACAAGTTTCAGCTTTTCTGGTCAAATGGTTTATAAGAAGAAGATTTTTAAAGATTTACTCTATATATGTAAAAATTCAACCCCCCATTATGGCACCACCCTACCCACGGGGATCATAATTTCAACAAACTTGAATCTACACTACCTGAGGATGCTTCCACACAAGTTTCAGCTTTCCTGGCTGATCAGTTTCAGAGAAAAAGATTTTTTAAAGATTTACTCTATATATTCCTATCAAAAACTTCGACCCCCCATTGTGGCCCCACCCTACACCCGGGGATCATGATTTGAACAAACTTGAACGTACCTACCTGAGGATGCTTTCACACAAGTTTCAGCTTTCCTGGCTGATCAGTTTCAGAGAAAAAGATTTTTAAAGATTTACTCTATATTTTCCTATGTAAAAATTCAACCCCCCATTGTGGCCCCACCCTACCCCCAGGGATCATGATTTGAATAAATTTGAATCTACACTACCTGAGGATGCTTCCACACAAGTTTCAGCTTTTCTGGCCTAATGGTTTTTAAGAAGAAGATTTTTAAAGATTTACTCTATATATTCCTATGTAAAAATTCAACCCCCCATTGTGGCCCCACCCTACCCCCGGGGATCATGATTTGAACAAACTTGAATCTACACTACCTGAGGATGCTTCCACACAAGTTGCAGCTTTTCTGGTCAAATGGTTTTTGTGAAGAAGATTTTTAAAGATTTACTCTATATATTCCTATGTAAAAATTCAACCCCCATTGTGGCACCACCCTACACCCGGCGATCATGATTTGAACAAACTTGAATCTACATTACCTGAGGATGCTTCCACACAAGTTACAGCTTTTCTGGCTGATCAGTTTCAGAGAAGAAGATTTTTAAAGATTTACTCTATATAGTCCTATGTAAAAAAATTCGACCCCCCCATTGTGGCCCCACCCTACCCCCAGGGATCATGATTTGAACAAACTTGAATCTACACTACCTGAGGATGCTTCCACACAAGTTACAGCTTTCCTGGCCGAGTGGTTTTTGAGAAGAGGATTTTTAAAGATTTACTCTATATATTCCTATGTAAAAATTCGACCCCCCATTGTGGCCCCATCCTACTCCCGGGATCATGATTTGAACAAACTTGAGTCTACACTACCTGAGGATGCTTCCACACAAGTTTCATCTTTTCTGGCCAAATGGTTTTTGAGAAGAAGATTTTTGAAAAATACCAACAAATTTTCAATGATTTTTAATTATCTCCCCTTGAAAGAGGGTGTGGCCCTTCATTTTAACAAACTTGAATCCCCTTTACCTAAGGATACTTTGTGCCAAGTTTGGTTGAAATCGGCCCAGTGGTTCTGGAGAAGTCGAAAATGTAAAAAGTTTACGGACAGACAGACAGACGGACAGACAGACTGACAGACGGACGCCGGACAAAAAGTGATCAGAAAAGCTCACTTGAGCTTTCAGCTCAGGTGAGCTAAAAAGTTAATTTCATTTAAAAATGATCTATTTAAAGCTGGGGAAATTGCAAGATCCACCGACATGCTTCCGATTGGTTGACTTGCTTTCATTTTGTTTTCTTTCTGTACTTCCGGTTTTGACTAATTCTAATAAGGTGTTCATGAGACAATTCGTTTTTAATAACTTATTTGTATAAATCAAATAGACTACAAAGCTATGCAGAACTTTCTAATTTTCTTTGATTAATTTAGCTCATTCTTCCTATAAAATTAAGGCATATTTAAAAAAGATTTTCTCACTACTTTACTGCAGTACAAATTGTCAAATGGAACAGCATAAATGCAGTCTAATGCTAAGCCATGTAAAATATTCCATTAGTTATAAATGATTTTACAAAAATAAGAGGCAATCACTTATTCAAACTGTAAAGAACTTCAATATACAGCGATGTCTCTTGACAGGTGCATAGGTAAAGTACACAAGCCAGTTCAGTGAGGCGTGACTAATCCCGTCTGGCCAGCACTGTCGGTAAATTTCAAAGTGCTATGGGAATTCAGAGTGTTTATACTAGCTACTGATAAGGGGCTAGCACCTGAAAAAGAGGTGAAACTCAATTGACAGGCGTGATCTTTCTATTACATTAAGCGGGGTGTACTTTTTAAGCTATTATAATAACCGATGTAAAATACAATGATTTATTAAAAAATGGTTTTGTGTTTTGAAAAAAACTATTATATTAACCAAACTAAAATATTAAACGGGTATTATATTAAGCGGGGCCCTCTGTATTATTATTTGTACAAAATTGGAATATACACTACCTAAGGATGCTTCCAAACAAGTTCCAGCTGCTTTTCTGGCCAAATGGCTTTTGAGAAGATTTTAAAATTTGTATCTATATATTTTTATATAAATATTTGACACCCTTGTGGCCCAACCCTACCCCTGGGGATCATGATTTGAACAAACTTGAATCTACACTACCTTAGGATGCTTCCACTGTGACACAAGTTAGACATTTTCTTGTCAAATGGTTTTTGGGAAGACTTTTAATTTTTTTTATTCCTATGCAAAAATTTCACCCTTATTGTGCACAGTCAAACTTGTAAGAGTAATGGCAAGTCAGACCCTGTTTTTCACTTGATTTTCAACTCCAAAAACCTTACTTGCATACAAGTATATACAGTAGATTTCAGAGAGAATTGCCTTGACCTTATACTTACCCAAAGTATAAACACATTCCTTACCAAAAGGTAGACTTTTGGCAATTCTGAGAAAGACTAGACCAAGGATAGAGAATCTGTGGTTCAGATTAGGATTTTCCAAGGTCTCCAACTTTGTTCAAGATCAATCTAGGCCGTTTACCCAAAGGATCTAGTTATCTGGGTCAAGGAGAGAGAATATGTGGTCTGGATACAGATTGAACATATATATCTGCTATGATCTTTTATTTGACCTAGAAACTTCAAGGTCATTGCACATCCACAACACAGACTAATCACCACTGACTTGGAGCAGGGATAGACAACTTTTTCAATCCACTTGCCCTTTAGGCAAGTGAACTAAATTCTGATTTGCCCAAATGTAAAAATATGTTGATCTAATATATTCTGTGCATGAGCAAATAAGATAAAACTGCATAATTAAGAGATAAGGGCATAATTTATTTCAACTAGCAAGGTAGGTATAATTAAATTTGATGATTCAGGTGTCCGGGGACAGTTTCTTTTTTATACAATTCACTGATATTTTGTGTGTATTTGGAACTGTAACTAAAAATACCTCAGTTCCAATTCAGCACAAATACCTTTAATTCACTCCTTATAAGGCCAATCACCAATTTCTGAGGAAAATTACTAGCCAGAATGTGTAAAATTTCCTACATACTGGTTTTTCAGTGATTTTGACCCTTTCATATTTCACCCCTTTTTCTACCACCACCAGCTTATTCCCTGCAAAGAACTGACATTCCGTACCATGTGCATGTTGCACCATCACATGTCAGGAACTTACCAATGTAAAGTTTACTATGTCCTATACACCTACTTTTTGTGTTATTTTACCTCCCGTCTGTAACTTGCAATTTCACTGTGCAAAGTCAACACAATAGTCATATCCATAAGTTTTGCATTTTACTTCTGATTATCATGTACTTGACATTAGGGGCCTACATATTGCATACAAATTTTAACGAGAGACATCCTTCTAACTAATGATAGTCATTAACTCATTCATAAGTTTTAGCAACACTCATAAGCCTTCAAGTACAGCACTCTCAATTTTGCAAATATATTGACGGGTACTTTATCTGAAACTGTCCCTTGCCAACCAAGCGTCAATAAGGAATGACTTATTCAAAATCAACACTGAAGCCTTTCTGAGTTTCCAAATGCAAAGTTGTACAGTGAAAGTTTATTATTATGTTAAATCATTTTTCATAAAATATTTATATTCAAATTTTTAGTTGCCTGATCAAACACATACATTCACAGTTTAACTTGCCCGAAATGAAATTTTACTTGCCCCAGGCAATCGGACAACTGTTAAAGTCGATCCCTGTGGAGCTAATAAACATACCGGCACTTTCCTCCTCCTCCTCCTCCTCATGGGATGAATCTTCCTCTTCACTGTCTTCTTCCTCCTCTGGTATTTCAAAATCACTATCATATGCCCCTGCATACTTGTCATACAGTTCCTTCATTGTCATTTCACCTGTGCAATATAATTTTTTGTCAGAAATGAAAAAAATTGCAGGGTTTGACATTGACTTTTCGAGTACTAGACCAGTCAAAGACTATTAGAGAAGTAAACCAGTCATGCTATCAAGAGATATATTTTCACTAGCCATATATGGAATACCGAACCCGAAATTATTAACTGATTGCCTTTTCTTTATCATTTTCGTAATTAACTCAAATTTGGAACTGAATTAGCCCTTAATTTTTGCAATTTATATTTCCCTTTTTCATAAGGATTATTATACTAAATTACGTTGAACTCAGTAGTTCTTGAGAAGATTTTAAAAAAAGCACCCCCCTTTTTATTTTTATAGTTTCGAGGTTTTTCTCCACTTTGAATGAAAACTGGCCTTTCATTTCTACAATTTACATTCACCTTTCCATAGGGATGCTTTGTGCCAAATTTGGTTGAAATGGGCCATGAGAGAAGAAGTTCAAAATGTGAAAAGTTTACAGACGGACAGATGGACGACAAAATGTGATCAGAATAGCTCACTTGAGCTAAAAATTGTTTGATAATCATATATAAATTTCATGCAGTATTGCAAGATGCAATGTTTATCAATACACTAATATAAAATACAATAATGCATCCAATGATACTACACAATATTGTCATATGATATATTATGTGATGCAATATAATATTGTAATATATAATGATACAATATAAAACTGTAATATATAATAATACAATATAATATTGTAACATGATATGACATCATATCAAGATATAATATTGTATCATATAATATACAATAATGTATTGTGTTATACATTATTGAATTTGATCACATAAAACAATATCATAACATATGATACAATATAGTATCATATGATACAATATCATATCAAATAATACATCACAATATTGTAACATTTGATATTATTTTGTATGATATCATGTTATAAATTATGATACTGTATATGATATTGTATCATATTATATTATGATACATAATATCAAATTAAATCATGATAAAATTTGATACAACATTGTATCATATCATGATACAATATCATGTGATATAATACTATCACATTATATAATACCACATGATACAATACAATATTATATATTACAATTTCAAATGACACAATAATATTTGATACAATATCATATTATAGAATATTGTTCTTATGATACAATATTATATATTACAATATCATGTGATACAATAATATCTTACAAAATACAATATCAGATAACACAATGTTGTATCATAATATACAATATTACATATATTAAAAATATCATATGATACATATAAATTGTTATAACAGTAACATGATCCAAAGGGCCAAATCAAGTCGAGTTGCTAGGAGCGGATCATCAGATCAAACGAGACGTGAAGCGTCAAGTTTGATCTGATGATCCGCTCCTGGCAACGAGACATGATCCGGCTCTTTGGATACATTACTGTTATAATGATAAATTTATTAAATACCCTTATCCATTTATAAGTTTTAATTACAAAACTATCTTTTTAAAATCAATTGTATGACATTTACTTATATAACAAAATTATTTTTAAATGAACTCTAAAAACACGCTAAAATACAGACGTTATTTTATGCGTACTATGTCATCAGTTTCAGAGAGTGGTGATAAGGAATCGGAAAACCAGTGTGGTGATCTGGAAAATCAGATCACTCTCTTTAAAATTGACAGCATCAAGAAAGGAAAATTGATGGGTATATAATAAAATATCATAACATACAAAAAATTTGATACATATTGTATCATATAAAACAATAGTGTATATCATACAATACTATATCATAGGAATCATGTTATATCATTTAAAAACAAACATATCTATCAAACATGTTTGAGTGACGTAGGAGGTTTTTTAAGCATTCCTGATAATGGAGATCAGGCACTATATCTTAAGCTACCTCTGTGATTCATTTGTTTATTTAAATCAACCATGCAAGTTTGAAACAGTACTATTATCTATTAAACATGTGACCTGTTCAAAAAAACTAAACCTCCTCAAGCATCTGAAATCTATGGCTCTGATTCAGCATCCATGTCTGTTGAGCATCAGAATCACATGATGCATCATCTATTCAAATTTGATAAAGATTGAACCAAAAACAACTTTTTCAATAATCAGGGAGGCACAGTTGGGTTTTTTGTGCACAATTTAGTTGAATAAATGGAACAAAAATCTTGTAATACTTTTAATACTTTAAGGAACTCATATCTAATGCGCATTTAGATGGCTGTGCAGAAGAAAAATCTGGATGGTTGCCAATCTGGACAATCGCTAAAAAACTGCCCAGCATTAGCTCGAGGCCTTAACAAGCTTTTGTATAAAAATTGGCATTTCTGGTGCAGTGGTTCTTGAGAAGAAGATTTTTAAACACACGCACCCTATACTCACTGTTTCGCAATTATCTCCCTTTTAAAAAGGGTTGTGCCCTTTATTTAAATAATTTATAATCCCCTTTCCATAAGGATGCTTTGTACCAAGTTTGGTTAAATTTGGCATAGTGGTTTTAGAGAAGAAGTCAAAAATGTGAAAAGTTTACAGACAAGAGGCCCATGGGCCACATCGCTCACCTGAGCAATGATAGACGTAATAAATCAGCTTTATGGAGTCATATACAAAATATCAAGGGCTGGGACGATTCAGGGTTCATTCGATTCGGTTCGGTTTCGGTTCGAAATGCTACGGTTCGTTTTTTTTTTTTTTTCGGTTCGATTCGATTCAACATATATATATAAGCCTTAATATTTCTCAAATATTTAGAGGATGAAAAACTTGCAGGAAATGGAAAAACTTGTTGTGCAAAACTGTATACAAAAGATATTTGATGATATTATTGGTTCACATGCTAATGCAGTATCTGGAAACGATCTTGAAAATAATTTGAAAAAAGTATTTTGCAAATATAGTATTATCAAAAATATTAAAGAAAAATTCATTGGAAAATTGTCATTCTACAGCCAATTAATAATTACAAGCTTGAAATTCAATCATACTTAAATCTTTCCATTTTCAAGAAGATTCTTTCTTTTTTAACTCTATTAAGAATAAGTGCCCACAAATTACAGATATAACCCTATTATTCCAAGGGATGAAAGATATTGTATTAATTGTCATAATGTTGTTGAAGATGAACATCATTTTTTATTTGTATGTCCTCTTTATAAACTACTACAAAATGAATATTGCTCACTTTCTAATAACGCATGTATATCTTATAAAGTTCTTAATCCAAGAGATGTTAAATCAGTAAGAATTAACTTGAGAAAATATATGTACTATAACTATTTGTACCATATATACTTGTTTCCTATCATATCGTGGGTTCTATGGTATCGCGGTATTTCTGTTTACGTATAGTAGCACGCGCTGAAATTGACATTTGACGTCGGGATATTTTTAGACATGGTAAACAGAGGCACGCTAAACATCACTGAGGTATATAATAGAGGAAACTCACAATAACACTAGATTCTGGAAATATTTTCGTATTGATAGATTTTTCGACAAAATGATTTAACTACCGCGATATCATAGGACCAGCTCATACTCTTTGTATGTCTTGTGCCACATGTGGTTTGTCAATAAATTGAATTGAAATTAGCAGACATTGAGTTGGTACATCCAGTTGTATATTTAAATTGTGATGTACAGTACAAATAGTCGTTGATTTATCTTCTTTTCCATCATCTGATAGGAACTTAAATGTCCCAACACTTCTGAGCTCCTACTGGCGGCCATGTTTGTTTATACATGTTAGGTAAATTTTTAACCGAACCGAACCGAAATCGGGAATTCTGGATCGGTGCACCGAATCGACAGGAATGAATCGCGGTGCACCGGACTTTTCGGTGCACTGCACAGCCCTAAAAATATCTGAACAATGTTGTATAATAGATCCTGTATATAAACAAGAGGCCCATGGGCCACATCGCTCACCTGAGCAACAACAGACATAATAAAATCAGCTTTATAGAGTCATATACAAAATATCTGAACAATGTCGTATAATAGATCCTGTATCAAAAAAAAATTTCCCTGCATATTCTTATGTTTATCATTGACCCCCTTTGTAACGGGATGATTTTACAGTCATATCACATATTGAGCATTGCAGTTCTCGAGAAGATGATCAGACCTAAGCAACTGTTTATATATGGACTATAAACCTACATCAAACTTTGAACCCCTTTTGAGGTCTAAGAATTGTCCAGGGGCCAGAGTCTAAACAATTTTAAAGAATCAACAATATGTCAAAATGCTTGCATATAAGTAAAACCATATATAAAAACCATTTGAATTGTTTGTGAACAATTTAAATGTTTTCCTTTGAAAAATTGGAACCTCCCCCCCCCCCCCATGTGGCCCAACCCTACTCCTGAAGAATATGATTTTGACAAATTTTAATCTAGACTATTTGAAGACTGAACTGACTAAAGCTTTTCTAGACAATTTGTGTTTTAAAAAGTTTTTCCCTATATATTCCTATGTAATAATTTGACACCCCCCCCCCCCTCAAATTGTGGCCCCACCCTACCCACAGGGATCATAATCTGAAAAATTTGAATTTTCCTTACCTGAGGATGCTTCCAGACAAGTTGCAGCTTTTCTGAGCAAATTTGTTTCTGAGAAGGAGATTTTTCAAGATTTTTCTCTATATATTCCTATGTAAAAATTCGACCCCCCCCCCCCCCCCATTCTACCCCCAGGGATCATGATTTGAACAAACTTGAATCTACACTACCTGAGGATGCTTCCACACAAGTTTCAGCTTTCCTGGCTAATCAGTTTCAGAGAAGAACATTTTTAAAGATTTACTCTATATATTCCTATGTAAAACATTCGACCCCCCATTGTGGCCTCACCCTACCCCCGGGGATCATGATTTGAACAAACTTGAATCTACCAAACCAAGGATGCTTTCATAGAAGTTTCAGTTTTTCTGGTTGATCGGTTTCAGAGAAGATTTTGAAAGATTTTTCTCTATATATTCCTATGTAAAAATTCAACCCCCTTTTGTGGCCCCACCCTACCACTGGGGATTATGATTTGAACAAACTTTAATCTACACTACCTGAGGATGCTTCTACATAAGTTACAGCTTTTCTGGCTGATTAATTTCAGAGAAGAAGATTTTGAAAGATTTACTCTTTGTTTTCCTATGTAAAAATTCAACCCCCCATTGTGGCCCCACCCTACCCCGGGGATCATGATTTGAACAAACTTGAACCTACACTACCTGAGGATGCTTCCACATAAGTTACAGCTTTTCTTGATAATCAGTTTCAGAGAAGAAGATTTTTGAAGATTTAATCTATATATTCCTAAGTAAAAATTCAACCCCCCATTGTGGCCCCAGCCTACCCAAGGGGATCATGATTTGAACAAACTTGAATCTACACTACCTGAGAATGCTATCACACAAGTTACAGCTTTTCTGGCTGATCAGTTTTAGAGAAGGAAGATTTTTAAAGATTTACTCTATATATTCCTATGTAAAAAATTCAACCCCCCAATGTGGCCCCACCCTACCCACGGTGATCATGATTTGAACAAACTTGAATCTACACTACCTGAGGACGCTTCCATGTAAGTTACAGCTTTTCTGGCTGATCAGTTTCAGAGAAGAAGATTTTTAAAGATTTACTCTATATATTCCTATGTAAAAATTCAACCCCCCAATGTGGCCCCACCCTACCCACGGGGTTCATGATTTGAACAAACTTGAATCTACACTACTTGAGGATGCTTCCACGTAAGATACAGCTTTTCTGGCTGATCAGTTTCAGAGAAAAAGATTTTTAAAGATTTACTCTATATATTCCTATGTAAAAATTCAACCCCCCAATGTGGCCCCACCCTACCCACGGGGTTCATGATTTGAACAAACTTGAATCTACACTACTTGAGGATGCTGCAACACAAGTTTTAGCTTTTCTGGCCAAATGGTTTTTGAGAAGAAGATTTCTGAAAATACCAACAAATTTTCAATGATTTTTTAATTATTTCCCCTTGAAAGAGGGCATGGCCCTTCATTTTAACAAACTTGAATCCCCTTCACCTAAGGATACTTTGTGCCAACTTTGGTTGAAATCGGCCCAGTGGTTCTGGAGAAGAAGTCGAAAATGTAAAGTTTATGGACAGACAGACAGACAGACGGACGCCGGACAAAAAGTGATCAGAAAAGCTCACTTGAGCTTTCAGCTCAGGTGAGCTAAAAACTATATCTGACAAGAAGGACATGTCATACACTATATTGCTTATGAAATGTTTAATGTGTGAAAAATGTTTTGAATGTACTGAAGTTTTACATGATAGATTTTCTGATGCCATTTTTTTTTGAACTTGTGACTTTCAACATCGCTGAAGTCTTGAAACTGCTAAATAGAGTTACCAATCCAAGATAGCATGGGTATAAACGTTATGGGTTTTTTGGGTTTATTGGTGAAACAAATATACCCCCCCCCCCCCCCAAAAAAAAAAAACTTTGTTTGCAGAGGTATAATTATCTCATAATTTCTAAATCATTTGTAATAATATCAAAACCTAACTGTAAGAGTTTATCTTTTACATTTACAATCCAAATATCATTGTTTACCACCGGACCAATGGATTACGAGTCTCTTCGGATGCGAGTCAGTTAGGGTACGACTTCTCTTGATTCCAAATTGTATTCTTAACCCGATCCAAATTTAAAGTGAAAATACATGTATACATCGATAATCAGTGAATGAAGTCAATTTGTTTACATAAAATCATGCATCTTTTCTCATTGAATGTATTAATTACATATTGATCTTGAAAATTCAACAAAAAGTCCATGGATTTAACCATAAAAACATCAAGGGTGGAGAAACCTTAAGCTTCCTTTTTATCTGAGAGAATGAGAAGAACTTGTAATTAGATAAGGACAATGTTCCATATCAACATCAAATATGTGTGGTTAAGTATTGGCAGCTTAGTGCATTTGGGCATAAATTTTTAAACAGATTTATGCTAATTGAATTACTTAAATGTAATGTATTTGAATTCTTAAAAAGAAAATGTGAAAAAAGAAAAATTTACTTTTATTCATATCTTTATTCAACAAAATAGGTGTAAATGCATCTCTACATTTGATGTTTATTAAACCCATTGTGTCACCTGCTTTGCAATCAGATCAGAGAATACATGTATTTCATTAAAAAGTCTTAATTATAAATCATTTTTTTTTTCTACAAGTTCTCCGATAGCCTAGTGATTGGCAAAAATTTTACCTGTCCAAAACATATCATTTACTTGACTCGGACTGATGTGCAAAAAGTGCTGAACTTGTCATAAAACCATTTGTTAAGTGTCAAAAAAGTATATGCATACCTTCATCCTTTAGATCAGTTAATTCCTTTGAATAATCAGTTTTCTTTTCATGTTTTTCCTGCTCTGCTATTGTTTCTTCCTCATCTTTTTCTTCGTCTTCAGTCACTTTGAATTCTGTATCTTTCTTATCCTAATATACATATTCATAACATAAAAACACACTCATAAACACACAAACTAATTGCATGCATTTATGAAATTCATAAAGAGAAAGAAATCTTGGATATGTTATCTTTTCCAAAAAAAAAAAAAGAATATGCATTTTGATTGCAAGATATGCTTTTTTTTTCAAAGATTGTAATGTTCCCCAGAAAGGTAATCCACAGTGACTAAAGACACAATGGGAGTGTACTTGGGGTTGCAGGGATGGGGTAATGGTAATTTGTAATGGTAATTGAGTGTAATTAATTACACATTTTGATGTAATTGAAAGTAATGTGTAATTGACCAATTTGTCAACTACATGAAATTGTAATTTAATTAATTACTTTTTTTTTAAAAAGCATGTAATTCAAATTACTTTTAAATTTCACATTGATATATACATGAATAAGAAAGCTGTTCACTTCCAATAAGACATAAGTACAAGATGAAGTTAGGAAGAGGAGTTAAATGCATTTAACTAATATTTTTTTTTGCCAATTATACATGTAGTTTTTAATTGACAGTTTGACCAAGAGATATGGCTTCAATTAGGTTTTTAAGTTTTTGTTGCCAAATCTGTTCATGGTGGGTTCCAACGATTTTGTAATTTATATAAAAATAACATTGGCAACGAATATCACAATATTACGATCTGTCTAGCCTTGAAAGAATATAGAAAAACATTTTTACCATCAATGTATATCAGATGACCATGTGTTTTCAAATTCTTTGAATCAGTTTTATGTAAAAAAAAAAAAAAATAGCTGATATTAATAACCAAGTAAATTTATCAATATAACTCTCCAGGTTGATGTGTACAGTATACACCCTTGCTTTTTGTATGAAATTGTCTGTATTGTATATTTTCTCTATGTTGTTTTATACAAGAATAAATGAATTAAATTGAATTCTAATGACCAATAGACCAATATGTGTCAACTGTATTTTGATAACAATTATAGTCTGCTCTCTAGACTCTAACTTAATTTTTTTTTATATAAACATATTGGAAAAACACAGGTAAATCTTGGTAGACTCTATAAACGGATTTCTTGCGGAGATTCATAATGGGGAATGTTGACATCTTTTCTACGTTCGGAAGTCACTTGGAATGCCTCGCACAATTTTTCAACGTTATCATCCGGGTACTTTCATCTCTTTTGTAATGCAAAATCCCAGTAGACTTTATTTTTAGCCCTGTATTGAAACCCGACAAGCTAGAGGGGGCATTTCAAAGGGGAAATCTTGGGATTTTTTCATACTATTGAATGAACAACACATATGAACCCAAAGGTATTTATAAATGTAGAATAATATAAGAAAATATGCGGCAAAAATAACTTGGGACAGACTATAGTGTCCCAGAAAAGACTTGTAGACATGATAGGTGTTAGTAAGGGACCATGAATTCTGAAGTTAATGAACATTAAATGCAACTGTGAACATGTGTAGGTGCTGTAGCTAAATCATTAGTAAACTCTCACGACAAAATTTGTAAATTCAATAAATGAATTTTTCTCAAATATAATTTGTAATTTAATTAATTACATTTGCAAAGTAATTGTAATTTAATAAATTACATTTGAAAATCGTTGTAATGGTAATTTAGTTGAAAGTTTAAAGCAAGTAATTGTAATTTAATTAATTACTTTTGAATGCAATTGACCCCATCCCTGTGGGGTTGGGTGGTAAGCACATGAAAAATAAGATAACTGTGAGTGAATCACCAATGCTCATTAGTGATACCCCCGCTCTAGAATCTGATGTGAATATACAAAATAAGCAAAGTTGACATTTAAGAGGACTCGATGTTGGTGGCCATATTTAGATGTATTGATCTCCTTCACACATGCCAACCTTCCCAATCTAGTTGGGATTTTCCCAATTTGAAGCACCGATCCCGATTTCCCGATCAGGATTTGAAAATTGTACAGAAATCCCAAATTTCGTAAAAACTGCGACAAGAAAACCCCCGATTTCTGATCTGAATTTTATATCTTGCACCGTTTCTTTGTGGTCAGCCAATCAGAATTGGGAATTATAAAACATACGGCTCAAGATGGTTAGTACAATGAATTGTTGGTTGTATTGTAAACCATGTGTATGGTTTCGTGTGTAAATAACATTAACACAGCATTTCATAATATATACGTATCAAATTTTTTGTGTTTTTTGTAGGCCATTGTCTAAAGAAATAGAGCATCTGTTTCCTGGTTGCAGATTATTTCACCAGTGACAAAAATATTAAGCACACTTCTTGAAAGTTTAATGTTTACATTTGTTGTTAACTTGAAAAAATAAACCATTTTGTTTCATATTTGTTTGTTTGTTTAGATATATTGAATAAATTCTTATAACACACAAAACAAAAAGGACAAATTCTATTTTTACGACAAAATGTCGCTTATTGGCAGGCTTCAAAAATGTCGTTCTCAAGAAATCCCTAATGAAAATTTTCAAAAGTTGGCATGTATGCTCCTTTAGAACTTTTAAAACATAGGAAAATACCCAAAGAACTAGGTACAGTTTTAGTCATGTTCTGCCGTTTTAGAGTGATTTTTAAAAATATTACAAAAAATTAAAATGTAACATTTATATACACAATAATACCCATAAACTAAGAATCTATAAATAATTGTGACGTTACAAATAGTGCATTTTCCCATAATTTTCATAAAACTGAGCTGAAGACGCCAATTCCTCTGTGTCTTTTTTAAATAGAAAACTATGTCCGCAGCCGTCGCCCACAATGAAACTCGCATTATAACTTCATTATAACACATAAAATATATTAGTTTTGCTTGTGGGCGATGGCTGCGGAAACATTTTACTATTCAAAAAAACAATGAGAAAATGTGCCATCTTTCATCATTTTTGACTAAATCTTAGAAATGTGCCAAAATGTTGAAGTCAATTATTTTTTGAAACTAGATAAAAGTGTAGAACTTAGTTCTTTATGTACACACATGTTCAAGATAGTATATTTGTATTTTCATGAGATTAAAACTTTTGAATTTTAGGGCAAATATTAAAAGAAACCGTACCTTCTTCGTTGAAAAGTAAAACTTATGGATTTTTTCTTTACTAAGTATTAGTTTTTAAGTAAACAAATAGTATCTTAAAATTTAAGGTAAATCTGATGGTCAATTTGTTGACCATTGAACTTCCTCAACAGGCATTTCTAAACAAAGAAGTGTGTTAAAATTTCAAACATCTGCGATTAATAATTGCCGAGAAAAATGAGACTGAAATTTGTTACGGACAGACAAACACACAAGGGTAAAACAGTATACCCCCCTCTCCTTGGTATAAAAATGTTTACATCTTTATCACTGGATTCTGGAATAGGGTGTTCTAGAACTTCCTTTGGCAATGTTTTTAGAAGCTCTTCAATTGGAAGTTCACTCTCCTTTTGCAAAGCATCTAACTCTGCTCTGGAATTAAGCTGCAAGAAATATTAAAATGTGAATTGTTTTATCAATGACATCATAATTTCAGTCATTCCAAGACAGTGCAAGAACATGAAAAAAATTGAAACATGTAATTCACAATTACTTGGTCCAGTTCAGCTTCTTCCCTTTCAATGGTTTCCTCATCATCAGATTCATCATCTTTCAATGGTTTGAATTCATCATCTCCAACATCACTGTGAGCAGGAGTTACAACATTGGATCCACTACCTAGAGACCCCCCTTCCTTTTTCAAACCTTCAGTAAGCCATGTAGAGTACTTTTCTGTCTGGTCCACAATAAAATTTAAATGTAAATCTAATGCCTTTTTTCTTTTTTCCTCAAGTCTTGCTTGTGCTTTGTACTGGACCACCTGTAATTTCAAAATATTTACATCAACCGATTACTTTGTACAGGCTCTTCCACAAACATTGCGGTACTGCTCTCTTGCATGGCAAACTAATCAAGTTAGGAAAAGTTTAATTTGGAAGAAAATATCAAATGACATAGATTGAACAATTGTCCTTTTGTCACCAAACTATGTCAATTTGCCCAGCAAAAGAGCTATAACGCATTTATGATGAAGAGGTCTATGGGAGGCTCAGACGGCAACAATGTATAGTGGATGAAAAAGCAAGTGAATATGTGTGGGTGGTTGTCTTCTCTCAGTACAATTTAAAGGGTAAAGGAAAAAGTAAAAAAGCAATAGTAAAGTTTTTTTTTAATCAAAATCCATTTCGCCTTCAAATATATAATAACTCTGTTTATACTAAAACTAGATCAATACAATCATTTCTTGAATTTTGTAGGAGGAGTTATCCGTACAATAGGGGTACCCTTATGGCAGCTGCCCACCCGCCCGTCATTTTCACCATTTCAATAACCACATTTTTCCTTTGGAAAACACGGTTAACTCAGTTTGTTTCCATGTGCAATATCCAGATGAGTTTTAATAACTTGTAAACTGATAGGTAATTACTTATGAAGCGTGGGTCACCGTGCCACTTTAATAACATTCACAGTTTCATTTATAATGCACACAAAATGCATACAACTTTTTTCTACATGCATAAAATGCATACAATATTAAAGTAGATTTCCTAAACTAGAACACATATTTAATTCAATATTGCCAAGTGACAATTTACCCTGTTGTTTTCAAGATGGAGTTAAAATTGTTATGGATGACAAACAGCAATAACCCAAAGTCCCAAAGTAATCAAAGGCCGGAACGGCCACAAAGGCGTCAAGCTGACATTTTTTTCTTTTATATAGAATGATACCAATAATTTGAATTTCTGTACTAATAGTCATATCAAATGATATTAGACTTAGAATAGAAAGTATATGAATTATGTTTTCTGCTACTTTAAAAACAAAATTCAGTATATTTTCTTATAAAATAGGTAGTGGTGCTTTTTTAATACAATAACTCATCATAATTGCAAAAATCGAAGAAATTCCAAAGTTCAAAAATAATTTGTTTCTTTCTGCTTCAAACAGTCTTTGAACAACTTTCACAGGTTCATAATTTGAATACATTAACAGTGTGTCCCTAATTATAATAATAAAACATACATTTATTTATTTCAATTCCCGTTTGAAACAAGATTTCCTATGGTATGGTTGTTTACAAACAAATCCACAACACGTGCTATCTAAAATGCTCGACCAAACTAACTGCATTATCGAGTTTACTTTTTGCAACGAAATTACTAGATACGTTTATCGCTTACATTTATTTTGGAGACCGTGCCAGATAACAAATAAATTTACATCTAAAATGTTATTTCTATCGGGCACTGTCTCCAATTAAAATGTAAGCGATAAACTAAAATAATATCTAGTGAATCTTTACACTTAGGCCTGATTGTATTCATCCGCCATTTCTTGATTAAGCAAATTTATTCTTATGCATGAGTTGTCAATCACCAGGGAGGCAAAGTTGGGTTTTTTGTACACAATTTAGTTGAATAAATGGAAAAAAATCTTGTAATACGTTTAATACTTTTCACAACACACCCTTTACTCAAAAGCTCTGTTTATTTACAGTATGAGCCAAATAGGGCTAAGTTGAAAGTATATATGCTCTGAAAAAAGGATTTTTGCATGGTCCGATATGACCTTGACCTACCAACTTCAAGGTCACTGCAAACCCCTTAACCATAGACACTCTATGAGAGAAGTATGAGCCAGATTAGAACAAGCGGAGAGAAGATAAGCCCCGGACAAGGATTTTAAATATAAATCTGCTATGACCTTAACCTTAGATCTAGAAACATGGTTCAAGGTCACTGCACTCTTTACCCAAAGGCACTCTGTGGGTGAAGTATGAGCCAGATTGGGGCAAGGGGAGGGAAGATATGCTCTGGACAAGTGATCTCGGATGGACAGAGATGGAAGGACGGAAAGACAGAGGGATTGGATTTTGATAAGAAGATTTTTAAAGATTTACCCTACATATTCCTATGTAAACATTCCCTTACCCCAGGGATAATGATTTGAAAAAACATGAGGATGCTTCCACACAAGTTTCAGCTTTCCTGGCTGATTAGCTTCTGAGAAGAAGATTTTTAAAGATTTACTCTATATATTCCTACGTAAAATTTTGATCCCCCATTGTAGCCTCACCTTTCATGATTTTCACAACTTTAATTAAAACTACCAGAGGATGCTTTCACATAAGTTTCAGATTTCCTGGCCAAATGGTTCTTGAGAAGATTTTAAAAGTTTCCAAATTTTTTTCAATAATTCTAAATTATTTTCATAACTCTGAATCCACTTTGCCTAAGGGTGCTTGTGCCAAGTTTGGTTGAAATTGGCTGATTGGTTCTGGAGATGGTGAAAGAGTGAGAAGTTTACAGACAGATGGACGGACATACAGACAGACGGATGACAGACAAAATGTGATCAGAAAAGCTCAATTGAGCTTTCAGCTCAGGTGAACTAAAAAGGGATTTCTAACGGAAAGAAAATGGCTCATTTTTTAAATCAATACTACCCAAGTACTGAAACAACAAAATTCCATGTACATGTGTGTATCAAAAGCTTAATAACTTAAGACAATTTGATTTTATCTTTGGCCATCTTCACAACTCAGTCATATATATAAGCATAGCTGGTCTTGGTAATAATGGCCATTTCTATATGCAACTTTATCAATACTTACCTTTTCAATATTGCTCCAAAATTCACGCACTTGTTTGGCTAATTGACTGGCTATTTTCTTCAATTTCGAAGCCTCTTCCTTCTCTGCTTTAATTTCTTTCTGTTCAAGATCTTGGAAATATTTTGATACCATTTTCGCAACCTACAACAATTGGTAAATTATAATGGTGTCTTTCATTCCTTGCAAAATTGACTCTTAAGTATAAAAAATTGGATTTTTTTTACAGTACACTTTCTTTTATAGTAGTAACTTTAATAATAAAATATGCACTCCAAGAAATTCATTGAAAAATACTGAAAAAAAAATCACTTATACAATGTATAATACACAATAATAAAAATGACAAATGATCAGTCTTGATCTGTCAATGTTTATGTATTCAAATAGCTTAATGACCAATTTTGTGATTTTATCAATACAGGTGTTGTTTACATGATGTGACCAGGGTCCATCCAGGTGCTGAGGATACCGTATTTTTCAGACGATAAGACGACTTATCCTCCAAATTGACTTGTCTAAGGCTCGAGATCAGAAAATTTTCCCAAAAATAGCATTAAAAATCTTGGTTTTAATCATCTAAAATTGGTTGTGTGATTGGATATTACCTTTTTGAAATCTTTGTTCATCTTTATTGTTGTTTTCACTCACTTGTTTACACTAGTATACATAATAATACTGGTAATTAAAAAAAATGGTACTTGTCTTTAATCAATTAAAAGTTTTACCGTTCCATATTTTTAAACTCATTGTCACATGGTATCCATATATTACTATAGTGGGAAGATAACATTGCACAGTAAAATTGAAACCAAATTCAAATGGAACAAATTATTGCGGCAAGTCCTGGGAATGTTTAACAAATATTAAAGTACATATTACTAAATGTGTGTAAGTTGTATTAGTGCTCATCTTTTAATTGATAATCATCCTAGGGATTTTTGCATTTATGGTAAAATTCACGGTAGGCTGACACCGATTATGTTAATAATCATGCCCTAAGTATATAAAGCGTATCGTTATAAGGGTGTTTATATTTCACTGATTAATTATAGTCCAATTCTTTGATTGTTGTTAAATAAACATTGTAAAGAAACATATGTATTCCTTGATTGTTTTTAAATAAACATTGTAAAGAAACATATGTGTGTCGTATATCGTCATTATCAAGTCGTACAAATGATCTATCTATTTTTAACACTGTCTATGTAAAGCAATAACGTTTAACTGCATAACTGGACACAAAGTAAGCAAGTAAACTGAATCAAAATAATTGCTAATCTTCCTGCACTTGAGATCCCCCTTTGAAGTCCGACACGAGACAGGTGCAAGCTTCTGACACTGGAAATTGTTAAACAAACATTGACCACGCCCTGAGTCAACAGGTGGCTGGTTACGTAATGGCGAATACACTGGCGATAACTTGTTTGATACAAGGAATAGTGGTCAGAGTGGATAAATATTTTAATACAGGTGAATCTCGATAACTCGAACTTCAGGGGACCATGATTAAACTTCGAGAGATCAAGAGTTCGAGAGATCGAAAGTTTAAAAAAAATCCGGAAATTTTTGTTCCCGCCATGTTGGTTGTAAAATTATAGTAGCCGGAAGTTTATATTCATAACATGGAATGATAGTCTAACATGATTTCATTTGTACTTTCTGCTACTTTACATGAAATTCAACAATACAGAAATTAGTTTTGTGTTGATTTATTGTTTTGTTAACTTATAATTTTTTTAAAAGTATTTTATGTTTTCTTGATCACAGAATAGTTTAAAGAAAGACCGGTTTAATTTACCGTTAATTTCACAAGTTGTTGAAATTAATAGATCAGTTACAAATTAACTATCTACCCTTTGAAGGAAGCAAGGGGTAGTGTCACTTCCGTAATTAACCAATTAACACTACTACGCTAGCCCCAGGGGTTCAATCGATCATCCAGGTAAGGTCCACGCGGAGCTCATTATACGCTTGATCGGTCGCGTGTGTACACAGCCACCACTTCGAGTTTTCAAGAGTCAAAAACAATGAAATATGTATAACGGGACCCAGGTTTTACTTCGAGAGATCAAGAACTTCGAGAGATCGGAGTTCGAGAGATCAAGAGTAAATTTGCTTAGTTATATAGGGAAAAAAATTGGGACCGTGATTTCACTTCGAGAGATCAAGAACTTCGAGAGATCGAAGTTCGAGCCATCGAGTGTCACCTGTACATGGAATAAAATATTTTTGACAACCTAAGTTTAGTTTACACTCTTACAACTTGTATAACACCCGATGTCGGGAAACGCATGCAAGCAATTTTATAGATGTTACTGGTATTTGAAAATACCATGCATAAGTATAAACGTCATTGTTTAAATGTTAAGATCAATTCTTTGTAAGAATCAAAATTTGGTGGCCACGCAAAGTCACAGATTTTCTTCATACTTTACAATTTGATAGACTTTAATGAGTAAAAAAGCCTAACACCATTTATTTGCTGCTATGTGGTCCCATTGCCATGGTAACAGAAGGTAAAGATGTAAAAATGGCATTTTAATGCTTATTTGAGAACATACTGTGAGTAATGTGCACAACTTTGGGTTTCCAGGGTAGTTGTCATTTTTCAAAAGAAAAACATTCATGGAGAAATGCATATTTTTAGAGTGTTACTATGGTTACTAAACAGAAATTTAAAAATACATTTTCTTCATTTAATTTGAATAAAAAGAGCAAATCTTAGATTTTTTGGTAAACACTATTATGATTGTGCAATTAAAAATTTAAATATGAAAATTGAGATCCATTGCTATGGTAACAAGCTGAAAATTTAGGTAAATTATAAAATTTTTACGCATATTTGAATGGATATTAGTCACAAATAATAAATATATAATATCAATTGGTGAGAAAAAATCAAGTATGTCCTTAACTTAAATGACACTTGAAAAAATCTGACATTTCCTAAAAAAAAAAGTAAGAATTTCAGTGTGATTTTCTAGGCAACTTTATTTTCCATAGCAACAACACTTCTCTGTTCCATAACAAAGCTTTTTGTGGTATATAATAAAAATTAAGCTATATTTTTACAAATTCCAATTAAAACAATTGCTAAAACTTTCTATAATCAGGAACTAAAGCATATCAAAATCATCTTCGATTTCTCAGTTTTTCCTATTTCTTGGCCTTGTTACCTTAGCAATGGATGTCAATTTTCATAATAAAATATATATTGAAAATAAAATAAAAAATGAAAAATAATGTAAAAGCACGATTGCATGTTCATTGGTCATTAGATTGTTTTAAAATCTGATTTAAATTTCTATGATAAATAAATCGATTATCCATGAAATTAAAAACACTGAGAAAGGTACTAAGACAGGAAATCGTGAAATTTTAGACTCGTGGAAATTAAAGAGTATATTCCTCTGTAAAAATTTGAATTACCCTAACTGGAATGCTTTAACACAAGTTTTAAATTTATGGGCGTTCGGTTTCTGAGAAGATTTTTCCTTATATGTTCCTATGTAAAAATTTGACGCCCCCCTCCCCCACTGTGACCCCACCCTACTCCTGGGGATCGTGATTTGAACAAACTTGAATCAACCCTTCCTGAGGATGCTTCCACACAAGTTACAACTTTTCTGGTTGATTAGTTTCTGAGAAGGGGATTTTTAAAGATTTACTCTATATATTCCTATGTAAAAATTTGAGCCCTCATTGTTTTAGCTTTTCTGGCCAAATGGTTTTTTAGGAGATTTTTGAAAAATGCTAAAAAAATTTCAATGATTTTTAATTATCTCCCCTTGAAAGAGGGCATGGCCCTTCATTTTAACAAACTTGAATCCCCTTCACCTAAGGATACTTTGTGCCAACTTTGGTTGAAATTGGGCCAGTGGTTCTGGAGAAGTCAAAAATGTAAAAAGACAAGACAGGCGGATGCCAGACAAATGGTGATCAGAAAAGCTCACTTGAGCTAAACAAGAGGCCCATGGGCCACATCGCTCACCTGAGCAACAACAGACATAATAAAATCAGCTTTATAGAGTCATATACAAAATATCTGAACAATGTCGTATAATAGATCCAGTTTAAAAAAAAAAATCCCCTGCATATTCTTATGTTTATCATTGACCCCCTTTGTAACAAGACGATTTCACAGTCATATCACATATTGAGCATTGCAGTTCTCGAGAAGAGGATCAGACCTAAATAACTGTTTATATATGGACTATAAACCTACATCAAACTTTGAACCCCTTTTGAGGTCCAAGAATTGTCCAGGGGCCAGAGTCTAAACAATTTTAAAGAATCAACAATATGTCAAAATGCTTGCATATAAGTAAAACCATATATAACAAGAGGCCCATGGGCCACATCGCTCACCTGAGCAACAACAGACATAATAAAATCAGCTTTATAGAGTCATATACAAAATATCTGAACAATGTCGTATAATAGATCCTGTATCAAAAAAAAATTCTCCTGCATATTCTTATGTTTATCATTGACCCCCTTTGTTACAGGATGATTTTACAGACATATCACATATTGAGCATTGCAGTTCTCGAGAAGAGGATCAGACCTAAATAACTGTTTATATATGGACTATAAACCTACATCAAACTTTGAACCCCTTTTGAGGTCCAAGAATTGTCCAGGGGCCAGAGTCTAAACAATTTTAAAGAATCAACAATATGTCAAAATGCTTGCATATAAGTAAAACCATATATAAAAATCATTTGAATTTTTGTGAACAATTTAAATGTTTTCCTTTGAAAAACACAAGTTACAGCTTTTCTGGCTGATCAGTTTCAGAGAAGAAGATTTTTAAAGAATGACTCTATATATTCCTATGTAAAATTTGACCTCCCCATTGTAGCCCCACCCTACCCACGGGGATCATGATTTGAACAACCTTGAATCTACACTACCTGAGGATGCTTCCACACAAGTATCAGCTTTCTGGCTGATCAGTTTCAGAGAAGAAGATTTTTAAGGATTTACTCTATATATTCCTATGTAAAAAATTCGACCCCCCCCCCCCCCCCCCCCATTGTGGCCCCACCCTACCCCCAGGGATCATGATTTGAACAAACTTGAATCTACATTACCTGAGGATGCTTCCACACAAGTTACAGCTTTTCTGGCCGAATGGTTTTTGAGAAGAACATTTTTAAAGATTTACTCTATATATTCCTATGTAAAAATTCAACCCCCCATTGTGGCCCCACACTACCCACGGGGATCATGATTTGAACAAACTTGAATCTACACTACCTGAGAATGCTTCCACACAAGTTACAACTTTTCTGGCCGAATGGTTTTTGAGAAGAACATTTTTAAAGATTTACTCTATATATTCCTATGTAAAAATTCAACCCCCCATTGTGGCCCCACACTACCCACGGGGATCATGATTTGAACAAACTTGAATCTACACTACCTGAGGATGCTTCCACACAAGTTTCAGCTTTTCTGGCGAAATGGTTTTTGAGAAGAAGATTTTTGAAAAATACCAACAAATTTTCAAAGATTTTTAATTATCTCTCCTTGAAAGAGGGTGTGGCCCTTCCTTTTAACAAACTTGAATCCCCTTTACCTAAGGTTGCTTTGTGCCAAGTTTGGTTGAAATCGGCCCAGTAGTTCTGGAGAAGAAGTCGAAAATGTAAAAAGTTTACGGACAGACAGACAGATGGACAGACAGACAGACAGACGCCGGACAAAAAGTGATCAGAAAAGCTCACTTGAGCTTTCAGCTCAGGTGAGCTAAAAATATAAAAAGCAAACTGTGAGCGATCAGAGCCAATCTAAATGTATCCTGGGACTCATGAAACTTTGCATCCTTAATAATTTCTGCACCATATATAATCACATTCTTGCATCAACAATAACCCTGTTAACTAATTGCAATTTTAAATGATTCATTTGCTCATATATACTTTTAATATATAATTGCAGATGTATACCTTTCTGGCTGCTGCTTTTTTCCATTTTCTTTCTTGGGCAAAGTCAGCAGCCAACCACTGCATTTCTTCCAGCAAATAATCCCAATGACCTTTGTTTCTTGGAGGTTCTTGTACTTTAGGAAGTCTTCTGGTAGACCATAATCCCTCTTTCCTCAATTCTGCTACTCTTTGCATCACTTGTGCTTCCTGTAACAATGACAAATTTTCATTCCAAATTCTCAATCGTATCACATACACACTACATTTCAAACATTACTTCAGCACACAAGTAAAAAGTTCCTTCACATAGCCCATACACAGACCTTTCAGGAAATCTCATACATATGCATTTAATCTGGAAATACTTGAGTAAAAATTCCTCTGATCACTATGACATCACAATTAGCAGAATATAGGGCTGTCATAGTTCCAAAATTTTTCGGGTCGGGTCGGGTCGTAAATTTTCGGTTTGATTTCGGATTTTACAATTTGGGTCTACTTTCAAATAAAAATGCATTATTTAAACTTCAAATATTACTTCTTTCTATTTCTTCACTCTTTTATAACAAACTTTAACACAATAACTACTTCCCTGACTAGAAATTCAAATTATATTTGATAATTTTTATGTTAAATTTAAAAAAAAAAAAAACTATTTAAGAAATGAACTCAATGTCTACCCAAGTTATACGAGTATAACCTGGGTTGGGCAGTTTACGCTTTAAAATCCGCGAAGCGGATTATAAAAAAGCGTAAATTGCTCCAACCCTGGTTATACGAGTATAACTTGGGTAGATATTGAGTTCATTTCTTATAATTTAATTTTCTGTAATTTACTGTACAAATTGAGTGCGTTTTAATTTTCAAAATGATATTAATCTATTCAAAATTTAAACATATTGTCAAGCGGATTAGTACGTTTTTGAGGTTGGTGCATTGTGACGTGCAAACCAGGTTATACAAATTTAACGTAATTTTTCTATCCAATCAAATGCTGCATTACAACCAGAATTGAATTATATTAATTTTTAGAATAATTTCACCACAGATAACTTAATGAGCATTTTTAAAGACATATGTACTACAAAGAATTATTAGTTCCTTTCTTGATATAGTTTATAAATAAGTTTACTTGTGGCTGATTTTGCAATTCATGTCTTTCGTTTTAAAATATATTTTGATGCTTCTTTTAATAAATGATTACAGGAGATTTGATAAATCTGATATATTAACAAAATAAGTATATTTATGATCTGAATCAAGTAAAGTCTGATGATATGTTCGTGTATTTTCGAGTTGCAGGAAATGCACACTGTGTTTTGTTTTCTGTAACCATGCAGATTTTCCCATATTATTTCGCATGAATTTGACTTCTGGTTTTCCTCATTTAATCTCACTACTAATAAATCCAGAAAATTCTTACTCTTAACATTTCTAAAAAACAAATATTGAAAACATGTTCGATGTCGGAATCGTAAGCCGCCATCTTTGTTTATTGAACTAGTGTTTCTCCTTTATACACAGGTAAATCGCGTGATATTTTTTTTAAGATGAGAGAACAATCATCGGTTTACATGACCAGTTGTATACGTTAATTTTCATTACAAACAACAGGTCCACACTAATGAACTTTTTAATTTCGATGCCATTTTTAATAGAATATGGATTCTATTACACAGATATATTTACATTCAGTGTATATTTCCCCTTATGTTTGCATTGGAAATCTGCGACGTTCAATTTTGTATGAATACACTTTGATAATTAATGTGCCATGTGCATAAATATAAACGTCTTCATGTGTTTTGAGAACATTTATTTTTGTAAGATGAAATGTGAAACGTTCAATTTTACAAAACCAAGTTGATAAGTTCTTTTGAAAAATAATCATTAAATTACATCTATTCCTTCAAAAGATTTTTTTCCACAAAGTTTCTGGCACTATATTTTAGGTCGCAGAAGCGAACTAAATAACATGTTAATATGGCTGTTCCATGTATGTTTCATATCCCTGACTGAGAGCATATATAACGGCTTTACAGCAACAATAAACATATATTTCATAAAAATAGACATCAGTATGAATATAAATATAAGCATTTAATGCTTATTTTTCAGGGTTCGACACTAACCTTAGTCCGTTAGTCACAGACTAATAGATTTTCATGCGGACTAACAAAATTTCTGTCTAGTCAGTCCGGTCGGACTAATAAAAAGTTTACAGCATATACACAGAGATAGTGAATACGCAGCTTATTTTCATGTATAACATAGCACAATACAACTGAACCAGTGCAATACCTGTAAGAAAAACATTATTGTATATATTACGCACCCCTTTCTTACAAATTATATTTAAAAAGTGTGTATTATATAAGTCAAATACGGTAATGCATTTTAATTTATTTTTGACGGGCAAATAAAATTGCCTGCGGACTAGTTAGAATTATCAGGCACTAGTCCGGCTGGACTAATGCATAAAAAAGTTAGTGTCGAACCCTGTTTTTGGATGTCGTTGGTCCTGTAACACACCAAGCGATGCAGAAAATTATCAAAGTACCATAGCCCATTCAATCTCATACATGCATTTAAGTAAACAAGAGGCCTACAGGCCTTGAGAGCCACCTGAGTACCTGACCCAGGGACCATGAACTTTTACAATTTTGGTAAAAGGCTTCATGAAAATTACAACCCATCTTCGCTAGCCAGCGGTTTACGATCTACTCTGCTCCTCTACAACCCTTGGCAGATTTAGCAGACAAAATCAAAACTCTGATTGGCTGCGAAGACAGGCAATCGCAGGGAATGTACTAATTGGTGGTGTAGTTCGTTGTGTTTTTATAAATAATATAAATACATTCATTATTACAATTTTTAATGCAATTAACAAATAAAATATGATTATATATAATTACAAATATATGGATTTTCTTAAGTCTTATTTTTTTCTTTTTTCACATGACCATTTCTTCTAAACCGCTTTGATGAAAAATATGTATTTTAGCTGCTCCAATTTAACTCATTCGCTAGACGGCACTGTGCTATTTCTGTAGACATTGGCTTAATCTGCCAAGGGTTGTTCAGTAGCAGAGTGGATTGTAAACCCCTTGCTAGTGAAGATGATTACAACCATACATTCAGTTTTTCTCAAATATATAATGGAGAAGAAAAGAAGATTTTTTAAGATTTAATGCATTTTCACTATATGCCTATACTGGCCCCATACTAGGGTTTGAACTCCTGACCCAGGGGCCATGAATTTCACAAATTTGGTAGAGGGCTTCATAAACATCATAACTATGCATTTAAGTTTTTTCCAACTTGTGTAGGAGTAGAAAAGAAGACTTTTGAATACTAGTCTCTGGGAGTGTTATAATCATTAATTTCACAATTTATATTCATCTTATCCTAGAGATGCTTCAAACAAACAAGAGGCCCAGGGGCCACATCGCTCACCTGATTAACATTTTTTAACAGCTTTTGTATGGAATCAAATACAGGCTATCCAGTCTAATAAAAAACAGTGGAATCTTAGTGCTCAGTGTCAATCTATTTGTTTTGCTAATAATAATAAAAATAATAATAAAAAGAAACTGAAGAAAAACAAAAGGGTCTTCCGTTGGACACAGAAGACCCTAAATATGCTTGATATAAACATTAATTTAAACAAGAGGGATAAAAACGTCAATGTAAAAGTTTGGTTATTAAGGGCTATTTGGATCTTGAGAAGGTTTTTAAATTTCCTCATTGTATCCTCGCTCTTAATTATCTCCCACTTGAATAGGAACTGGTTCTGCATTTGAAAAAACTTGAAAGCCTTTCCCCAAGAAAACTTTGTACCAAGTTTGATTAAATTTGGAAAAGTGATTCGGGAGAAGATTTTTAAAACACCCAACCCTATTTTCACATGTTCCTAATGATCTCCCCTTAAGAATTGAACTGGCCCTTTGAACAAAGCCCTTCCCCAATCAATACTTTGTGACAGGTTTGGTTGAAATTCGCCCAGTGGTTCTGGAAGAGATGTGAAAAGTTCATGACAACAACAATGACAGACAACAACAATGACAGACAACAGACAAATCTTTACTGGTGACTGGTGAGCTAAAATCCATTGAAATAGTTACATTAATAACTTAAATTAGGTTAACTTTCAAAATTGGTGTCATTTTAAAGATTTTGTCTCAAGATGTTGCAATTGTTATTGCCAAAACCATTATGATAATAACCAGCTTTGGAAGCAGCATTGCTACTATCTATCATCAGAGTCTACACAAAATTGTATTAATCATTTCCAAAATTGTGACAAGACTTGATGAATAAGCTCTTCTGTGGATAAAAAAAACCTTGAATATGTCTCTAATCCGAGCATTGACAGATGCCATCCTATAATGCAACTCCATATCTCAAAAATTTTATCCCATAGGACTATTATTTCCTTTGAGGAGCTTGTTAACTTAAAGAAACACACAAAACATTTCAGAATTTGCATACTTTAATTAGCACTAGAAAAAATATTGATTTGTTTCTGCTTTCATGCTGAACAAAAGTAGGTTTGGTAGGTCAGAATTTTTTTCCTAAAAAAAAATATTTTTTTCTCCGTTACAGAATCATACTTAGTAGATGCGACAACTCATGGACAGCTCATGGAAAGGAGAAGTAATGGTTTCTTAACTTAAAAAGAAATTAAAATTGATTGCTAATAAGGTATACTTTTTTCATGCATATATTTAGTACTACTTAGTTAATTCTGTTGAAAATTTACACAAGTGTGTGAAGCCAGGATTGGTTATCAAATTTTACTACTTTGTAATGGTGACTCAGGGTTTTTGCTTAAGTACAGTAACTTCTCAACTTTTAAAAAATAAATTGACAGTAGAATTTTAATTAAGAGAAATGGATTCACCAAAATTATATCCGCCAAAATTAGTGATATACCTTGCAAGCCCAAATCTGCCAAATTATTGTTTTCGTTCAGTTTCTTTTTCCCTATTATTAGGGTCTTCCGTCTTCAGCGGAGGACCCTACTATTATTGTTTTCTTTTTCAATTTTCTTATTAGGGTCTTCTGTCTTCAGCGGAAGACCCTACTATTATTCTATTGTTTCTTTTTCACTTTTCTTATTATTAAGGTCTTCCGAAGAATAACAATAACAACGGAAGACCTTAATAATAGGGAAAAAGAAACCGAACAAAAACAATAAGGTCTTCCGTTTCCGATTGACCTGTTGATCCTAAACATCTTTTCATTTCTGTTTAAAAATTCAATATCCGATTGTGACCACACCCAATCCGGGAGATCATGGTTTTAATAAGTTTGAATTTATATTATGAAAGATTGATTTCAAAGATGTTTAGGATCAACAGGTCAATCGGAAACGGAAGACCTTATTGTTTTTGTTCGGTTTCTTTTTCCCTATTATTAAGGTCTTCCGTTGTTATTGTTATTCTTCGCATTCTTTTTCTTCTTCTTCTTTTTTTTTCCAATTTTGTGCACGCGATATCTCAGAAATGGCTTGACCGATTTGCACGAAATTTTCAGATCTTACTATGTTGTGAACCTTATCGGAAATCTTTTTGGTTGATGACGTAATTTCCGTTTCTGAGATACTGGCAATTTAAGGAGTTTTATAGGGTGTTGGTTTGTCCAAGAGTGTTCTCATAAACAACAAAGATATCGATTTCAAAATTTCAGGGATGATAGACAAAAGATTGTTAATCTGTACAAAAGCAATTATATTTGCCTAGCACAAGAAATGCCAGAGCTCGGTAGGGCTCGAAATTGAGATATCAAAAGCGTCGTGAATTTTCATGCTTTTCTTTGTTTACCTCTTTTTTGGAAAATATTTTGTTAAAACATGTAATGCAAAAAAAGTTTAAATTTACAAGATCTTTTGTTTGATATCAAGAAAAAGGGGCTGGCCCTCAAATTACTGTTTATCTAACAGTTATGTAGCCTAACAATATAATGATTTCTCTTGCGTTACGTAATTAGGGGTTTTTAGGGGTCAAAAATCCAAAACTTTGATCACCTGTATCTCAAAAAGGAAAAATATTTTGATAAGCAGTATAGAAGAAAAGATGCTCAAAATGATCTACTAAAGAGTAAGCAACTATCAACATTTCGTTAAAGGCCCCATATAAGGAGATAAGGGATAGGCCCCTTAAACATTCTTTCTCAGATATCTCAAGAACGATAATGAATTTGTAAACAATTGTTGAACAAAATGTGTGTAGTTTTAACTCTTTAACTGCTACATGCTATTTATAGATATCCTGCTGCTGATAAGAACTCAAGCTGCCTACCAGCGCTTGTTTACTAGCTCACTTCCAGAGATAATTTCAAGCTGTGATGGAATGAAAACACAGTGCAGGAGTCAACACATTTATTGCTCATTAACTCATTATCTATGGGTAATTGATAAAAACATGTATAACAAAATAAGATGTTCACACTTTTATCTTACATGTGGTGCAATTTTCATCACAATCTATATCTACATAATTGTTATTTGATAGTATTAATGTCAGCTTTAACAAAGAAAATTTACAAAACAGAGAGTTATTTGAGTTTATGCATCACATTTTCACCACAAATTCACAGATTTTGAAAATGATGCTTTTCAAAGCATCCATTATCAATGCAGAGAAACACTTGACACTGTGTACACTGAATGTTAACTTCATGTCTTCTCTTTTCTGCAGTGCATTGCCTACATTTACCACGCTTTGTATGTTTAACTGGCCAGTGGGATATCCCCTCACTGTCAACATTGGATCTTGCTTTTCTCTTCCGAGTTCCTCGGAATGTTCCAATCAACCTCTTAAAAAGTTCCATCCGGAAACTCAGCTGGGTTCTTGTAATTTCCCTGCCACTTTTGGTTGTCAGTTTATGGTTTGGTGACTCCTTCATGCAGATGTAGGCATTGACAACCGCACGATCTACCAAATACCATAACAAATACTTCCACCATTTCTTTGACTTACGGCATGTGGAGTATTGCATCCGTAGTTGGTCAGCTCTGTCCACTCCAAACACGAATCTGTTATATTGCTGACCAATAACTGGGCAGGGAACATCCTTCATTGTCCCATCTTTTTGTTCAAGCAAAACACTGATGTGTTCATTCGGATCCGAGTTCGTTGACAAATAAAACACAGTTTTTTTGTCCCTCCATGCCGTAGCGACAAGATCATTTTTCTGAAGGATTTTATAATCGCCGTGGTTTTTCAGTTTACAGGACTTGATTCCCTCGGGCATGCCTTTCCTATTTCCACGAACAGTCCTGCAACAGTAGACTTCTTCTGCGTACAGGTCTGTGAAAAGTTGCGGGGAGGAGAAGAAGTTGTCCATGTAGATATGGTGACCTTTGTTGATAATTTTCGTTGTCAAATCCTTGACAACTCTGGCCCCAAGTCCTTCTTCTGTAGCTCCACCTCAACTTTCCCTGTGTAGATCTGAAATTCATGACAGTACCCGTTTTGAGGTGATGCACACTCCCACACTTTAATCCCAAATTTTGTCGGCTTTTCTGGCAAGTACTGTTTGAATGATAGCCTTCCCTTGTAGGCTATCATTCCTTCATCGATACTCTGTTCCCGATGTGGGTTGTAGTTATTGAGGCATTTCTGCAGTATGTCATCTAGTATGGGTCTAATATGGCATAATTTGTCGTGGCCTGCTGTTATTCTTGGTGGATTATTTGTAATGTCATTAAATGCAAATATTTGGTCAGAAGTTCAAATCGTGCCCTTGTCATATCGGGAATAGACGGGAATCCAAAGGGCCACTTTTGGCTCCATGCAAGAGAGTATGTTGGTATCTGCACTATAGAAAAATAAATGTAGATCCCAAAGAATGCCCTCAGTTTTTGTACCCCAACTTCCTTCCATTTCGGGTCTGGCTTTGTTTGTTGACATTTTTCAGCGCAAGAATTTGTTTCATCCACTATTTTCTCGAACAAATTGTCATCAAAGAACTGAAGGAAGAAATCAAGTTCGTTTTTTTTTCTTTTTCAAAGGTAAATGTAGCACCTACCGGCTCTGTAAATGATCTGTTGACAGGTTTGCGCAAAACCGAACGCCATGCCAAGTCTGCGTTCTCACTTTCCGTTTCCGAGCTGGAATCGACTGAGGAGAGTTCGGGAGTATATACTGGAGACATGGAAATATCACTTCCAATTTCACGAACTTGAATATCTTCATTTGCAGCATCAAAATATCCAAAAGAAAAACTCAGAACTATCATCGTTATTCGCATCCACCATCTTGACTACATCACGCTTTCTCAAAATATCGATCGCATTTCACCTATCTGTATGGGGTTTTCCCCTTTCCATATTTGGCATTTAATGATATATATATAGGCTGAGTCAACATTTGTCTTGATCCCTTTCATTGGTGTATAAAGTCATGTGACAGCTTTTCTGACCAATGATCGCTTATTTAACATGGGTAAATCAGACGGATATTTACGTCTTCAAGTATACAAACATGGCTGCCGTTATCGTAGATATACGTCTTCGAGGATGCAGCGCAGTTAAATACGGAGGTAAATATACGTCTCTGAGAATTAGAGCGGCTTAGATAAGGAAGTATATATGCGCCTGTGCATGGTAAAGAGTTAAGAGACCTTTCAATTAATACCAAGAACAAGGAACCGGCCCCTAAAATCTAGAGGGCTCTAAAGAATTTTATTTATAACCCTTAGCTGATGGATATTTTGTAATAGGTTATAGAAGCAAATATGTTTATCTTACAGTTATGTAGCGTAAAATATAATGATTTTCTCATGTGTTATGTAATTAGGGGTTTAATGGGGTCAGAAGCTCAAAACTTTGATCACCTATATCTGGTAAAGGAAACATATTTTGACAAGCAGTAGAGAAGAGAAGATGCTCAAAATGATCTACTAAAGAGTATGCAACCATAAAAATTTAGTTAGACGGCCCCGATAAGGAGATAAGGGGTCGGCCCCTTAACCCTTCTTTCTCTGATAGCTCAATAAATATTGAATATGTTTAGCTTTCTTAGCATAGAAAACAAGAGAAAAGTTGTCAATGTGACAGCAAACCTGGTTTGCTTTTGTGTGAACAGTATCCATAATCCATCTGAATTGATGAATGCTACCTATCCAGAGATATGGTGTACTCTATATGCAATATTTTTGCTGAAAAATAACTAAGTTCAACAGCTGGCATTTCTTTCATAAATTATCAGACATCAAAATCCCAGCAATATGCACAATATGCAAAAGAACAATCTCCTATCTTGAAAACTGTAGGAGGAGTTATCCGTACAATAGGGGGTACCCTATATGCAATATTTTGCTGAAAAATGACTAAAGTTCAACAGCTGGTATTTTTTTTTTTATAAATAATCAGAAATCAAAATCCTAGAAATATGCACACCTCTGATATATGTACAATTGATCTGCAAAAGATCAGATTCCTATTTAGAAAACAGTAGGAGGAGTTATCCATACAATAAGGGTACCCTATATGCAATATTTTGCCAAGAAATGGCCAAGTTCAACAGCTAATATTTTTTTCATAAATGATCAGAAATCAAAACCCTAGCAATGTGCACACCTCTGATATATGTACAGTAGATCTGCAAAAGAACAACTTCCTATCTTGAAAACTGTAGGAGGAGTTATCCGTGCAATAAGGGTACCCTTTTGGCAACCGCCCGCCCACCATTTTCACCATTTCAATAACCAGATTTTTCTTTTGGAAAACCAGGTTAAAAACGTGAAATGCTTACGACAACAATGCCAGACAACGAACAAATTTTGGTCAGAAAAGCTCACTTAAGCATTTGGCTCAAATGAAGTATGAGCCAGATTGGACCAAGGAGAATGAAAATATGCTCTGGATAAGTGAACTCAGACAGACTGATCACTGTAGGACTGCTGATCGGGGCCCTAATTAATGGACCACAATGAGCAAAAATTGGGTTTTTTGACAGCTGAAAAGGCTTACTTGTTTAGCTCTTTCTACAATTGCTTCTTGTGTCCCTACCCCTGGTGTTCCATCATAAACACCCGATATAATGGGAACCTTGGACTGTTGAAGACTTGGCGATGAAGGTGGGGACTTGGTGGATTGTAACACTGATGTGGATGCTGTAATTCTGTAAATTTGAAATAAATATCTTTATTTACCCTAAAATCAATCTCTTAAAGGATTAAACATTGTGATGAAAAATTCATTACTTTGGTGATGATGTGGCTACTGTTGACTTTGTCAAAGATGTCTGTACCACTGAAGATTTGTTCTCTGTGATGGCCTTGGCTAGGTGACTGTGAAGCTGTGGCATTGACACAGTTGAACTCACTACAGTCGTCACTATCGTTGTGGTCATGGTCTTTGCTTGTGGTATTGGCTGAATAGCACTCTTTGAGGTTATGCTGTCGGCAGTCACTGAACCTATACAAATTGTGCAGGAAAAAGATATTGCCCTATCAATTTTATTAATATTCTGGCACTAATTTTTATCAAATTTTCCTCATTGATGCGTGTACCTGGCAGAATGATGGGACTTGCTTGAAGAATAGGGACAATAGAAGGAGGCTGTGAAAGGTGCTGCACATGACCAAAAATCATCCCATGTCGTCCCCCTGGACGTCGCATATCAAACCCTGCTAATTTTCAGCACATGTATGTCTGTTTTAAATTCCACTTTTGCATGAAAATAAACTATCATGCAATTCTTGCTTTCCAAAAAGAATAACAATTTCTCTTCAAATTTTGATAAAGTTTAAATTCTACAAAAGCTACATTTACATTCAGCCCAGCACACACATCACAAAATGAGGAAAGAAAACTCAATAGATAGATTATAGGAAAAAATGCTAACTTAAAAAAGATCAAATAAGAATCAAACAATAACAAGACTAAATAAAAAGAAATCAAAATTTACAACAAGAAGCCCATGGGCCACATCACTCACCTGAACAACAATAGCCATAGCTTTATGATGTCATTACAAAATATCTGGACAATATAGTATATAATTAGTAAAATAGATAAAGATTTTCAAATATTTTATTCAGATATTATGTTAAACATTAGCCCCCTTTTTAACAGGGCGATTTTATAGCAATATCACATATGGCTGCCCAAGGTTAATTCTACGTTTAACGTAATCCACGCACGTAGGTTAAGAAGAAATTGGGTTTTGAAAAAAACAAACAGACCTCTATTTTAATTTGATTTTTTTCAGTTTAATTACACTAAAATACTGTAATCTGTAGAAATTTGAAATGTTTAGAGCACATTGTGGACTATAAATCAGATACTCAATGGGACTATCAGGAAAGATCAATACTAGAGAGGTAAACTATATGTTATTTGAATACTCACTCTAATTGTTTTAATGTACCTGGTAAATGAATGAAAATCATTTACTTGAAAATTTTGTTTGTTTTAATTTTATCGGCCTACCTCATAGGTATGGTATTTTGAGGTGATGTTAAATGAAGAATTAATTTTGAGGGGCTATTTTGAGCATTGCAGTTCTCAAGAAGATCTTAGACAACTGTTAATAGAAATATAAACCTACATCAAACTTTGAACCCCTTGTGGGGCCCATGAATTGTCCAGGGGCCACATACTAAACAACTGAGAATCAACAATATGTAAAGATGCTTGCATGTATGTAACAACATAAATATTTTAAAATTTGAGTTTTTGAGAATTTAGAATTTTTTTTTTTCTATGTAGAATTTGACTCCTAAGTCCAGGGATCATGATTTGAATAAACTTGAATCTACACAACCTTAGAATGCTTTCACACAAGTTACAGCTATTTTGGCGAAATGGGTTTTTGAGAAGAAGATTTTTAAAGATTTTCTAAAAATACATTCCTATGTAAAAATTTGACCCTTCATTGTGGCCACATCCTAACCCAATGGGTCATGATTTTAACACACTCGAATCGAAACTACCGAGACTTAAGGATGCTTCTATACAAGTTACAGCTTTTCTGGCCAATCGGTTTTTAAGAAGAAGATTTTTTCCATACATTTTAATGTAAATGACTTCCCTCCCCCAATTGTGACCCACCCTACCTTCGGGGAGTAATTTGAACAAACTACTCTACCTATGAATGCTCCCACACAAGTTACAGTTTTTTTGGCCTATTGGTTTTTGAGAATAAGATTTTCAAAGGATTTTCTCTATATACAGTCTAAACTGCCAAAGCGGTCACCCCTATTAAGCAGTCACCTTTCGTATGCGTTTATTTTATTTCCTCCCGATAAAAAATCCTATATGATTGCCCTCTAAAGAGCGGTCACCTGTCTAATGCAGTCAGCAGTCATCGTATTTTGATCCGAAATGTACTTTTACCATGCATAAGGTGGCCAATTCATATCCCGCATGAATCACCAAAGAAAGCATTTTACCGTTTTCTTTGTTATGTAAACAAAGCTTGTGCCATGTTTTTGTTTACATTGGTTCAATATCACGGTAAAAGCTTTCTATCAGCTAAATCGTTTGGAACAGAAATAAACAGTTCCTAGCATTTCTTACATTCATTTTAGGTCTAAACCTGGGATTTTCTTATCAACATTCAAAATGTAAACAAAAACTTTGTTTACATAACGAAGAATTGTGAGCTCTGCATCTCGCTCATAACTCGACCACTGACACTCAAATTTTGGTCGACTATTAAAAATTCCTTACTGAAGCATTGTAAATATTAAAAACGGAAAAATAAATTTTGACCAAAATCGTGACCATGCCCCTTTAAATTGTTATGTTATTTTTTATTGATAGTTGATATAATTTATGTTTTTTACATATTTATTTGATTTATTTGCACTCAGTGGCAGTATATGACGTCAGAACTGATGCTATTTCAATTTATTCAAAATCAGTCAAAAATTTACAATTTTCTTATCTTTTTTTGAATGAGAAATATTGAGCGATGCTTTGAACACAAACAAATTTTTTGTTAATTTTGAGTCTTGGATTTGGATATACCATCTTCGATTAAACTATTTTGTTTATAAATTGTTCAAGCAAGCGCTCAATGTTTTTTGAAAGGAAAAACTACTTAAAAACAAGCTGTTTTATGCTAAAAATGCAAAAATGGCAGGAAAAGGTTAACTTTTTTGATGTCATATTTCAAAATTGTGGGCATTTGGATTAAAATTTATATATCTGTACAAAGAGAGTAACGATTAGAATTACAGTAAATTGATAATGTTCATTTTAGGGGGCCATTTTTGGCCCATATCAAATATAGTCCTTTGAGTTGAAGTGTGCAACTGTTGCCAAGATAACGAGTGAAAAGTTATTACTGACAAAATGATGGAACAAGGTGAAACTCTATGCTCCTCGCCATTTTAAGACAGGAGCATAAATATGCTCAGATTGTTGTGTCAGTTACTTTTTATCATTTTGTTTGATAATATACAAGTATCTTAAATTTTCCCAATTTGATATAAAAAATTTCCTAATTGGGAGGGACCCTGTCTCTATACCAAAAAGTGCTGTGACAGCTGTGCCCTGGACCAAATATATAACAAGAGGTCCACACAGCTCACCTGAGCAAGAATAGCCATAATAAAATCAGCTTTACGGAGTCATTTACAAAATATCTGAACAATATAGTACAATAGATCCCGGATAAACAAAAAATTCCACTGCATATTCTTATGTTTTTCATTGAGCCCCTTTGTAACAGGATGATTTTACAGTCATATCACATATCGAGCATTGCAGATCTCGAGAAAATGATCAGACTTAACAACTGTTTATATATGAATTATAAACCTACATCAAACTTTGAACCCCCTGTGAGGCCCAAGAATTGTCCAGTGGCCAGAGTCAAAACAATTTTAAACAATCTACAATATATCAAAAGAAGATGGGTGAATAAGGTGTGTGAAATGCCTATATGAGAAAAGATGAGATACTGTAAAATTTAAATATCAACAATTCTGATAATTTCTTTTAAAAATTATTAAAAACAATTTATATTTAAAATAAAATTGATTTGTAACCCTTTAATACGTTAAATACTTGGGATATGTTGATTTAAACTAGCGTATGTGTGTCAAAACCTCCAAATAGTGTCATTTTTTAGAACTTCAATGTGTTTTCTTTTATAGAGTGGGTCTGAGTGCCATATTTTGTCATAGTCTAAATAAGGTTAAATGGAAATCAAACCAATTTCAATCAACAAAAACGTGGAGAGATGACCCACTATACTTTAAAAATGTCATTTCGTATCCTAATGATTGAACGTTTTAGAAAAATAATACAAGTTCATAGATTCCTGGCCAAAGTCGCATATAGCATTTAAACAACGCACTTTGTTGTGACTGAAATGGCTCAATGGTTAGAGCACCAGACATTAGGTTACCTTATAGAGCTAGGGGTTTTAGATTGTGGGTTCGACACGACCAAAACTTTAGGGTTTTTTTTTTTTTTTCTTATCATTTATTAAAATATTCAAAACTGAATATAATAGTTAGAAACTGTCCATTTGTAAACTTGTATTATAACATTATCAAATATAAATTTAAGTTGAAAAAATAAATTTGATATTGTATTTTACGCCTAAACCAAATGGGCATTTGCACTATCTTATTCCCTCATCTTCTTTGTTTATATACGTAAAACCATACATAATAAAATTTGAGTTTTTGTGAATAATTAAAATGTTTTCCTTTGTAAGATTGGACACCCCCCCCCCCCCCCTTCCCCATATGGCTCAACCCTAGTCCTGTAGAAAATGATTTTGACAAATTTTAATCTACACTATCTGAAATCACTAAAGTTACAGCTTTTCTAGGCAAATTGTGTTTAGAAGATGATTTTAGAAGATTTTTCCCTACATATTTGTATATAAACAAGAGGCCCAGGGGCCACATCGCTCACCTGAGCAACAATAGCCTTCACTCTGATCAAATTAGCATTACAGTATCAAAATTAAAATATCTTGACAAGTACAGTATATCTTGCTCAAATTTTTTTTAAAATCTGAATTTTATCTACCTATTTTTTTGGTAAATACCAAGCCCCTTTTGTTATTATACTTGTAAGAAGATTTTTCTCTATTCCTGCAGGTGTCATAACAGTATTTCACCGAAGGTTCACGTCAAAACATGGCTGAGGCAAAATAATTCCCGAATTCCCAGTATTAGATCAAGGGTTACAGCTTTCATAATTTAGAACCTACACTATTTGAGGATGCTTATGTGTAATCTGACAAGTTGAAGCATTGTAGTTCTAGAGAAGAAGATTTTTAAGCATTTTCCATATATACTTCTACATTAAACTTTGAACCCATCTTTGGTCCCCAGTATTAGTCCAGGGGTCACTATTTTAAAACTATCGAATCTACATTATCCAAGGTTGTATGCATAGAAATCTCACAAACTAACATTGTAGTTATCGAGAAGAAGATTTTTAAACATGTTACCTATATATTTCTATATTATACTTTGAACCCTCTTGGGACCCCAGTATTAGTCCAGGGTCACGATTTTACCAATTTAGAATCTACGGTTGAGTATCGCCAGCCACCTCACGATACGATACTGTAACATTGTAGTTATCGAGAAGAAGATTTTTAAACATGTTTTTTGTATATATCTATGTTAAACATTGAGCCCCTCTTGGTGCTCCAGTATTAGTCCGGGGTGACTATATATGTTAAACTTTGAACCCCGCCTCGAGCCCCAGTTTTGGTCCGGGGGTCACGATTTTTACAATTTAGAATCCTCACTATATATATATACAAGCTTTTGTACAAATATTGCCATTTCTGGTGCAGTGGTTCTTGAGAAGATTTTTAAAGACACACACCCTATACTCACTGTTTCGCAATTATCTCCCTTTAAAAAAGGGTTGTGCCCTTTATTTTAATAATTTATAATCCCCTTTCCATAAGGATGCTTTGTACAAAGTTTGGTTAAATTTTGCCCAGTGGTTTTAAAGAAGAAGTCGAAAATGTGAAAATTTACAGACGGACGGACGGACGATGGACAACAGGTGATCAGAAAAGCTCACTTGAACCTTCGGTTCAGGTGAGCTAAAAATGTGTCAAGGTTGCAAGCTGGATGCCTATGAGGAAGACATACAACGAAATATCTTGTTATATTTAATATCCCGTTACAACAGCACCCTATTATTATGAAATTCAAGGCGACTCCATAAATGTAACGGTAATATACGGTGTCCTAATCTACCATACTTATGGTGTCTCATTGTCTAATATTCCATACACACTAATTGATCAAAACAAGAGGCCCATGGGCAACATTGCTCACCTGAGCAACAATAGGCATAATAAAATCAGCATTATATAGTCATATAAAAACAAGAGGCCAATAGGCTTTAACCATCATCTGAGTATCATACCCATTCACTGATTATTTTACCTGCAGTTTAACACGCTATTTCGAAGCTTAAAGATCGACATATCATCTGAATCGACATATCTAAGGAATTTTTTTAATTTTGGGCTAAAAATTAGCAATTTGACTAATAGTCCACATCAATGTTTCGTTCGCAAAATACAGTAATTATAATTACTTTTTAAATTACTTTCAATTACTCTTCACCTAAATATTTTGAGATGCACATATTGTATATATAAACAAGAGGCCCATGGGCCACATCGCTCACCTGAGCAACAACAGACATAATAAAATCAGCTTTATAGAGTCATATACAAAATATCTGAACAATGTCGTATAATAGATCCTGTATAAAAAAAAAAAATTCCACTGCATATACTTTTGTGTATCATTGACCCCCTTTGTAACAGGATGATATACAGTCATATCACATATTGAGCATTGCAGTTCTCGAGAAGAGGATCAGACCTAAACAACTGTTTATATATGGACTATAAACCTACATCAAACTTTAAACCTCTTTTGAGGTCCAAGAATTGTCCACGGGCCAGAGTCTAAACAATTTTAAAGAATCAACATTATGTCAAAATGCTTGCATATAAGTAAAACCATATATAAAAACCATTTGAATTTTTGTGAACAATTTAAATGTTTTCCTTTGAAAAATTGGACACCCCCCCCCCCCCCCCCCCCCCCCCCATGTGGCCCCACCCTACTATATAAATATGATTTTGACAAATTTTAATCTAGACTATTTGAAGACTGAACTGACTAAAGCTTTTCTAGACAATTTGTTTTAGAAAGTTTTTCCCTATATATTCCTATGTAATAATTTGACACCCCCCCCCCTCAAATTGTGGCCCCACCCTACCCAGAGGGATCATAATCTGAAGAATTTGAATTTTCCCTACCCGAGGATGCTTCCAGACAAGTTGCAGCTTTTCTGCCCAATTTGTTTCTAAGAAGAAGATTTTTCAAGATTTTTCTCTATATATTCCTATGTAAAAATTTGCCCCCCCCCCCCCCCCATTGTGGCCCCATCTTACCCCCAGGGATCATGATTTGAATAAACTTAAATCTAAATTACCTGAGGATGCTTCCACACAAGTTTCAGCTTTTCTGGCTGATCAGTTTCAGAGAAGAAGATTTTTAAAGAATGACTCTATATATTCCTATGTAAAATTTGACCTCCCCATTGTGGCCCCACCCTACCCACGGGGATCATGATTTGAACAAACTTGAATCTACACTACCTGAGGATGCTTCCTCACAAGATTCAGCTTTCCTGCTGATCAGTTTCAGAGAAAAAGATTTTTAAAGAATGACACTAAATATTCCTATGTAAAATTTGACCTCCCCATTGTGGCCCCACCCTACCCCCAGGGATCATGATTTGAACAAACCTGAATCTACACTACCTGAGGATGCTTCCACACAAGTTTCAGCTTTCCTGGCTGATCAGTTTCAGAGAAGATTTTTAAAGATTTACTCTATATATTCCTATGTAAAAAATTTGACCCCCCATTGTGGCCCCACCCTACCCCCAGGGATCATGATTTGAACAAACTTGAATCTACACTACCTGATGATGCTTCCACACAAGTTTCAGCTGTTCTGGCCGAACGGTTTATAAGAAGATTTTTTAAGATTTACTCTATACATTCCTATGTAAAAATTTGACCCCCCATTGTGGCCCCACCCTACCCCTTGGGATCATGATTTGAACAAACTTGAATCTACACTACCTGAGAATGATTCCACACAAGTTTCAGCTTTTCTGGCCAAATGGTTTTTGAGAAGATGTTTGAAAATACCAACAAATTTTCAATGATTTATTAATTATCTCCCCTTGAAAGAGGGCATGGCCCTTCATTTTAACAACATGAATCCTCTTCACTTAAGGATGCTTTATGCCAACATTGGTTGAGATCGGCCCAGAAGAAGTCGAAAATGTAAAAAGTTTACAGACAGACAGACAGAAAGACGGAAGCCAGACAAAAAGTGATCAGAAAAGCTTACTTGAGCTTTCAGCTCAGGTGAGCTAAAAACTTGTTTCCATGTCGATGATTTTAAAGACTGAACTCATTAAATTGCTTGTAATTTGACTTTAAATTTGAAAAAGCAGTAGAAATTACCAAATGGTATCTTATTAAGATTCAAATTTTCATATCATTCATAATAAGAATATCCCTACAACTCTAAATCCATATTAACTTGAAGAGTTTATACAATATATTCTGAAGAGGTATTATTCAAATTTTACTGAAAAAAACAATAACGTTAAAGTATTCGATTATTAATAAATTACAAGTTATAAAGTTATCGATTTCAATACAAAAATGAGTGTAATCAATTATATTTTGAAGTAACCGTGCCTATGCCTGTATTTATTATATTATATTTATTAAATACTCTAGTTAATTATAAAACACAAAACAATGCTAAATTTATTAGCTTGGGACGCCCTTTTCTCATTCGCAAAAAGTCGCTTAAAGGGGCATGGTCACGATTTTAGTCAAATTCTATTTTTCTGTTTTTATTATCTATAATGCTTTAGGAATGTATTTCTAGTGATCAAATGAAATTTTAGAGCAAGTCGTAGAGTTATCAGCAAGATACAGGGCTCACAATTCTTTGTCATGTAAACTAGGCTCGTGTCCTGTAATTGTTTACCTAGGTTCAATATACCAGTAAAAAATCTTTTTTTCAAGCTGATTGGTCTATCTTCTCATTCATTCTTTTTCAAGCTGATTGGTCTATCTTCTTATTCATTTTAAGCATAACTAAACAGTTCCTAACAAAGCTTTTTTTACATAGCAAAGAATTGTAAGCTCTGTAACTCGCTTATAACTCAACGAATAACACTCAAATTTTGGTTGCCTATTAAAAATGCCTTTTTGAAGCATTGCAAACATTAAAATCGGAAAAATAATTTTCGACCAAAATTTTGACCATCCCCTTTAAAATGGTCTGCATGGTATTTTGGGACTAAAAATCACAGTCACTTGTCACAGATTAAACTAAACAGAATAAAAAAAAAATATCAGTTTGATAAATATCTGCTGATGAATACAAAAAAAAAAACAAGAGGCCCAGGGGCCACATCGCTCTCCTGAGCAACAAAAGCCATAATTTGGATCAGATCAGCATTACAGTATAAAAATATCTTGACAATTTAAAAATCCAACTTTTCATTAGGGAATCATGGTTTGATCAAACTTTAATTTTGAGTTTTTTGCTGAATGCTTTTCCAGAAGATCTTTAAAGATTGTTCTCTGTATCTTCTGAGTAAAAATTGGACCCCCCCCCCCCCCCCATTGTGGTCCCATCATACCCCAGAGATAATGATTTTAAAAAAAATGAATCTACCCTACCCAAGGATGCTTCCACAAAAGTTTCAGCTTTTCTGGCTGATAGGTGTCTGAGAAGAAGATTTTTCTCTATGTAATCATATGTAAAAATTGGATCCCCCATTGTGGACCCACCAGGGGTCATGATTTGAATAAACGTGAATCTAACCTACTCGAAGATGCTTCAACACAAGTTTCAGCATTTCCGGTCAAATAGTTTTTGAGAAGAAGATCTTTAAAGATTTACTCTATATCTTCTTATCTAAAAGTTAGACCCCCCATTGTGGCCCCACCCTACTCACGAGGATCATGATTTGAACAATCTTGCATCTACCCTATCTGAGGATGCTTCCACACAAGTTTTAGCTTATCTGGTCAAAATGTTCTTGAGAAGATTTTTGAAGATTTACTCTATATATTCCTAAGTAAAAATTGGACCCCCCTCCCCCATTGTGGCCCCACCCTACCCCCCCTGATCATGATTTGAACAAGCTTGAATCTACCCTATCTAAGGATGCTTCCACACAAGTTTCAGCTTTTCTAGTCAAATGGATTTTGAGAAGATTTTTGAAAAATACCCACAAATTTTCAATAAGTTTTAATTATCTCCCCTTTAAAGAGGGCGTGGCCCTTCATTTTAACAAACTTGAATCTTCTTCACCCAATGATACTTTGTGCCAAGCAGGGTTTGACACTTACTCTCTTCTGCATTAGTCCAGCCGGAGTACTGCCTGTTTACTTTAACTAGTCCGCAGGCAATTTTATTGGCCCGTCAAAAATAAATTAAAATGCATTACCATATTTTGCCTAATATCATACACTTTTTTGATAGAATTTTTAAAAAGGGTGTGTGCAATATACACCACAATGGTTTTTGATATGTTTTTCTTACAGGTGTAACACTGCCACTGGCTTAGTTATATTACTATTCAGTACTTAGTAATGAGCTGCGTGTATGCCGCCATTGCAGATGTTAAAAATAGATCTGTGCAATAGATCTGGGCTTTGAGTTGCTATGTTCTTTTCAGTTGAAAATAATAAGCAATTTATGATAAATGATTCCAACATAATTCCAACATAATTCATTTAAATTAAACAACTCACAGAAGATTTGTTTCGCTTTTATTTTTTAAACACCTAAGCATCCCTATCGAAGACATTGCTGTGAACACCTGCTCGTGTCACCTTTTTTCACAAACATCACTGTAGGGCAAAGAAATAGTCAAGTCACTCATAACATCCTGTATACCTCTGTTGTTTTAGCTCGGTAACTCTACAATCACAGCAATGTATCATAAAGTTCTAGCAAAATGGTGACAATCGCACATCGATAATTTACACATTTCTAAGCAGAACTTATTTTAGTCGGACCGGACTGACTAGACAGAAATTTTGTTAGTCCGAATTAAAATCTATTAGTCTGTGACTAACGGACTAAGGTTAGTGTTGAACCCTGGCCAAGTTTGGTTGAAATTGGCCCAGTGGTTCTGAAGAAGTCGAAAATGTAAAAAGTTTACAGACAGACGGACGGACGGACAGACAGACAGATGCCAGACAAAAAGTGATCAGAAAAGCTCACTTAAGCTTTCAGCTCAGGTGAGTTAAAAGTTAATTTAATAATGTAATGGTATGATTTGTAATATTTGCTATTATTATTTTAGTGCCTTTTCATAGTGCTAAGCATAGCTCAGCACTTTATTGTCGGTATAGACTTCTAATTCCGGTGAATCGAATAACTGCCCTCTATGAGCAGAAATATGAAAAATTTAAATTGGTTAGGCAACCAGTTTCAGGGGTTTACGCTCAAATTGCACGGGCTATTGTGAATCTAATGTACAGGCTATCGTGAATCTAATGTGCGGGGCTAAGGTATATCATTGCAGGGGCTGCCACGCAGTGATGAGGAAATATAGCGCGTATACAGAAGCTGAAATGTAGAAAAATCAAATTAATTCTTTTTAACTAGCTCGCACAAAGTAAATTTTCTTTAGAACCAAGCTAGGTTAGCGCTTTTCAGAACTATCAGTACTTTGATTGCTCTGTGACTTTAACTTTCTGCTACTTTTAGTTATTGTCACATCACTATGTAACATACCAAACTACTTGAAGAGCCTTGAATGGCAAAAACATGTATCATTCCTTTAGAAAGGGTTTTACCCTTTATTTTAATAAAGTAAAATCTTCATCCCATAAGGATGATATGTATTAAGTTTGGTTAAATTTTGCCAACTGGTTTTATAGAACAAGTGCAAAACGTATAGAGTTTACAGACAGACGGATGACAGACAAAAAGTGATCAGAAAATTTAGCATTATCAACTAAAAAAGCATTAGTCAAAGTGCATGCAACATATTAATGACAAAGCGATACCTTGTTGATTCAGAGCAGCAACTGATGGTGGTAATGTTGTTGATATAGCTACTGGTGTAGCTAATGGTATATTGCTTCCACTGCATGTAATAACCTTTACCTGTAAAAAAAAAAATAATTTTTAATACTACACAAACATATATATCTAAATCATTTATGTACTTGAAGACAAAATGAAATATATGCTATAACCTCATTATTGATTTTTCGCTCTAAACTACTTTCTTCTTCATCATCACTATCCAAACATCCAGATTTCAAAAACTGAACAAGTTGAGGAGTTGGTCTTTTTTTCCATCCATGAAAATCCATCAAATTTCCTCCATTTTGCAGAAAATACATTTCTGTCAGGTTATCAATGTAAGGCTCTTTTATATCCAACATATTCTTATACTTAAGATCCAATATCAATTTCCTGTGATTTGCTATTTCTTGTGTTGGGGCTGGCATCTCCTCCAACTTAACCTTCTTTTTAGGAGATGGTCCAGATTGGTTAGCAAAAGCGGTCAGGTTTGGAAATGTCAAATTCAATGCTGTGGGTTTGGAGTCTATGGATGATCTGTTGCTTGAAGCTGGTGTCAAGCTACTTGCTCCCAGTAAAGAACTAGTGTTTTTCACTGTTTGATTACTCATAGTCACTATATGTTGTTGAGGTTGGTTGGGTCTAGAGCCCTGCCCTCCAAATGGAGGGCCTTGACCTAAGTGGTGAACTGTTCCTCTGCCAACAACAATATTGTTTTTGTCTACCTGTGCTGCAGCTATCTGTAATGTTCTTTGCAACCCTTCTAAACCAGTAATGGCTACAATTAAAATAAAAATATAAAAAAGAAATATAACATCTTGTCTGGTAACTCAAATATAAATATCATAAGGTCATGTTGAATCATGAGAACATTAAAAGTAAAATCACTAAAAATGTTGTTCCATTTTTATTTGTTACTTATTCAAACACAAACTACTAACTTGCCTAAACTTTCTGGCTGGTCTAATGTGAAGGGAGGCTCATGAGATAGCAATAATCTTTGATTGTTTTGAGCTCCACCAGATCCTACAAATACATTTTGATTATATGGTTACACTCCACGAAATGACTATCATTGTATAAGTAAAGAGACATTACAGCTAATTTTCATCCGAGTAATTTCTTCTTCTTTTTTTTTAATCACAGTGCAATAAAACAGTAAAAGTTGTGCATGTACTAAAATAATGTATTGATGACAAGAGTAGATCTAACATTATTTTCTCTTACAAGATGTATAGTTTGCACTTGTGCTTTGTTTCCATCTCTTTTGATCCTTTTCTAGCCAAATCTGTTGAAATTCATGGTCTTTTCACCCTCTTGCTGAGAGCTAGAGTTGCCAAATCCGTTCAAAATCATTATCATTTAATCGGTATAATCGGTTAACTATAACCAACTGATGATTGGCCAATAATTGAATCGGTAATAATTTGTATTAAATTCAAGAAAATGGGTCACAATTTTATGTTTTCTTAAAGAATCCAAACTGTTTTGTTTTTATGCCTCGATGATCGTAGAGTGCTGGAAACCTCCGCCATTTTGTTTTTAAAACGTGAAACTGTGTCAGCATAATTCCATAATAAATAAAACAAGTTTCTATCAAGATAATGATTTACAATTGTTTTTATTTATCACGAAAATGAAAGATCTTGACGTTATTAAATTTCAATGTATATTTGGTTTGAAATTCTAGCATTGGTCTGATCGGAAACAATATCCTTCTATATTAGTATTTCAAAATGGCTGACGAAAACATTATCCGAACGCAGATACACATGGATTTGCAACAGTTTTCAACTTTTAATTGTAAATTGTTTAATTGTAATAAAATACAGAATAATAAACAAAATTTTTCACAATTCTAAATTATGCAAGGCTAAATTGCACAAAAATCAAATGAACACCATTCAAATGTAGGTTTCGAAATCATCAAAATAGGCTGTACCTCAATTTTTTTCTGCCTCAAGTAATTTATGGGAATGATTTATATTAAATTCACAAGATAATAAATTAAAATTAACTTTTACATATTAAGCCATCATTTTGCGTTTTTGAGAAAATATTTGAAATAATTAATTTCACAGGTGTTTTCGTACTACCTAAGTTATGGAAAATTGTCATTTCACAGCATTTGCACACGATGAGCTGTAGTGTCTCTTTGAGGAATAAAGCATGGGTTTTGTGGATGTTGCAAGAACACCTCCATATCTCCTCAGTCTTAAAATGCAAAGAGGTGATTCTCGATAACTCAAAGTTCAGGGGAATCTGATTAAACTTCGAGAGATCAAGAGTTCAAGAGACATAAAATTTTAAAGTTGTTCTTTTAAATTCCAGGGGTTTTTTTTTCCGATCATTTTGGTTCAAAAATTAAAGTACTTGGAAGTTTACATTCATAATATGGTATAATAAGCTATAACATGGTTTCATTCGTATTTTCAGCTATTTACTACGTTTCTTAATTATAACCAGTCCTTTTAATTTCATAAGGTAATATTTATAAAATTATAAGTTGGAAATCTTTGAGTACAACATATTCTGAAACAGAGTATTTATGAAGGTCATGAAGGTTAAGAAGACTGGAACTCTTCAATTTTGGACGTTTGAATGAATGTGAAAATGAATTGAAAAAATAAGTTGATATTTTGTGGGAGTTAAACCTTTCAAACTTAGGAAACTAACGTTTTATGTTGATAAGTTGAAGGATGTCCAACAGCAGTTGATTCAATTTCAGCACATTTCTATCGAAACAACCAGCTGAAGTTGGGGCAAATTTTCCCAATCACTGTGCATCACTGGTCAGAGATTTGGAAGAGACATCAGTCAAAATTGTTCAGTCTCGACGAATCTTGCCGAGATTAATCATGTCAGACTCAAATTCCCATATTGGACCAATTTGCCATTTCTTTTATTTAACCTACTGATGTACTTAAACAATAATTTAGCTACTTTAACTTCTTTTTTACAATAAAATCATTACTTTAAAGAAAGATGTAAATATAAACCATTAAATGCTTTCTCTGATGATTCTTGCAGGTTATGAAGGTGGCAGTCACTGCAATTTTTTTTACATAAATCATTAACAAGGATTATGTATTTTTTTCTACAATAATTGCTACCTTCATATCCTGCATAAATCACCGATGAAAGCATCTTAATGTTTAAATATATGTTCATGGATGCATTTATTTATATTCTGCGCTCGATCCAAGTTGGCAACAGTTACACCATAAAACATATTATAATTAATTTTGCTGATTGGTTACAACCTGCAAAACTGTTGTATTGATCAAGTGCAGTTGATAAGTTTACCTGGTTGATTTTGCAGTTGCTGTAGATTACAATGTAAATGATAAAGGAATGTCTCTGGTAACTTTGTTGGAGAAAGGTTGCTTTGATGTTCTCCTATTTGCCCATCATTATTCTGCATTCTTTAACAGCCCTGCTAGGATAAAAGACAAGGCAAAATCCATTTACAATATTATCTTCACCCAAACTTCAAAAGTAAAGAGTTCAGGATACCTGAGTTTTTTCGCCCTGATATGTTTTGCGCAGTCAGGGCCGTCAATATCTTTGATTTCGGTCCGATAAACAGTCCCTTCCCAATTGTGAAAACCCCTAAAATTCCTAATTTACTCATCTACAAATTCTCAATATCACACATTTTACATTGTGTGTGTAAAACAAGAGGCCAATGGGCCACATCGCTCACCTGAGCAACACTAGACATAATAAAACCAGGTTAAAACATGTATAAACCTACATCAAACTTTGAGCCTTTTATGTGGCCCAAGAATTATCCAGGTCCACAGTCAAAACAACTGAGAATCAACAAATGTCAATATGATTGCATATTAGTAATACTATACTAAATATTTTTGAGAATGATCAAATTTACTTCCGATCTAAAATTTTGACCCCCCCCCCCCCCCCCTCCCATTATAGTTTCATCTTTATTTATTTGATTTTTAAAGATTTTTCTCTATATATATTACACTACCTGAGGATGCTTCCACTCAAGTAACAACTTTTCTGCATAATTGATTTTCAAAAAGAAGATATTTCTCTTTGTAAACATTCTTATGTAAAAACTCGCCCCCTCCCCCTTGGTGGCCCCACCCTACCCTCGTGGATTATGGCTTGAACAAACTAGAATCTACACTACCTGAAGATGCTTCCACACAGGTTACTGCTTTTCTGGCCAATCGGTTCTAGAGAAGAAGATTTTAAAACGTATTTCTCTATATTTTCCTATGTAAAAATTTGACCTCCAATTGTGACCCCAATCTACCCAGGGTATCATGATTTGAACAAACTTTAATCTACATTACCTGAGGATGATTCTACACAAGTTACAGCTTTTCTAGCCTATTGGTTTTGGAGAAGATTTTTCTCTATATAGTCCTATGTAAAAATTATGACTCCCTATTGTGGCCCCAAGGTACCCCTGCGAATGATTTGAACAAACTTGAATCTTCACTACCTGAGGATGCTTCCACACAAGTTACAGCTTTTCTGGCCAATTGGTTTTTGAGAAGATCTCTATATATTCCTATGTAAAAATTAGACCCCCCCCCCCCCTTGTGGCCCCACCCTACCCCGGGGGTAATGGTTTGAACAAACTTGAAACTTCACTACCTGAGGATGCTTCCACACAAGTGACTGCTTTTCTGGCCAATTGGTTTTTGAGAAGAAGATTTTTAAAGATATTTCTCTATATTTTCCTATGTAAAAATTTGACCCCCAATTAGGGCCACACCCTACCCCCAGGGATCATGATTTGAACAATACTTGAAGATGCTTACATGCAAATTACAGCTCTTCTGGCCAATTGGTTTTTGAGAAGATGATTTTTAAAGAAACCAACAATTTTTTAATAATTCTTAATTATCTCCCTTTAAAAGAGGGCATGGCCCTTCATTTTAACATTATTGAATCCCCTTCACCTAAGGATGCTTTGTGCTAAGTTTGGTTGAAATTGGCCCAGTAGTTCTGGAGAAGAAGTCGAAAATGTAAAAAGACGGACAGACAGACCGACAGATGCCGGACAAAAAGTGACCAGAAAAACTCACTTGAGCTTTCAGCTCAGGTGAGCTAAAAATTGTGTCCAAGTAAAATTTGAGCTGTAAAACTTCTATTTTTAGAAGTTAACAAAAGATTATGCTATGATTTATAGATAACATGGATACCTTTTGATAATATAAGCATCTTAAATTTTCCCAATTTAAAAAATCAAAGGCCGGAACGGCCACAAAGGCGTCGAGCTGACATTTTTTTCTTTAATATAGAATGATACCAATAATTTGAATTTCTGTACTAATAGTCATATCAAATGATATTAGACTTAGAATAGAAAGTATATGAATTATGTTTTCTGCTGCTTTAAAAACAAAAATCAGTATATTTTCTTATAAAATAGGTAGTGGTGCTTTTTTAATACAATAACTCATCATAATTGCAAAAATCGAAGAAATTCCAAAGTTCAAAAATAATTTGTTTCTTTCTGCTTCAAACAGTCTTTGAACAACTTTCACAGGTTCATAATTTGAATACATTAACAGTGTGTCCCTAATTATAATAATAAAACATACATTTATTTATTTCAATTCCCGTTTGAAACAAGATTTCCTATGGTATGGTTGTTTACAAACAAATCCACAACACGTGCTATCTAAAATGCTCGACCAAACTAACTGCATTATCAAGTTTATTTTTTGCAACGAAATTACTAGATACGTTTATCGCTTACATTTATTTTGGAGACCGTGCCCGACAACAAATAAATTTACATCTAAAATGTTATTTCTATCGGGCACTGTCTCCAATTAAAATGTAAGCGATAAACTAAAATAATATCTAGTGAATCTTTACACTTAGGCCTGATTGTATTCATCCGCCATTTCTTGATTAAGCAAATTTATTCTTATGCAATGAGTTGTCAATCACCAGGGAGGCAAAGTTGGGTTTTTTGTACACAATTTAGTTGAATAAATGGAAAAAAATCTTGTAATACGTTTAATACTTTTAGGAACTTATTTCTTAATAATGCGCATTTAAAAGGCAGTGCAGCGCGTGAATTTTGGACGATTGCCAATCCAGACGATAGCTAGAAGGCTGCCGAGCATTAGCTCGACGCCTTAAAAATATCAATAACTTTCCAAATTGGGAGGGACCCGGTCCCTGTACCAAAAAGTGCTGTGACAGCCATGGGCCAGTTATATTTTTATTATTTCCTTTTATTGTCAACAATCTAAAAAATGTAAATTAATTATTCTAGCTCTTTAAAAAGACATTTTCATTCTGTGCACACAATCATAAACTTTAATGCTTTGTTAGAGAAATGGATCAAAATTATGAGGTGCTTCTTCATTTAAAGCTGGCCTCTTCAAAATGAAGGCGAATCGCAATTACCTATCTTGAAGTACACATAAAAAGTGTTTTTATGAAGATTTAATTTCAGTAAGTATTGCAAAGTGAAAATTATTCAAATTCAGTATCAACTGTGGGGGAAAATGGTAAACTAAAAATAATAATTATATGACTTTTTGATACATGTTCCCACAATAATTTCCTCTTTTTCATATCTAATATCATTGACATGTACCTCTGGTGTATTACTGAATTTGATACACAACACCCAACAATGGGCCACATCACTCACCTGAAGAAAATTCGGTATGATAAAATCAGCTTAATGAACTCATAATACAAAATATCTGGACAATGCAGTATAATACAACACTAACTTTTTTATGCATTAATCCAGCCGGACTAGTCCTGTTTATTTTAACTAGTCCGCAGGCAATTTTATTTGCCCGTCAAAAATAAATTAAAATGCATAACCGTATTTGCCTTATATAGTATGTACTTTTTAAATAGAATTTGTAAGAAAGGGGTGCGTGATATATACCATAATGTTTTTCTTACAGGTGTTGCATTGGTTTAGTTGTACATAACAATGAGCTACGTATTCACTATCTCCATGTACATGGTGTATGCCGCCATTACAGATGTTATAAATAGATCTGTGCAATAGATCCGGGCTATGAGCTACCTTGTTCTTTTCATTCTCTAAGTTCTTTAAAAATCCATTTAAAATCATAAGCAATTTATGACAAATGATTTAAACACAAATCATTTAAATTAAACAACTCACAGAAGATTCGTTTCACCTTTTTTTAAACACATAAGCATCCCTATCTGTTGTTGTGAAAACGTGTGATTGTCACCTTGGACATCCCCTTAGGGCAAAGAAATAATCAAGTCATCCATAATATCTTGCATACTTCTGTTGTTTTTGCTCGGTAACTTTATAATGAAAATCTATTAGTCTGTGACTAACGGACTAAGGTTAGTGTCGAACCCTGAATTTGCATTCTGCTGTTAGGAGGAGCTTAAAATGCATGGGTGTACTGCATTTAGACGCATCCTTTTGCCTATTTTCTCCATGTTTTAAGTGCCACATGAATTCTCTTAAGTTACATGTGCATTCTTCTTAAATATTTACAAAATTCATAATTTTATCTTTCTATTGATATATATGTTAATTGCCTTTAGAATATATTTTTATAGGGGTCAGTTTTGCTTGTCCCTCATCTGAAAGCGTCCCTATAACGTTACATATAAAACTGTGTTTTCCACCCTAAATCAAGAGATTGTACTGGACCTGCTAATTTGTTATCAGTAAAACGACTGTACAATCAACATTAAAATTGCAATAAACACATTCTTTAAACGTATTCCAGTTTCCAAATTTAGGTTGAAGTGTTTGTTTTACAATCAACCTATAATCAATTGTTTTTTTGCACATGACAGTAATTGTAAGGTATAGTCTGTCCCAAGATATTCCTGAAACACATGGCCGATTTTGAATAAAAATACACATACCTGTGAAAGAAGCGCAATTGAAATCGATGAAAGGGAAAATTTCCAAGATATCTTCATTAACACATTATCATATTTCACTCATAAAAGTTCACAGGAACGAAAACAGATTTCTTACAGAGATTTATAATGGGGAATGTTTACATCTTTTCTCCATTCGAAAGTCACTTGGAATACCTCGCCCAATTTTTCAACGTTATCATCCGAACCTGTTTCAATACAAAATCCCCTTAGACATCATATTTTTATCCATGTATTGAAACATGATCAGCTAGAGGGGGCGTTTCAAAGGAGAAATTTCGGAAATATTTCATACTTTTGAATGAACATCGTTTGAATCCTGAGGTATTTATAAATATCGAGTAATTAAGCAAAATGTGAATCCAGGATATCTTGGGACAGAGTATAAATCCAATATATATACTTCAACTGATATTTATTTAGAAGGGAAAATACAGTAATGTTCCAAAATTATAATCTTCTTATAGTCTGTCCCAAGATATTAATGCAGCACATTTGGGCGATTTTTAATAAAAATATACATACCTGTGTAAGAAGTGCAATTGAAATCGATGAAAGGGAAAATTTCCAAGATATCTTCATTGATACATTATCATTTTTCACTCGAAACAATTTACAGGAACGAAAACAGATTTCTTACGGAGATTTATAATGGGGAATGTTTACATCTTTTCTCCATTCGGAAGTCACTCAGAATACCCCGCGCAATTTTTCAATGTTATCATCCGGGCTTGGTGTAATACAAAATCCCCGTAGACATCCCATTTTTTTTAGCCGTGTATTGAAACCTGATAAGCTTAAGGGGGCGTTTCTACCGAGAAATCTTGGAAAATTTTCATACTTTTGAATGAACATCGGTTGAACCCTGATGTTAGTCCGAAATATCTGATGTTTTCCTGGCTTTTTTAACAATTTTGATATTTTACATGCCAGGAAAATGTCAGAACCGGCGCCATTACGAAAACTGGAAATTCTCCGCCTCCAACTGGAAGCGGCATTCTAGGCTCGATTTAAATAGATAAATATTTAAACTCAATAATACAGCTTAAAATGTAATTTTACTTTATGGGAAGTAAGGACCCATAAAAGCGATATTAGTGAGCAGCAAAATCATCGTTTTATTAATTAGTTGTGAGTGAAACATTTGATTCAACTCATAAATATTTAAAATCAAGCCGAGAATGCCGCCTCCAGTTGGTGGCGGCGAATTTCCAGTTTTCATAATGGCGCCAGTTCTGACGTTTTCCAGGCATGTAAAATATCAAAATCGTTAAAAAAGCCAGGAAAACGTCAGATATTTCGGACTACCCTGAGGTCAATAAATATTGAGCAATTAGGCAAAATGTGAATCCAGGATATCTTGGAACAGAGTATAATTGATAATTTACCTTTTTTGTTAAAGAAAATAAACCTATATTACCAATCAATGTGCTGAGAGCAAATCATCGCAGCGCGAACCATCTCGGGGCGAAATCGAATTGGAGCGAACTGAGATTGCATCTCAGGGCGAAACATGCAGAGGTGCGAAACATCCCGTTACAAAAAGAAAAATGTCAACTCAGATCAAAACTCGTTCAATTAAGAAATTGCTTAATCTGGTTTAGTTGCAAACACTCTTATCAATAATTTTCAAATTACAAAAGTTACGATATTTCGAGAGAGAGAAAAATAGCAGTCGCCGGCTATTTTCAATACCTTCCCATGAATCAAAGTGCGCCATTTTGAATGCGTAAATACTTCTACTTACCACAATATTGAGTTGCAAATAAAACGTTGAAAGCCAATTCATCTTCGGTCAAAAACCCTCAATCCAACCTAAGGAAATACTCAACAATACATTTTAATGCGCTGGATACCATATTTTCATCTTCTCGTGCAGATTTTCATAAAAGAAAATTGGTGGATATCTTTCTATGGGACTACATAACGCATTATTGTTTACCGCCTAAACCGGAAAAAGATAACAACGCATGACCATGCCAATAGCATTCGGCAAACTTCGGACTGTTCGGTCACCTATCAAGCTAATCAGGTGAGATGTGCCGAGTGTGTGTAAAGGTAGTTCTCGGTTGTTTTGCTTTAGATGATGCATATAATCGATGCTTTCCGATGAACTTTTCAGTATGGAAGACAGGGATGGAACATGTGCTGTGGCGCAAATAAAAAACAAGACCCGGCAATGTTTTGAAAGCCGAAAACATGCAAATTGTCTGCTAGATATCATCGCATATTCAGAGGTTATAACATCTTTGCTGCATGTCTGTAGCTCCACAGAATTTGTGTGGAATTGGTTAGTCAGTCAAAAACTAGCGCAAAATTTTATTCACTTTAAATTGCAACTTTTTTAATACCTAAGGAACTGTTGCTTCCAGGTCGTCCATCCGATTTTTTTTTTTACCGGGAGTTGCAGACCTGCAGCTATGGTGTTTCTTGTGGTGTATTGTAACTATAACGAAAATATATACATGTAATCAGTTTTGAATGTTTAATTATGTTTAACAGGTTGGGACCAATCGACCAAATGGGATATAATAGCCCGTTTCACAGGTGCTTGGGGACGGGACCCCCCCCCCCCCCCCAATATTCATCCCCTACATTCCCAAGTTATTTTTTCATCATTTATTTTCTTAATTATATGTTGATGTATGCTACACTAAAAAGATCACAATTAACGCGAAATAAGCTATGTATAAAAAAATATATATACCACTGGTATAAAAAGAGAAGAAGGTTGGCAACTTCAGCAGACGCCATCTTGTAAATTCGATACCTCGCTAAGAAATCCCAACATTATTTAACTGAAAAGAACTGAAAGAACTGACCGGCTGGAAGTAATTCCACAAGGTATTAATAAATGGGGTGCAATGCTTTATGTGACATTTGAATAAATCCAATCCTGTTATTTTCACATTTTACACCATCGAACTCTCGATCGTTTCAATTGTCAGCGAACGGAAGTCATCATTCTGCATTATTTTAGTCACAGGCAACTATTTTTATTAAAACTTTTACTTGTTTTAACAATCGTGATCCTCTGACCTTATCTAACGCCAATCGGATGTTCTCTTCTGGGTTTAACCTTTTACTAAAAATAGTTTTAAAAAATTACAGCGACCACCACTCCCAGCCAGTCAGTTCTTTTCAGTTAAAAAATGTTGGGATTTCCTAGCGAGGTGTCGAATTTTACAAGATGGCGTCTGCTGAAGTTGCCAACCTTCTTCTCTTTTTATACCAGTGGTACATATTTTTTTATACATAGCTTATTTCGCGTTAATTGTGATGTTTTTAGTGTAGCATACATCAATATATAATTAAAAAAATAAATGATGAAAAAATAACTCGGGAATGTAGGGGTGAATATTGGGGGGGTCCAGTCCCCAAGCACCTGTGGCCCGTTTGGGATTTAATAGCCCAAATGAGATATAAATATGAAGTGCAAAAAATGAAAATTTTTGATTTGGTAATTTTTTATATAAATCATCAAGTTTTCCTATCATCTTAAAGTTTGAAGATTGATCCCCAAGAATTTTTGGATATACTGAGGGATCAATCTCCGTAATAGTATAGTTACAGAAAAATTGTTAACCAAAAGTTGTTACATTTCATCTATTCAAATGCGGATTTACCATATTTTTAGCAAAATAAAATAATTCTATTTTTTGCACTTTAAATTTATATCCCATTTGGGATATATCCCAAATGGTCTATTATATCACATTTGGGCAATTGGTCCCAACCTGTTTAACAGTTTGGGACTAATTTCCTAAATGGGATATAATTTGGGATATGATATCCCAAATTTAATATCCCAAATGGGATATAAAATATGTAATCTTTTTTTTCACAAAATTGTGAAAAAATCCGCAATAAAATGCCTAAAATGTAACAACTGTTTTGGAGATTGACCCCTCAGTAGATCCAAAACTTCTTTGGGATATATCTCATTAACCATTACGTTTACAGAAAAACTTGCTTACCAATATTTGTTGTATTTGATGTATATTTATATGGATTATTTATAAGAATTACTTGACAAAAATATTCAATTTTTGCACTGAAAATCTTTACCCATTTGGGGTATTATTAAATAGATTGTTCTATCGTTAAAATGACAGATGTCCTACGGACCCAGTTTAACGATAGAATTTGTCTCCTATACTCTCTTCGTAGCAAATGATAAAAAATTATTGCATTGTAACTCACCTAAATTTTCATATGATTGGTTTCAAATACCTACAATATGTTGCTCCTTTATAGTCCCATTTTACCATATTCATTGCACAGGTGCTTGAGGACAGGACACAGGACCCCCCACCCCCTGATTTAAACCCCGTGATAGTTGACTTTTTGATAGAAATTCCTTTAAAAGTCATGCACACAATATGTTCCATTGTAAATATCAAAAACTTAACAGAAAATAAACGATTAATGTAAAAACACCTCCCCCCCCCCCCCCCCCCCCCCCCCCCCCCCTCTTGCATATAAAAAGAGGAGAGGTATGCCACTCCGGTTTGTTTACATTACTACCCCTTCGTCATTTTGGGACTATAAAACATGTATCTGATTTATATATCCAACAAGCACGGGATGATATTATCGCAGTTAATATATCTCTTCCTCATTATGCTTTTAAAATGAATGTACGTTTTTCTGTAAAGCTACTATATCATGTTAAACGTCTTTTTCGAAGACCAGCTAGGTAACTATGACGGAAGTCAACATCTTTCAGTGACGTAATGTACACTCATGAAGGATAAAATCCGAGGAGTCTTTTTGCGCGTCAATAGAATTAAATCGATTTTCTCGGATGTTATCGTACCAAAGTGACTGAGAGTTGTTTACTTCCGTCAAGTTACCTAGCAGAGTGTCATACCTTTCCTCTTTTTATATGCAGACAGGGGTTGTTTTAAACAAATCGTTTATTTTCCATTAATTTTCAGATATTTGATATGTAACATGTTGTGTACATGACTTTAAAAGAATTTCTATCAAAAAAGCAACAACTATCCCTTGGGGGGGTGAAGAGAGAGAGAGAGGAAGGTCCTGTTGTCCTCAAGCACCTGTGATTCATTGTTCTTGCAACGAAATCACAACCATGTTTTCCTTTATTTTTTTTCCAATGAAAGGTCAACTTATGAGTAAATGATGTGCCAAATATAAAGCAAATGGACTCGATAGTTTATCTGTTTACCACGCTCAAATTTTAGTCGTTTGTTATTATCATCCCCGCCATTTAATATTAAATAGGATTATATCACAGGCACCTGACATTATAAATTTTTCTCATTATAAAAATAAATATCCTATTACCTAATAATACACAAGGTACTCATTGCCGCTATCTTGAATTTATTTCAAACTCTCACATCGGGTGGAAGTTTCACATGATACTCATAGGTAAAATTATTTCTCCCGATCGGTCATTCCCCCGGACCCCCGCCTTACTATTTTTTATTTTCAAATTTTGGCAGCACTGTTAACATATATGTACCGTATTTTACAGACGACTCGTCGATGTGGACTACAAGTCGAATTGATCATTTTAAGCCAAAAATTAAAAAAAATCCTTAAATATGTCGATTCGAACGATACGTCGATCTAATCGCTTCAAAATGGCGTATCAAACTGCAGGTAACATAATCAGTGTGTGATGCAAAGGACATCCCCGATATTGCTACCAATTATTATTAATGATTAACATTTAAACAATTACGTTTATAATTATGCATGGTATCTTTAAATACCGGTAACATCTATAAAATTGCTTGCATGCAATTCCCGACATCGCGTGTTATACAAGTTGTAACAGTGTAAACTAAACTTACGTTGTCAAAAATATTTAATTCCATGTATTAAAATATTTATTCACTCTGACCACTATTCCTTGCATCAAACAAGTTATCGCCAGTGTATTCGCCATTACGTAACCAGCCACCTGTTGACTCGGCGCGTGGTCAATGTTTGTTTAACAATTTCCGGTGTCAGAAGCATGCACCTGTCTCATGTCGGACTTCAAAGGGGGATCTCAAGTGCAGGAAGATTAGCAATTATTTTGATTCGATTTTACTTGTTTACTTTGTGTCCAGTTATGCAGTTACCGTATTTTACGGACGACTCGTCGATGTGGACTACAAGTCGAATTGATCATTTTAAGCCAAAATTTTAAAAAAATCCTTAGATATGTCGATTCGAACGATACGTCGATCTAATAGCTTCAAAATGGCGTATCAAACTGCAGGTAACATAATCAGTGTATGATGCAAAGGACATCCCCGATATTGCTACCAATTATTATTAATGATTAACATTTAAACAATTACGTTTATAATTATGCATGGTATCTTTAAATACCGGTAACATCTATAAAATTGCTTGCATGCAATTCCCGACATCGCGTGTTATACAAGTTGTAACAGGGTAAACTAAACTTACGTTGTCAAAAATATTTAATTCCATGTATTAAAATATTTATCCACTCTGACCACTATTCCTTGCATCAAACAAGTTATCGCCAGTGTATTCGCCATTACGTAACCAGCCACCTGTTGACTCGGCGCGTGGTCAATGTTTGTTTAACAATTTCCGGTGTCAGAAGCATGCACCTGTCTCGTGTCAGACTTCAAAGGGGCATCTCAAGTGCAGGAAGATTAGCAATTATTTTGATTCGATTTTACTTGGTTACTTTGTGTCCAGTTATGCAGTTAAATATTATTGCTTTACTTTGACACTGTTAAAAATAGATCGAACATTTGTACGACTTGATAATGAAGATATACGACATACATATGTTTCTTTACAATGTTTATTTAACAACAATCAAAGAATTGGACTATAATTAATCAGTGAAATATAAACACCCGTATAACGGTACGCTTTATATACACAGAGAGTCAATTCAATTCATTTATTCTCTCAAAACCATGAGTGAACACATATAGATCTCAGCCGTAGGGCATGATTAATAACACAATCGGTGTCAGCCTACCGTGAATAAATGCAAAAATACCTAGGATAATTATCAATTAAAAGATGAACACTAATACAACTTACACAATTTAGTAATATGTAATTAAATATCTCATATAATTAAACATTCCCGGGACTTACCGCAATAATTTGTTCCATTCGAATTTGGTTTCAATTTTACTGCGCAATGTTATCTTCCCACTAGTAATACACGGATACCATGTGACGATGTGTTTAAAATTACGGAACGGTAAAACTTTTAATTGATTAAAGACATGGACCATTTTTTTTAATTACTGGTATTATTATGTATACTACTGTTAACAAATGAGTGAAAACGACAATAAATAAAGATGAACAAAGATTTCAACAAGGTAATATCCAATCACACAACCAATTTTAAATGATTAAAACCAAGATTTTTAATGCTATTTTTGGAAAATTTTCCGAACTTGAGCCTTAGACAAGTCGATCTGGACAATAAGTCGGATGTTCTGCTTCAGAGAAAAAAAATATCGTCATATCGTCCGAAAAATACGGTAAATATTATTGCTTTACTTAGACACTGTTAAAAATAGATCGATCATTTGTACGACTTGATAATAACAATTTTCGGTGTCAGAAGCATGCACCTGTCTCGTGTCGGACTTCAAAGGGGGATCTCAAGTGCAGGAAGATTAGCAATTATTTTGATTCGATTTTACTTGTTTACTTTGTGTCCAGTTATGCAGTTAAATATTATTGCTTTACTTAGACACTGTTAAAAATAGATCGATCATTTGTACGACTTGATAATGACGATATACGACATACATACGTTTCTTTACGATGTTTATTTAACAACAATCAAAGAATTGGACTATAATTAATCAGTGAAATATAAACACCCGTATAACGGTACGCTTTATATACACAGAGAGTCAATTCAATTCATTTATTCTCTCAAAACCATGAGTGAACACATAAAGATCTCAGCCGTAGGGCATGATTAATAACACAATCGGTGTCAGCCTACCGTGAATAAATGCAAAAATACCTAGGATAATTATCAATTAAAAGATGAACACTAATACAACTTACACACATTTAGTAATATGTAATTAAATATATCTTATAATTAAACATTCCCGGGACTTACCGCAATAATTTGTTCCATTCGAATTTGGTTTCAATTTTACTGCGCAATGTTATCTTCCCACTAGTAATATATGGATACCATGTGACGATGTGTTTAAAATTACGGAACGGTAAAACTTTTAATTGATTAAAGACATGGACCATTTTTTTTAATTACTGGTATTATTATGTATACTACTGTTAACAAATGAGTGAAAACGACAATAAATAAAGATGAACAAAGATTTCAACAAGGTAATATCCAATCACACAACCAATTTTAAATGATTAAAACCAAGATTTTTAATGCTATTTTTGGAAAATTTTCCGAACTTGAGCCTTAGACAAGTCGATCTGGACGATAAATCGGGTGTTCTGCTTCAGAGAAAAAAAATATCGTCGTATCGTCCGAAAAATACGGTAAGCGTTCTGCCAAATTAAAACAAAATTGAGCAAATGGTTTTTATGCTATCCGCCCCCATGATTTGGTCCTATAAACGTGTTTTGTGAGTCATTTTACACATAGAATTGCATGTATAGAAAAAAAGGATGTTTACGAATCAAATTCAATTTAATTTGTAATAAATAAAAAGAATACGATTCCCCTCCCACAGAGCATGAAAATATCTCGCAATTTTTTATTTTGCAAATTATAATTTCAATTTTAATTATTGACGCTGCAATATAAAATGCACGACATTTTTTTGTCAATTATAACGTCAAAATCTAAACTGACGTCATCGTAAGACGTTGACTCCGACGTGGTTAATGTTGATTTTGAAATAGAAGCAATGTGATAAAAATACTTCTAAACATTATTCTAAGGATTCATTTCACTAAAAATAATTTTTATAACATGTAATTTATTTTTAGAATAAAGACGTTATATGATAGAATGTGTATTTGAATTTTTTTACTCTGCATTTGCGTTTTACGACCTTGAATTTTCTTTAAATAATGCGCAAAACCCTGTGCAAGATACGCAAAATTCTAAACCCGCGACTGACCTTAACATCACATTTGAAAATTTGCTGTTTACGGTCGCCATGTTAGTGATAAATCTGAGACATCCCAAGTGCGATTTCCAGCAAAATGGCAGGCAAATTTAAACAAAGAAATAGTGAATTAACAAAATACCTTGGTACGACCCATTAAATGGATATTTTATGGACTTAACCACATAAATATGTTCAAAAAGGTTGGTAATGTATAAAAATGTGTTTTTCCCCTGCAGCTTATTTTTAACAGACTTAAACAGACAGATCCGCGTCGCAATTGTTACATTGCCAGTATATGGGACGAATTCTTACTGTGACCTGAGTGCAGCCTGGTCACAGTAAGATTATTCTTTCTAAGGTATTATATCCCAAACAGGATATTACATGTATATCTCGTTTTGACGATTAGTCCCAACCTGTATAACATGTTTGTATGTTGTAACGATATATTTTGTGAATCAATATTTTGATAAATTTTAATTCCAGAACTCATACTTTAAAGTTTAATATCTTATTTTATGTTTACAGACAAACAATAAAGTGATTCTACTTGCATGTATTCGATCCTTCCATAAATTATTTGCCTTGTATTTGTCCTCTGGAGAATTATTCCTTGATATTCCAAATGATCTCAAAGAAGCAGGTATGACAATTTTGTAGGGTATACTAAAAGCTAGAATATTTGCAGGTCAATTTAAAGTAACTTTAAATTAAAAGTTTCTACAGCAGAGTTTGATTAAAAACGTATTTCTGCAGGATTGACATGTCATCCACAGACCACCTCATACACAGGTCATCTTGTACAACAAAAGTCAACTTGTATGCAAAATTTTAGTCATATACAAAAAATTTACCTGTACACAGGGCGTTTTAGCTCACCTGAGCTGAAAGCTCAAGAGAGCTTTTCTGATCCCTTTTTGTCCGGTGTCCGTCTGCCTGTCCGTTAACTTTTTACATTTTCGACTTTTTCTCCAGAACCACTGGTCCGATATCAACCAATCTTGGCACAAAGCATCCTTAGGTAAAGCAGATTCAAGTTTATTAAACTGAAGGGCCACGCCTTCTTTCAAGGGGAGATAATAAAAAATCATTGAAAATTTGTTGGTATTTTTCAAAAATCTTCTCAAAAACCATTTGGCCCGAAAAGCTGAAACTTATGTGGAAGCATCCTCAGGTAGTATATATTCAAGTTTGTTCAAATCATGATCCCCAGGAGTAGTGTGGGGCCACAATGGTGGGTCGAATTTTTACATTGGAATATATAGAGTCCGGTCCATATCTTTCTTATGGAGAAATATTGGAAGTTCTTATTTCACACAAAGATTGCTTATGACCTGGGGGTGTGTCATGACCATGACCCAAGGTGATTTGGTCAAGATCACTGCCGGGAAAAGTGCAAAATTTGTGTTCGATGTACCAGGGAATACTGTTGCTATTGAATATGGTCGCTCTAGAAATAGAATTAGAAAACGGTAACCATGCAATTCGACCCTGGCATAATAAGACACCAATACAGTTGAATTACTACTGTGCTAATGAAAGCCATTACAAATTGGTAAAAATAAATATGTTAATGAATGAGTTGTCTGTCTTTTAAAGGGACACATGAAAAAAAAACAATAAAATTGAGAAAACATTGGCTTGATATAACCTCGAGATCGGCATACACTCAGATGTTGTTAGCGTTAGTAAGTTTGATTTGTGTAACTTAATTTTTAAAGGATTTTGCATTTATGATATGTCAAATGTTTATGTTTTTATACAGCCCTCTTGTAAAGTTTTTGCTGACACATACAGTCTGGACTGCCTTTGCGACCCTCTGTATTAAGCGACTCTCTGTCTTATGCGACCATATTTAAACCACCCAACGTAATTGGAAAACCCTGCATTAAGCGACCCCCTGCCTTACGTGACAAGCGACCGTCATTTTTTAGTCCCAAAATGTTGTGTAGACTGTTTTAAGTGACTCTTAGCAAATTAAAATGGCATCCCAAGCTGAGAAACAATTAGAAGTTTTTTTGTTTTGATAACCAATTAGAATATTTATCACCTTTCATATTAACGGTTATTAGCTCACCTGAGCTGAAAGCTCAAGTGAGCTTTTCTGATCACTTTTTGTCCGGCGTCCGTCTGTCTGTCTGTCCGTCCCGTTCGTCTGTCTGTCTGTCCATAAACTTTTTACATTTTCGACCTCTTCTCCATAACCACTTGGCCGATTTCAACCAATGTTGGTACAAAGCATCATTAGGTGAAGGGATTCAAGTTTGTTACAATGAAGGGCCATGCCGTATATAAAGGGGAGATAATTAAAAAATCATTGAAAATTTGTTGGTATTTTCAAAACTCTTCTTCTCAAAAACCATTTGGCCAGAAAAGCTGAAACTTGTGTGGAAGCATCCTCAGGTAGTGTAGATTCAAGTTTCTTCAAATCAGGATCCCCAGTGGTAGGGTGGGGCCACAATGGGGGATCAAATTTTTACATAGGAATATATTGAGTAAATCTTTAAAAATCTTCTTCTCTGAAACTGATCAGGCAGAAAAGCTGTTACTTGTGTGTAAGCATCCTCAGGTAGTATAGATTTAAGTTTGTTCAAATCATGATCTCCAGGGGTAGGGTGGGGCCACAATAGGGGGTTGAATTTTTACATAGGAATATATAGTGTAAATCTTTAAAAATCTTCTTCTCTGAAACTGATCAGCCAGAAAAGCTGTATCTTATGTGGAAGCATCCTCAGGTAGTGTAGATTCAAGTTTTTTCAAATCATGATCTGCAGTGGTAGGGTGGGGCCACGATTGGGGGGGGGGGGGGGTAATTTTTTACATAGGAATATATTGAGAAAAATCTTTAAAAGTCTTCTTCTCAGAAACTAATCGACCAGAAAAGCTGAAACTTGTGTGGAAGCATCCTCAGGTAGTGTAGATTTAAGTTTGATAAAATCATGATCCCCAGGAGTAGGGTGGGACCACAATGGGGGATCGAATTTTTACATCGGAATATATAGATATAAAAATCTTTAAAAATCCTCTCAGAAACCGATCAGGCAGAAAAGCTGTAACTTGTGTGGAAGCGTCCTCAGGTATGGAATATTCAAGTTTGTTCAAATCGTGATACTGGGGGTAGGGTGGGGCCACAATGGGGGGGGGGGGGGGGGGGATGTTCAAACTTTTTTAAAGGAATATATAGGGAAATATCTTTAAAAATCATTTGCCCCTAAAAAAGTCAGTTCAGATAGTGTAGATTAAAATTTGTCAAATCATAATCTTCAGGACTAGGGTTGGGCCACATTGGGGGGGGGGGGGGGGGGGGTCCAATTTTACAAAGGAAAACATTTAAATTATCCACAAAAACTCAAATGTTATTATATATGGTTTTACTTATAGGCAAGCATTTTGAATTATTGTTCATTTTTTAAAATTGTTTAGGCTCTGGCCCCTGAACAATTCTTTGGCCTCACAAGGGGTTCAAAGTTTGATGTAGATTTATAATCAATATATAAACAGTTGTTTAAATCTGATCATTTTCTCGAGAACTGCAATGCTCAATATGTAATATGACTGTAAAATCATCCTTTTATAAAAAGCGTCAATGATAAACATAAGAATATGCAGGGAATTTTTTATGTTCAGGATTTATTATACCACATTGTTCAGATATTTTGTATATGACTCCATAAAAGTGATTTTATTAATGTCGTCCTTTTTAAGCGGAAGACCTTATTCTTTTGGTACTGTCTCTTATTATTATTTTTTTTTCCACAAATTTTGTGCACGCAATTTCTGGAAAACTATATTCGACCGATTTCAACCATTTTTTCACAGAATGGGACTTGAGGTGAACTTAATACATTTTTTATATTTTTCCTGTCGTCACTTCCGATACCGATTTATCGGCCATTTAGTACATTTTTACAACCTTTTTGAGCAGAGCTGATCTCAGAAATGATCAGAGATATGTCTATGAAATTTTCAGGATAGGTAGACTATAGTTTGAAGTTGTTCCCTATTAATTAGTTTTATGTCAGTGGTGCCATTTCTTGGAGCTCCCCATGGCACAAAAATTGGGTATGAATTTTGAATCAAAATTTTCATACGTTTTGGTCTGTATCTTTTTATCAGTTGATATTTTGTCAAGACATTTATAATATAAGTGGTAGAGTATCAAAAGTTCTTTCCAAAAAAATCAAGAAAAAGGGGCTGGCCCCTTTAATTAGGGGCCAAATGACTCATAAGTTCTACTACAAATAACTTTAAAACGATAAAGTTTTGTAATGCATTATAAATGCAAAGTTGTTGATCCTAACAATATCTGTTTGAAAAAATCATTGCCACGCCCATTTATTACGTAATAAGGGATTTTTTATACATTATCTGAAAGTAGGGGGTAGTAATTCTGAAACTGTATTGATTATTCATCATCATATCATATTTTTAAAAATTGCAAGGAAGACCTACTTGTTACTCGTAACGGATCATATCTAGTTATGTCTATCATTGTTCAGGTGAGCAATGTGGCCCATGGGCCTCTTGTTACCTTTAACCCCCATAAGTGAGATTTTTCAAGACTCCCGCAATATCTCTAATGACGACTTTTGTCGCGCCCTGTATAAACAAACAAGGCGGTACGATAGTAATTGAAATTCTATAAACATCGGTTGTTAAGCTGTTTATTGTTAGTAAACGGATGTCTCAGCCAAACGCATCTGGTCATGTACATGTTCAAGTTGAATCCACACATCGATATTTATAAAGAAGTTTTGTAATTGTATAAAGAAGAAATTGGGAGGGTGCCCCGTCAGTATCTCTGAAATGGGGTGCGACCGAATTCCCTGATTGTTATAATTATAAATTAAACTCTATTAATTTTAAATATTATGTAAAATTTACAAAGAAAACCGGCTTGAATTTTTCAATTCCAAGGCAATACAGCCCCCCCTTAAACTAGTCTACAATAGGCCCCGCCAGGAACTCTTAAATGGGTAGCGACCGAATTCCCTGATCGTTATAATTCAAATACCCCTGTTTGTATTTGACCTTTTAAATAAAACTCTATTATTTTTAAATATTATGTAAAAGCGTTCACAAAATGTATTTTTGATTTGATTTGTATTTTTGATTTGATTTGAACATAATTTATTGCATTATATATTACAATGGGATTGGGCACAAGTTATAAAACATTTAATTTGCCTATCTGTACATGTTGAACAACAAATACAATATTATTGCAAATACGTCTCAGTTTGTACTTATATAATAATAATTTGCCAAATCTAAGAAATTTATTAATAAAAAATTCTTCCCTAACAGTAGCATACTTAGGACAAAAGAAAAAGAAGTGATGTGCGTCTTCCATCCTTCCACATGAACAGAGAGGGCTTGCTATAATATCACATCTATGAAGATCTATGTTTAGTGCACAATTTTGATGGAGTCTTGTGTTTAAAATATTAGTACGTCAATAAGGTGGAGCTACTGCTAGTGTCTTTTATAATTTTATACATAAAATGACAACTGTTATATATTTCCCATATACTACAGGAAAAAAAAATGTATTGTCAAAAAATATCCAGTTGAGATATTAGGCCCTTTTAAGTACACATGTACTCTTAATTTCAAGAAAAAAGGCATTACTTTACCCCCCCCCCCCCCCCCCCCCCCCCCCCCCCCAAATTGCCGTGTATGGACTCATCTTACACTAAAGTCTGAGCGCAGTTAACTATGATAGTCTTATTTACCTTATTTACCTTCACTACTTGTTTTATTTCAGTAAAAGTTAAAATAACAATTAAATTATATCAGAAGAATAGTTATTTATTAATGCTTTCAGAGCTCACACACTTCAATGTTTACTCCTAATATATTATCAGGGGTTTTACACCTGCCATATCCTGTGTATAGGTACCAAATTTTAATTGTTGTAAAAACAAGGGGGCAACACTTGGAAGCCTTGAACTAAAACAAAGGGGATCTTCAAGATCGTTTCAAAGTGTCACCATTCTGGACTACAGGTGCACCTTGTGTTTTAGAACAATTAAGATGCAATCTGCGGAGTATCTTATAGGTGTGAAACTCCTGCTTGTAGATTGATAGTAAACTATTAAATGATGAAACAGTAATTGGATGAAGTCTTATTAAGAACTTTGATTAGTATTTTTGATACTATCTTAATATATCTCAGTTTAATACCTTTACTTAATAAAATGACGGGATGCCATATTTAACCTTGGGAAACAATGATATGTACCCATTGATCTCTTGGTGAAGGTACAGTATATATGTCGGTGTGATTTATTACATCTACCTGGGAAGCGAAGGTTCGTGGGATAATGGATGTGAATAAAGAACATATAACATCTACCTGGGAAGCGAAGGTTCGTGGGATAATGGATGTGAATAAAGAACATATATAGGTGTTACACCTGTGGGCCTCTGTTTTAGTACTTACATTATTGCTTAACCAGTCTATCTACACAGTTGTTTCGGTAAATTGTTATTGTCTAACATTACGGATTTAGTTTTTGAATTTCTTATACAGAGGGCCCCGCTTAATATAATACCCGTTTAATATTATAGTTTGGTTAATATAATAGTTTTTCAAAACACAAAACCATTTCTTAATAAATCATTGTATTTTACATCGGTTATTATAATAGCTTAAAATGTGCACCCCGCTTAATATAACAGAAAGATCATGCCTGTCAATTGAGTTTCACACCTTTTTCACGAGCTAGCCTCTCATGAGAAGCTTGTATAAACACTCTGATTCCCCAAATCATTTTGAAATTTACCGACAGTGCTGGCCAGACGGGATTAGTCACGCCTCACTGCACGTGGCTTGGGTACTTTACCTATATACCTGTCAAGTGACATCGCTGTATATACTGAAGTTCTTTACAGTTTGAATAAGTGAATGCCTCTTATTTTTGTAAAATAATTTATAACAAATGGGATATTTTACATGGCTGAGCATTGTACATGATGTTCCATTTGACGATTTGCACTGCAGTTAAGTGGTGACAAAATCTTGCCTTTATTCTATAGGAAGAATGGGCTAAATAATTCAAATGCCCGAAATGTTCCTAATAATAAAAAAAACACAATACAAAAGCCGAAATCTCATTTGTCAACACTTAGTGATTAACCAATCAGAGCCAATGATACATGACATTACGGCGGGGAAATTGATGTTGATCACGATGCCACCGAATAAAACCGTTCTGATAAAATTCCTCACGAACCAGAGTTTATGAAAAGGTAGACAAGTGACAGTTAATCTGAAATTAATAACAACAAAGAGGTTCATGCTGAAAGGAACGCTGATCCAGAACGTAAAATAAATGATTGTGTCGATACAGAAACAGAGAAAACTCGGAAGGGTTCCAGTGACAGCACTTAGCCTATCTGTTAGTATGGTCATTAAGATTTGATTTAAAATAAATAGAGCTTGTTTGATGTTCATGTTCTTTCATAGTTCTGACACATTACTGTTACGGAGATAAATGCATTATCGCTATTCTTAAGCAAATATTACAGCGGAAAATCATCTTGGTTTGTAGCCATTTGTTTTTAAATAAAGATGAAAATAATGGGTGGGCCTTAGTAAAATAGAGTGATATGCCTGTCAATACATTGATTATAATAGCTCTTTAACAGATCATGTGACAACATTTTTAATTCGGGTGTATTCATCAATAAAGTGAGTAAGGTTATAAAACGTCACACCAGTTCATGCCATGTAAACATCAATCATTTACAATGGGGAAGACCAATTAAATATTTGAATGTTTTTAATTTGAGCGCATTCAATGAGGTACAATTTTCTTCTTTCACATATATGAATTTTTTTGATAAAATACAAGAACTAGTAAGTAGTTTAAGAGGAAAATATACCTATATGCTCATATATTTTGATCGCTTTATTAAGTTGGAGGGGTGGGGTTGGGGGGCAGAACTAAAATAAAGGGAATTGGAAGTTAACAGTGTACCCCTACCGAAAATTTAGTTTTATATTTTAAATAGTATCTTATTTTCGGTAAAAATAGTATTTCATAAAGTTACATATGTGTCAAAGATTAAGTGTATGCAAAAATAATAATAAAAACTAGACAGGATCTCGTTGCGAGCAACGAGTGGGTCTTCCGTTTGATTATGAATTAATGACAGAGTTAAATTAATATGTTGACATTATTTTAAATCTTAAATTCAATAGATCCATCTAATTAGGTAAAACCATTTCAAATACAATGATTTTATAATAATCCAAAAATCTAATGAAATGCCTTAACTAAAAGCCCGAATGATTTTATGTACGACTTAACAAAACCCGGAAATGTAAAGGACGACCTAATTATAAGGTACGAATTAACAATTTTCCGAATCAGATTTTGTACGAATTGGTATATTAATTTTCTTTTAGGCTGATTTTAAGACCTGCATTACAAAATTAAGATTTCCGGAAAAGGTCATTTTTAAACTGCAAAATCTCTGCAATGCATAGTCCGATTTTAAAACGGTTTTCAGTTTTGTATTTAGCACATAAATGTCTACAGAATGAATGTGTTTCAAAATTCCAAAAATCGAAATTTTGGAATCACTTCCGGTGACAACCGGAAGTGACGGACGACCTGTTCATATTAAAATTGGATACGTTTAAATTATATTTTGATGAAAAAAAAATCCAAATCTTTTAATTTGAAAAATTTTTAAAACGCAATTTATCGAAAAATGCTGTTTGCGTGGACAGGAAGTGACGGACGATCATGTTTGTACCTGATGGCATCTAAGAATTCAAAAATCTATCATACCTGAAATTTTCAATTTTCTATCCTTAATCGTTTTTGAGAAAAAGGTAGGACAAAATCACTTTTTAAAAAAAGATAAACGAATATATCGGCCGACCGGAAGTGACTTCATCAACGAAAATGTACTTGTTAAAAGATCTTGATATTCTTTATTACCTCTCAAAATTTCATAAAAATCCGTTGTACCATGTCTGAGATATTTGAGTTTAAAGAAAAATGTTAAGAAAAAAAAGAATAATAACTAGAGACGTGTTCGTTGCAAAGCAACGAAGAGGTCTTCCGTTGCAGCTTCAAGTCGAGAAAGGATTGTCAAACAGTCCGATAAAAACCACCCCCTTTTCCTTGCACTTGTCAGGGCCTGACAGGTATTGATTGGAGGTCATCTTCACACGACCATTACTTCTGACCAATCAGAGCTTTTGAAAATCAATAGGAACTCTTCAAAGGAGACAGACAAATTAATTCATGTCAATTTATATGTAACCTCCACAATAAGTATTGAAGATATGCACGTAACATTAAACATATAAAGGTATGCCTTTGGTAAGTAGGAGTATATTTAGATTGTATGCAAATGTGAAGGTCTTGTAAAGATGACCTGTTGTTGATACCTATCAGACCCTGACGAGTATTAGAAGAGGGATTGTTTTAATCAGATTAGACTGTCAACATGATAATAGTAAGTTCAGAAAATCGAAAACGAGGCTCAATTTCAAAGTATTATTTTTATACCAGGCAAGTTCTCCGTTTAACTTACTTCATGTTTACATCAGGTTAGGATAAATTTTTTAAAAAACATCATATATGTACATGTATCTAATTATTCCGAACACAAACACAAAGTGATAAATACGTTTATGTACAACTGATTACGTGATACAAACTGGGCCTAGCCTTATATTAAAGTGTAATCAACACAAATTCCACTGCGCTAATGCATAAAACAGTGTTATGTCTGATAAACATTTCCCTGTACTCATACTTAAAGCTCTACTGCTTACTAATTTATGTAAAGGGCAGTGTTAAAATTAAACAATTGAAACGAACACAAATTGTAAATAAACGATGACGCCTTCTCCCGCCTTAGGGTGCGCTATAAAAGAGGTGCTCAGCAGGAGGGACAACTCTCCGTAAAACGTTAGGCCATACAGCCACTCAGCATCGTTTTTGCTAGGGGGAACATATTTATCCGAAATCTTGACAAGCAAATCTTCAAAGTCCTAATCCGTGGTGGTGGTAGTGGAGGGGGAGCTGTGAGGCAGCTGTATCTTCTATTGTTTAATATGCTTTTGTTTTAAATTTGCCAAAAAAAAAATTGCTCTCTCTTTAAAAGTGTGGTGTGGGGGGGGGGGGGGGGGGGTGGGTTCATTTGCTTCATTTTCTTATTGTGACACTGAACTTGCACAAATGACAAGTCAGAACATATTTACAGGTCACAAGCAATCTTTGTGTCAGATTTTAGCTTCTGATCATTCCACTGACCTTGAATTTGCCAAAATGACCTTGGGACAAATCATTACACACCCTCAGATTATAAGCCATCTTTGTGTGAATTAGAACCTTCAATGTTTTTCCATAAAAGTTATATAGACCAGACACGAATTTTGCACTTTTCCTGTTAGTTTCCTTGATCTTGTCCAAATGATCTTGGGTCAAGGTCATGACACACCCTCAGATCATAATCAATCTTTGTATGAAGTAAGAACTTCCAATGTTTCTGCATAAGAAACTAGAATATGGTCAGGACACGAATTTTGCACTTTTCCTGCCAGTGACCTTGCCCAAATGACCTTGCATCAAGGTCGTTACAGACCGTCAGGTAATAAGCAATATTTGTGTGAAGTAATAATTTCCAATGTGATTCCTATATAAGGTGATTCCTATATACCCCCCAGAATTCGTTTGCGGGGGGTATAAAAATCCTTTTCGCCACTTAAGTGCGGCACAAAGAACGACCTATGTTTTACTATCATTTCAATCAAATCACATATACATGTACATGTATATGTGTTAGTTATTCATATTTTGTACTTTTTAAATATACATGTATTGACCAATGCATTGTATGTACATTTGCACTTGGAACCCACGAGTTTTCTGTCCGTTACACTACCTTAAAAGCAGTATAACGGATAGGAAACCCATGGGTTCTGACGATGTCTCCTCATTGACATTTGACAATTTGCATCACTACATGATTTCCAAGTGATAAGGTATCAAAGCTTTTGAAAAGTTAAGATACTGAATTTCTACAGTTCTAAGTTTGAGGTTAAAAAAACCAACACTTTTTTATATGATGAAACAAAAACAAAAATACCTTTACGGACTCACACACATAAATAAGAAGAGGAGCAAAAGCCATAAAGACATTATTTCTTTTGTTCTAGACTATTTCTGAGTTAACAAGCTACAAGTTTACAATCTCCTATTTTGACAGGCCAGATATAAAAATAAAATATTCTGCTTGGTTTTCAGTCAATTAAATTGCATTACTATCTCATACTACACGGCTTCAATAAAATGTTTTTAATCAATGTGCATATAAAAATAAATAAAATCCCCAAGAACATATAGAAAGAAAATATTTATCTCACTTAATTGTAACTTTAAGAAGTGCATATATTTTTGGGGAGGAAAATATGTCGCTATATTATTGTTTGTAAGCCAAGTCAACTATGGTCTTTCAAAGAAATAAGAAACTGTCGACACTTGCAGTACTCTGATGATTTCTATGGCAACCGACTACATTGCATCATATCATCGGATTTCCTAACTTCTAATCCAGAGAACCAATTTTATTTAAGATCTTTGACTTAAAACTTTTAACTTATAATATTTATTTTATTCTGTTCATAACTATAGAAGTTTAGCGTGTTCAACAGTTTAATTTATTAGCCCCATTCTCAGATTACGATCTCGCACCTTTAACGTGAATTAAGATGACTGACTTTGAGTTAGACTAGATATCTAATTGTTTAACAATTGACCACTGCAGTGAAAACACCCTTCTAAGTGTTTACTCAATTACATATCAATTGATGATCTGCAGCCATAAATAACCTGGGACTATATTATTTTTGGTCGCATGTAGGATAGAATGACACAGGCTAATCGAATAAACGAACGGGTTGGAAAATTTTACACACAATAGGTCACCAAAAATTGATATTCGCCACATTTGGATTCCTTTTCGCCAGTTTTGAAAAAAAAAATCAGCATATCAGCACTTAGCAGGGGTGGTCAACACAGCAATGAGTTCGTTTTCCAATGAAACAAACGGCCATGTAGAAGTAATACAAAAGTGATTATGTGATCGCTAGAATCAAAACAAAAATTGTTTAAAAATCATGTGAATATTCTTTTAAAAAATCACCCAATCCCTCAATTCCGGACATTTCTTTTATCGTGCCAGCACCTACCGCATACGTGTAACATTGTAAGACGGAACTTTGATTTTAATTTGATTTGATTTTTTTGACTGCCTTGAACGCTCGGAGAATATTTAATTTTTTGAATTCATTTTTACTTTGTACACCCTGCTAAATAATGCTTCCAATTTTGATCTCTCTCTCTCTCTTTCTCTCTCTCTCTCTCTCTCTCTCTCTCTCTCTCTCTCTCTCGCGCGCGCGTGCAACTCTAAGAAAATTTCCTTTACTTTCTTCGCAGTCTGTAAAAACTCTCAGCATAAATTAACGGAAATAATCATGGATACATAAATTAATCTTCAGTTGAAACACAAGTCGATTTTACATGGACGGGTCAAGCCCGTTAAAGGCCGAGGTTTTTAACCGGTCGGTTTAATTCAGGTGTTCAGGTGCGAAGCCCCGAGGGAAACATGGTCGCTTGTGTATATTGTCTATATGCACGGGTGTTAAAATGCTCTCAACAGAGTTTTTCCGATGATCTAGAAAATAAATCGTAGACACAATATTTCATTTATTTATATACTTATTTAATCTCAATTATTCCCAAACATCTTTAATTATAAAAGAAATTTTTCATGGATGATCGGCGCCACGTGATTTAGATAGACTATAGGTGATCAGCGCATTTGGTGTGGTACATAACCATGCAAGTATGAGTAAATTTTTACTTCATATCTTTCAATTTCCAAGAGTAGAAAATTTAATCTGTCGAAGGTATTTTCTTCGTCAAGGTATGCATTAAAAAGACAAAAGTTAATTGCACGATCATCGCGAGCGCCAAACGTGGTATACACAGGACGAGTAAACGAATGTCAATCATGCATTTTCTATCATCCAGTCTGAGGCCTCGATTCAGTTGATTGACAGGGGTACACTGACCAGATAAATTTGAAGACGGAGCTTATTTTCTCGGTCTTTAAAGGTTTAATCTTTGTGGGTTTTTGTGCTAATCCTAAACATTATTTGTACAGTTTTTAGAACTTTTTAGTCTTACTAAACCAACATTGATCTATGACTGACGATGCTTCTGATTTGGAATAATATATTTTTATTAAATTTCAGAACGATTTCTTAATTAACATCTACCGTTTAATTTAATTTAAAAAGGATAAACTTTTATATGTAATCAAAATTAAAACAATTCTATGTGTTTGCGGCTAAATAAACCCATATATGAAGACACGAATCCTGTGTATAAGATAACGGCTGACCGCCAGGTAATCCAGCAGCGACCGATCTCCTAGGCCGCGGGCGAGGGATAGGTGAACCAAGGACAATTTAGAAAGCTAGCAGTATTATTAAATGACTTAAATATATTACAATAAGTTATTTTTTTCACATAAATACCAACCATTGATTTATGTGTGATGTTGCTTCTAATTGGGAATTACATTGCTTTCATAAATTAACAGCACGATTTCTTAATAAACACTCTGCCATTTAATTCAATTTAAGAAGAATAAGCTTTTATATGTAATCAAAATTAAAACAATTCTATTTGTTTGCGGCTAAATAAACCCATATATGAAGACGCGAATCTTGTGTATTAGATAATCGCTGACGGCTGGGTAGTCCAGCCGCGACCGATCTCCTCGGCCGCGGGCGAGGGATAGGTTACGTAATGGTATACACACACACAGCTCAGATCCCAGAAAGATTTCAAATGCATGCAGTATAATAACTAATATGTATAACAAAGAATTTTTTTAATCCGTAATTTGTGTCTTACAAAAAAAGAATGTTTATATTTTGTGTTTATTATTTTTATAGAATTTTTCACTCTAAAAACTTAACAAAATTTGCTTATAATCCTCACATAAAAGCATATATACTGGAAAAAAAAACCCATTTTCTTATGAATTAAAGCATCCTGTATAAACAGGTACACTTTCTGTGATAACGTTATGTCAGTTGTACGCTCAAAGACTTTTCGTTAACTTGCCAAATGAAAACAGGTACATGTTTAGAAGTAAAGCTTTTTACACTCAAATTACGCAATAAACTAACAAAATAACATTGTAACGACATTGATAAGATCCCAATGAACAACTTTCCTAGCGACAGCCATATCGAAATCTTAACCGTTTTTGAGTTATAAAGCAAAGAGTTTCAAGGGCTGTTGGCCCCTTATGTAAGGGGCCAGCCCTTTTTCAATAGTGTCAAATGAAAGCCCTTGAAATTCTGCACAACTTTTATTCTACATGTCTTAACAAAATATTTTTTGTTTAAAAGATACAAAGGAAAATATGTGTAAATTTTTGCACTTTTTGGAATCCCGTTTTTGACCCCCTACCTTTTTCTAAATAAAAAACGAAATCCCAAAACAAAAACCGATGTGCACAACTTCAATGCCTCTATTATTCAAATTCGTTGGATTCCCATTCCCTGCTATTATAGTCTCAGAGCCTTTGTCTGGAAACCATAGGCCCTAAAAAATTTTCAAAGGGAAATAACTCGTTAATGGAAGAGGAATTTTAAAGTTTATGATATGTTTTAGATAGTCTTTTGTAAAGTCTATTAGCCCTGAAAATTTGAGCAAAAACCATTTAGAAATGAGCAAGATATGAAGCTTCAAAGTTCGCGTCTAGGAAAAAAAAAAAAAGAAAAGAAAAATAAGAATAATCTTAACCAGCACAATAATAGAAAGGTCTTCCGTTGGAAACGGAAGACCTTAATAATAGTGAAAAATAGAGAAAAAGAAACCTAACGAAAACAATAGGGTCTTCCGTTGAAACGGAAGACCCTAAAAAAAAAAATTTGGATACTTTACAGTATTTATTTTTTGTTATTTTACTGAGTGGCCATATGGCACAATATCCTTGGAATGCCTTTATAAAGCCATTGTTGCTCAGGTGAGCGATATGGCCCCATGGGCCTCTTCTTTCTTATTGGGGGGTATCATTTGTGAGCTTGCTCACAGTACCTCTAGTTACATCTTGTTTCTTATTTTCACTACGTCTTAAAATTATTTTAGGACTGTCAATATTATTTATTTATAGAGCAGGTAACATCAATAATGTCAATCATGAATCAATTATCCCCTTGCAGTACAAGTGTTCCAGGTATAAACACCCTGATACAAGGGTAACGCTTCTAATGCCTTGGGCCATTGATGCCCAGGTATAGGTGTTAACTAAGTAAAGCTTGCGTACACATGACCACTTGGAGGTATCAAGAGTAAGCTACAATAGATTATGTATAATGGGACTACATTTTGATGTAGAGGGATCAAGAGTTTGAAAAATCAAGAGTAAATTTGCTTAGTTATATAGGGGAAAAACATGGACTGGAGACTCACTTTGATTGATCAAGAACTTTGAGAGTGTAAAGTTTGAGCCATCAAGAGTTACATGTACAAGAACTGTTTAGGTGAGCGAAGTGGCCTATGGACCTCTTGTTTCTTCGTCTGGTAGACTTCAAGGTTTTGAATGTTACTGAATTTTCCCAATTTGACCAGTTTTTTTTTTATGGTTTAGATCTAAAGAAAGAGGAGAAATACAAACTTTGGTTGAAGGACAGGTATAAGGATACTATTGCTAAGCTAATTCAGCTTGTTCACCATGAGAATCTGAATGTCAAGGTAAGAGACTGGTTTAAAGTAGAAGTATTTAAAATATTCCATCAGATTGTAATTAATATAAATATAAAAATTTTCATTGAAATATATTTTTTTATAGAGGTAATAAAACGCTTTTTGTTTCTTAACAAATATGCAATGGCTTATTTTAATGATAAGAACTACTTTTTTAGCTCAGCTTTTCTGATCAAAATTAGTCTGTTGTCTGTCGTCATTCTTCTCCTCCAGAACCAACTGGCAAATTTTTACCTAACTTGGCACAAAGCATCCTTGGGGAGAAGGGCTTTCAAGATTATTCAAATAAAGAGCCAGGTCCCCTTTAACCCTTAGGCTGCTACGCTCAACAATTGTCGTGCTGAAATTTCAGGTACGCCACTGCTGTGCGCGACTATTGTCGTTTTCCATGTACGGGTTATCTAAGGCTTCCCCAAGCCTCGCTTTAAAAAAAAACTTGATGGCTATTATTAGGAATGAAATATGACTGGTCAATCAATGTTTTTGGAAGGTTTCTAGAGTTTTCCAGAGTTTAAAAGAAAGACTATCGAGCAGTAAACTTCCGAGAAATATTTTGAAATTTAACCAAAATGGCGAACATAGACTGAAGTGATGAGGCGAAAGTTTTGCATTTTTTTCACAGCGATACTGAAGACGAAAATAATTTTGATAGATTTAATCCTGGAGTACATGACTTCGGAGTAATATAATTTATTGAATTATCTGCCTATGATGGACTTTGTGCCAAAAAATGACCGAGATTTTGATGCTGATCTCGAGGTAGGCTAATCGCGTGTTGATCCACAGCCATTAATGCCCCATTCACCAGAGAGGAAAAATTAAATGTTCAAATGGAGGATTATGAACCTTTATCGTTTCGCAAAGTTTTTGTTAATGATGAGTTTATGGAATTTCTTGTTCAAATGACCAACATCTATGCCGAGAGATGTGTGCAGTCCGAGAATGATAACCGGAATAACATTAAAAAAATTGATAAAGTGTCTGAAGTATTTCTTTATTTTCTGTTATTAAGTCTCCCAAACGAAGTCAGGATCCTAACTGTTTTTAGCTCACCTGAGCTGAAAGCTCAAGTGAGCTTTTCTGATCACTTTTTGTCCGGCGTCCCTCTGTCTGTCTGTCCGTAAACTTTTTACATTTTCGACTTCTTCTCCAGAACCACTAGGCCGATTTCAACCAAAGTTAGCACAAAGTATCCTTAGGTCAAATTTGTTAAAATGAAACGCCGTGCCCTCTTTCAAGGGGAGATGATCAAAATATCATTGAAAATTTGTTGGTATTTTCAAAAATCTTCTTCTCAAAGACCATTTGGCCAAAAAAGCTGAAACTTGTGTGGAAGCATCCTCAGGTAGTGTAGATTCAAGTTTGTTCAAATCATGATATTGGGGGTAGGGTGGGGCCACAATGGGGGAGGGGTTCAACCTTTAACATAGGAATATATAGGGAAATATCTTTAAAAATCATTTGCCTAGAAAAGTCAGTTCAGATAGTGTAGATTAAAATTTGTCAAAATCATAATCTTCACATCTTCGCTAGCCAAGGGATTACGGTCCACTCCGCTCCCCATAAACCCTAGGCAGATCTCATTACGAAACTCGGTGACAAGCTCCGTTTTATGATTGGCTACAGCTGCGAGTAGCTGATCCAATCATAGCATTTAAAACAGGCGTTTATAAATAAATTTTAAAAGAAACACAAGTGTGATCTTTGGTAAAATATTCGGTGCTTTTAACAAGTTGAGACACATAGTGCTCGAGTACAATGCCTCCCCAATGATAGTCTAACCAGATCGCTTAAAAAACGATATATTTTACTGGAATTGAACAGAATTTTACAAACTTGTCAAGGCTCGCGTGATAGTATGGGAAGTAAATATGGCGAATGTAGAAGTTGTCTATCCTGTTAGTATATACGTCTGTGCTTATGGTTATTGTTTCTAAAGGTTCAATGATTATATTTTATTTGATTTCTTTTGTCCGCAATATTCACGACGATGATTTGGTTTTATGGCGCGACAACTTTCATATATCAGCGACTTTTTCACTCCCGGTACATGCCCTTACAAACACTATAAATAAAACATTCCTTGCTTCCTTTAGGTTATATCTTCAATCCTTTTTAATAGCATCGTTAATTATGTTCCGGTATCAGCTAGTCAACATGTTTTCCAAGTTGTATTTATGCTGTAGTGTGATTTTAACGTTCCATTCGATTAAAATGTAAATATGCAAGGGGCACAACTCAAATTGCTCGCTAGATAGCGCCACTTCATCACCGATTTTTCGTAATGAGATCTGCTAAGGGTTTATGGGGAGCGGAGTGGACCGAAAACCCTTGGCTAGCAAAGATGTAATCTTCAGGACTAGGGTTAGGCCACATTGTTTTTTTTTTTTGGAGGGGGGGGGTTCCAATTTTACAAAGGAAAACATTTAAATTATCCCCAAAAACTCAAATGTTATTATATATGCAAGCATTTTGAATTATTGTTGATTCTTTAAAATTGTTTAGATTCTGGCCCCTGGACAATTCTTTGGCCTCACAAGGGTTCAATGTTTGGTGTAGGTTTATCATCCATATATAAACAGTTGTTTAAGTCTGATCATTTTCTTGAGAACTGCAATGCTTAATATGTAATATGACTGTAAAATCATCCTTTTACAAAAGGGGTCAATGATAAACATAAGAATATGCAGGAGAATATTTCATATACAGGATCTATTATACAACATTGTTCAGATATTTTGTATATAACTACATAAAGCTGATTTTATTATGTCTATCATTGCTCAGGTGAGCGATGTGGCCCATGGGCCTCTTGTTAGAATCATGATCCCCGGGAGTTGGGGGGGGGGGGGGGGGGGGGTTCAAATTTTTACATAGGAATATATAGAGAGAAATCTTTAAAAACTTCTTCTCAATAACCATTGGCCAGAAAAGCTGTAACTTGTGTGAAAGCATCCTCAGGTAGTGTCGATTCAAATTTATTCAAATTTTGATCTCCCGGTGAAAGGTGGGGCAGAAATTTGGGGATTCAAATTTTTACATACTAGGAATATATATAGAGAAAAATCTTTAAAAATATTCTTCTCAAAAACCAATTTGCAAGAAAAGCTGTAACCTGTGTGGAAGCATCCTCAGGTAGTGTAGATACAACTTTGTTCAAATTATGAACTCCGAGGAAAGGCGGGGCCACAATAGGGTGGTAATTTTTTTACATAGGTATATATTGAGGAAAATCTTTAAAAATGCTTCTGAAAAACTAATTTGCTAGAAATACTGAAACTTGTGTGGAAGCATCCTCTGGTATTGTAAATTCAAGTTTATTCAACTCAGGACTCCTGGGGGTAGGGTAGGGTAGGGTTATAATAGGGGGGGGTCAAATTTTTATAAAGGTATATATTAAATAAATGTTTATAAATCTTCTTAATAATCAATTGACAAGAAAAGCTGTAACTTGTGTGGAAGCATCCTCAGGTAGTGTAAATTAAAGTTTGTTCAAATTTTGATTCCAGGGGGTACAGTGGGGCCACAAGAGGGGGGGGGGGGGGGGGGGGGGGGGGGCTCAACATTATGGCACATCCGACTGACTCAGATTAGTAAAAGTTTAGTCCTGACAAGTTTATTTTGCATCAGGATAGCCCGACTGGTCTTGTAAAAAAAATCATCAAGTTCAACTATAAAACAGAAATATTTTAAAGGATTTCTTACATATAACTTGTACGTTCTTGTCATCCATATCAATGTGTGCTACAGTATCTTGTTGACCAGTCTGAATTTTCTCCAAAGAAAGTTAATCAAAGAAATGCAGTTCTTTGCTCACAATTCTGTTTGTACACAGAGCTGAGGCCTTCTTTAGTTCGTTTACATTTTAAATGCTGAATAGGAAATACCAACTGAAGTTTAAAAATCTGAAGCTGAATGTAATAAACTCATGTGAACAAAAACTTGACACAAACCTAGCAGAATTGTGAGCTCAGTATCTTGCTTATAAGTTTACGGTTGATGCTGAAATTTTGGTTGATCATTATAAATGTCTCGCTAAAGATTAAGTACTTGTACAGAAAAATTAAAAGGATGATAAGCTATAACTACATGTACTCTCTGGGGCACAGAGTGTGGTCAAATCAAATAAAGCCCGAAGGGCTTTATGATAGATTTGACCAGGCTCCGACCAAAATTATCACCTCATAATATTCAAAGAATGATTCTCTATTACATGTACTTATATTTATATTATTTCTAATTTCCACATGCTATGTATTACTATGCAGTGCAGCCAATACCCTTTTTCGGTTATGCTATAAGACACACCCATTTTGTGTCACTCATCTTTTATGAAATTATTGGGCTATAGGCTTCAAAATCGATTTGTAATGTTATCACAGACAAAGACAGTTGAAAATGTAAATATTGGTCTATATTTGGAAATACAAATATGTACTTGTTACACTTTATTGCCCACAATATATATCTAGTATATTTTTTAATCAACTCTTAACACTACATGTAATAAAAACTCTAAAATATTGAAATTGAGGTATAATACACAATGTGATCATATACAGCATGTTAAAGTCATAAATGACAAAAATAGTGAAGGAAGTGACTTCTAAGCAGGTTTCAGATGTTCGAGAGCGGAAGTGTATCAGAACGTCTGATTTTAATCAGATTGACAATTTCATCACATTCAAGGAATCAATCACACTTGTCAATCTCTATTTATTAAAAAATAATAATAATGTGTAAGTATTAACATGAGTTGTATAATTAGTGTATTGCAAGCTTATTTTACTGATCGTTACAAAAATTATTCTTCACTGAAAATTGTACAAGCTTTAATATGATCACATTGTTAGCTATTGGCTGCTATATGAAAAATAATTCCAAGACTATTACAACATGAAATGAGACATACCTCCACTTCCCCATGTAAGATTTCAGTAAACGATGTTGCCAGTGATCTGCGTATAGAAACTTCTGTCTTTGGCTGTTCGGCTTTAGTGAGGTCTTCCAACAACTGTATACATATGGGCTGAATACATGTAATGGGCAGCAGTGGGGTGAGTTTCTTGGTTGGTTGTGGCAAGCCAGGACTGCGTAGCATTCATTTAGTTTTACATATTTCTGTTCGTTTGGGTGACGGAAGAGAGAGTAAACTCTTTCACCCCTTGTGTTGATTGTTACAGTTTATATTTGAGGTCTGCCAATTCTTTTTCAAGCTTACAAAGTTTTTCAACACCACGGAAACATTTCTGACAGACTCCTGTATCATTACATACATCGTAGATTTCAACACCAAGAGAATCGCTTATTAATTTCTTACGTTCCTCCGTTAACTTGAGCTTTCTATCGAAATATTTCTTTGTGACCTCCTTTCCAAACGAGTCTTTCAATGTCTGGATAAATGAAAATCCCCATATAATGCACATGTTGCCTAAACTGTAAGTTTTTCTTAGAATCTGTGCCTCTCTAGACGGAACAGCCATCTTGGATAAATGTAAATATAAGCGCACAGATTTATGGGATATTATGTGCTGCCAGAGTTTTGATAGCCACAATTTGATTGGCTTATCAAAAGGTCATTCGGAAGTGACTTCTAAGCAGGTTTCAGATGTTCGAGAGCGGAAGTGTATCGGAACGTCTGATTTTAATCAGATTGACAATTTCATCACATTCAAGGAATCAATCACACTTGGACATCTGATTTCGATTAGTTTTTTGATTCAGTGCCTTGCAAGGTAGCAGGTCTTACAGAGGTGAATGTTACAGGTAGAACACCCCATCACAACTTCTTTGCGGATATTCAACACATGGCATCCTTTGCACCTGTGGTGTTTTCCATCCAGGCAGAGAAACACATGGTTACACGGTTGTTCTCAACGAACATAGGGGCCAAGGATTCTCGTACACACACTCTTTTCCTGGAGGTAAAGTTCCCAATCATGGCACGTCCAAGTTCAATAACGAAATCCAGGTGGGTGTGATGCTTTTTCCAGATGGTCCTCGATGATGCCTCTTTGCACACAATGTAGGCGTTAACTCGACAGCAGTCCAAGATAAACCAGAGAATGTATTTCCAATACTTCTTACTTGACCGACCACTGGCATACTTCTTCCTCAGTTTATCATGAAGATCTACACCTTTCATGGACTGGTTATAGTCTGCTATGGCCTTGGGCTGGGGAACCATGACACGTTGCCGGCCAACCCGACGTTCACATTGGACGGGATCACTGGTGCTGTGTTGTGCACGATCATCACAATGTTGTTATCATTCCATGCAGTTACACTAAGATTGTCTTGATGTAAGACACGGAATCTCCTCGGTTTGGTAATTGGCGCTTCAAGACTGACATCGTCTGTCTTAGAGGTGGTGGCAAGTCCTTTCGGTTTGTATTCACAGTTCCACAGGTGTAGATGTCTTCTTCCAACAGATCATTTGCAAGCTGCACATCGGTGAAAAACCTGTCATGGAATAGGTGATGGTTGAGGCCCACTAAGTCTCCTGTAAGTTGATGAGCAACAGTGTATCCCAGTCCAAATTTCTGTTGAATTGATGTCCTGTCTCGTTTTCTTGTGTTTAACACACAGTCACTCATAAAAGATGTTCTGCCTTCACACCGTGCCCAGAATTTGATGCCGAATTTCTCAGGTTTTGCTGGCATGTACTGTTGAAGTTCTGTGTGTCCTTTATATCCTTTCATGGCCTCATCAATGGAGATTTCTGTAGAGTGCTGGTAGAACAATTTGAAATTAGCTCTTGTCACATCATACAATGCTTTTACCTTGTTGATGGGGTGATACGGGGAGTCATCTCTTGGTACTCGGGCGGCAGCACAATTCGGATGAAGGTACTGTGTGAGTTTCCCATATCTGTCCCTAGTCAACCTAGGAAATCATCGTCCCTCCAATAATCCTCATACTGATGCCGTGGTGAGGTGCCCATAACGATGTTTAATCCAAGGTAAGCACGAATTTCCTCCTCGGAAGTATCGTACCACGCAGAGTCTCTTTTGTCCTTTTCACATTAACAAAGTTCTGCCTATGCCTTTGTTTCCCTCGCTATTCTGTCGTATATATCATCAGGGACGAACGCACTGAAGTAATCGAATGGTCCAGTGGTGTCTTTGTTGAAGTCATCTGGCAACTTTGGTCCCAGACGTAAAGCACATACCAGTACGTCACCATTGTTTTTATCGTCAAGATGTTGAGGATTTTCACGGTTCTTCGGCTGCCAATCTGCTGGATTCCTGTTGTCTTCTTCATCGGAACTTGATGCCACATTGTCACTATCGAATCCAGAAAATTCAGACCCAGAAGAATCATTTAAAATGTCAAAAACATGGTCCAAATCAGAATCATACTTGTCAAACGACGCCATTTTTTTTACTTCATTAACAGGTGTGTGTATCACGTGATCGTCAGTTCCACGAATCATTACCATATATGGAATGATTACGTATGCATTGTTTATTCCTTCCTGTGTAAATTGGTACCTATTTTGATTAGATACCTGAAATAAACAGAGATTAAAGGGGCAATGTTTATAGATGTCATAAGTCGTCATTCGGGAAATGGCCAGACGCGTCATATCGTGGCATTAGGGGGTAAGGGATAATCACTATAGGGGGAATAGAGTTAACATAAATATATGTGGATAAAAGTTGGAACAATTTTTTTTTTTGATGTCGAGCAAAGCTCGAAAGCCATCTAGGGATCGTACGACCTGAAGTTGCATTTTTAAGGAGCCGAACAACTCGTGCTATCACTAAATCCGCAGAAATGAGTGCAAAGTTTTCTTACATGTTTAAAGAATAAAAGATGACATACTTCCATGTAAAGCAGAATTGTACGTCGATATAACAAGTTGGCAAATAAAAAACAGTTGATGTCTTTGATAATGTTCATATTTTATTGTAAACAATATGTCTGGGTTTCAGTGGATGAATATACTTGCACCGAGACTCGCCGATGTTAGGTGTACATACTCAATTTGTTTATGAAATATACCTGCCCGCAAAACAGATTATTTTGTATCCATATCGATTGTTGACAATGCACAAATGTTTGATTTTCCAGAAACAAAACTTCCTACATCAAGCGATAAGTATATCTACAACTAAAAGTAATTCTTTCACTTTTAATTTGTTGATGTAAACATGAATGGGTGCTTTCTTATATCTACCCCTGATCTTTTCGGTCTCTGTCATTTGGACCCATGTGATTTTTAAATCAATTGATATTAAAAAATAGAGTTTTATCATACAGCAATATACAATATATAGAATTAAATACAATCACACTTTTAATACTAATTAATTCTATTTGAATAGTGAAAAAAAATATCTACAATTGTTTTACTCCTAAGATATTTCTTTTTTTAACTAACATTCAAAACTTTTTAGGAATTTGGTGAGTCAATATGTAATTAATTTTAATTTGATTATTGTGATTAAAACCAATAAATTTTATTTAATAGAAAGTAGTCAACTAATGTATTTGTCTTTATATTTGATTTTAAAAAGTAAGTATAATTGATAACCAAATTGGAATGATTTCTGAAAGAAAAAAAATATCACTCTTCATTGTGATATTTTTATTATTTTAGTTGACTGCATAAAATCCATATTAAATTTTATTTTGTTAAATTGACCAACCGACTCAAATTTTCTGAAAATCAATCTCCAGCTAAACAATAAGAAAATATTAAGTTGGTCTCATGTTAATGTACATACATTACTAAGAGTTACAGAATCATAATTTGTTTTAAGAATTTTTTTAAATCTAAAGACCCTAAATGTGTGATCAATGAAGGAGAACCATAAATAACACAAATAGAAAAATTAAAATGCATTTTTGTTCAGTGGAGATTATTTTGACTTTTTGATAAAAATTGTTCAGGTGTTTACTATTCAAATTAACTTCAACTCGACGCCATTGTGGCCCTTCAGGCTTTTGATTTAACTTTTAAAGCAAAATCCAATGTACTTAATTTTTAAGATTTTTTTTAATTTGATATTGTAATGCTGATTTGATCAGAATTATGGCAATTGTTGCTCAGATAAGCAATGTGGCCTCTTGTTTAAAGTGTGAAATAGGAAACATACTATTTAATTATTTTGGCCTCATTTTATAGAAACTGTTGCTTAGATGAGTGATTTGCCCCATGAACTTCCTGGGTTTTTTTTTCTACAGGAGCTCTCACTGTGTACTCTGATGAGGTTTGTTTTGGAGGAGGCCCAGCTCCCAGCTGCAAAACATTGTCTGAGCAAGACCCATTTTCCAGTAGCTTTGTTTAGAGTAGGTCAATCCTTGATGTTTTTGTAAATAATTGAAATGGTAAATATAAAAAATGCTTTTTATTCAGATTAAAGATTTTTTCCTTTTTTCATTACATGTACCAGTACTTTTCATTGAAGGATTTAGGGATATTTTGAACAGTTTGGATTGTATATGAACAGTGCATGATGTTTTATCGATATTGTTGACATTGCAAAGTTGAATTATATTATTGTTGTATGGTATGAACCCTTTCATATCGTTGATATTGTATGTACTTTTTAAGCTCGCTTAAACTGAAGGCTTGTGAGCTTTTTAGGTCACCTGAGTCACTCAGGTGACCTATTGCAATTGGTTTTCATCTGCCGTCGTGTGTTAACATTGAATATTTTTAGCTCACCTGAGCCAAAGGCTCAAGTGAGCTTTTCTGACTAAAATTTGTATGTTGTCTGTTGTTATCGTCGTTGTTGTCATAAAATTTTTACACTGTCCGAAATTAACTTTTTTGTATAAAAGACAATCAGTCTACAACATTTTCAAAATCTATAGACCTGACTGATTTACTAAAGACCAAATTAACAACAAATGTTATTAAGATCTTCCGTTTCCAACGGAAGACCTTATTGTTATTGCTTTGTTTCTTTTTCCCTATTAATATTCTTGTGTTTTTTTCTTACGCATTTTTGTGCAGGCGATTTCTCAGAGATGGCTCAATCAATTTTCACGAAACTTTCAGATCTGATAGGTGTTCATTCAAACTCAATAGATATTTTTTTTATTTTGATGACGTCACTTCCGTTTTAAAGTTTTTGACGTTTAAGCGATTTTTAAAGGGTCAACTTGTCCTGGAAACTCCTCCTAAACCATAAAAGATAGCAAGTTTAAACTTTCAGGGATTATAGACAAGGGATTGTAGATGTGTCATTAGGCATTCATATTTGTTTGGATCAAAAGGCGTTAAAGCTCGCCTGGACCTGAAAATTGAGAATAAAAAAAGTCTCGATTTTTCGTGATTTTCTTTGTTTATCTCTTTTCTTAAAAATATTTTGTTAAGACATGTAATGCAATTAAAGTTTATATTTACAAGAGCGTTTGTTTGGTATCAAGAAAAAAAGGCTGGCCCCCCAAATTAGGGGCTGAGAGGGATCTAAAGTCTTTCATCCATAGCACTCTACTGAGGAATATTTTGTAATACATTATAGAAGCAAAAATGTTTATCTTGCAGTAATGTACATAATCAACGTAATGATTTTGTCATGTGTTGCGTAATTAGGGGTTTTAAGGGGCCAGAAGTCCAAAACTTCTATCATTATTAACTCAAAAAATATAATTATTTTCTAAAGGAATATTAAGAAGAAGATGCTTAAAATAATGTTTATAACAATAATCAACCAAAAAGGACAAATATGTTGAAAAGCAACATAAAGAAGAAGATGCTTAGAATGGTGTTTTAAATAATATTCAGCCATTAAAATTTCGTTAATGGGTCCCCATAAGAAGATAAGGGGTCGGCCCCTTATCGTTCTTTCCCAATTAGCTCAAGAACGGTAACGAATTTTTAAACACATGTTGTACAAAATGTATTAAATATCAATAAACCTTTCATTTGATATCAAGAAAAAGTGGCTGATCCCTCAAATTAGGGGCCAAAAGGGCTCTAAATTCTTGCTTCCAGAGCACTTTACTGAGAAATATTTTGTAATATGTTATAGAGGCAAAAATGTTCATCATACAGTTGTTTAACCATACATGACAGAAGCTTTCTCATGCGTTACGTAATTAGGGGTTTTAAAGGGGCCAGAAATCCGAAACTTCTATCGCTTATACATGTATCTCAAAAAGGATAAATATTTTGAAAAGCAATAAAGAGAAGAAGATGGTTAGAATGATGTTCTGATCAACATTCAGCCATATAAATTTCAATAAATGGTCCCGATAAAGAGATAAGGCGTCGGGCCCTAAAAGTTTTTTTCCCACATATGCCAAGAACGGTAACAAATTTCTAAACACTTGTTGAGCAAGATGTGTTTAGAATCAAAAGACCCTGAATTTGAAAGGGGCTTCACCTTAGATTAGGGGCCAATAGAGGTCACAAACTTTTCACACCCAGCTCTTACTATTGATACTAAATAACCTCTGACCATTTGAATGAAGACTGTGCCCCATTTTAGATCAGGTTTTGTTGTCGAATATTAAAGTCAAGGTTTTATTTCACACTCTGAAAATCAGACGGAAGACCTCCTCGTTGCTCGCAATGAGATCATGTCTAGTTCTTTATTCTTATTGTAAATTTTATTCAGGGTGAAATAACCTGGTTCTTCAAAGCACAATAGGAACTCTGACTAGGAACATGCTGTAATGATTATTTTGTAATACCAATCATATAAACTCTGGTAGAGTAAAGAAAATAAATATATACTAGACTCTTGTTGCAAAAGCAACAAAAAGGTCTTCTGTTCTGATATACATGAATCAATTTAACTGTAAGACATTGCTTCTTTCACGTAGAAAAAAAATAATGGATATGATAATTACTGTGAATGAAATATCCATACGTTACTTCCATGTAAAACAAAAACGGCAATAAAAAAATTATAAATTTTTGAAGTACTTATTGTGACGACCGGAAGTAACGCCAATCCAAACAAAACATGTTAAATGTTTCTACAATCATAAGTCAATCCTTCCTCAAAGTTTGGTTGCTTATGTCTCTGCCAAATCTGAGATCTCGTTGAAACAAGGTTTTTTGTCTCGGGACCGGAAACGGACGAACGGAAATGATTAATGAAATTTAAAGTAAGTACAGTCAAAACTGCCGAAGCAGTCACCTTTCGTATGCGGTCATTTTATTTCCTCCTAATTAAAAATCCTATATGATTGCCCTCTAAAGAGCGGTCACCTGTCTAACGCGGTCAGCGGTCATTGTATTTTGATCCGAAACTGTACTTTCGACATGCATTAGGCGGCCATTTTGGTCGGTCACATGATTTACACCCGGGGATTTTAAACATGGCTTCCGAAAGTCAGGAAACTAATGTACACAATAATTATACGTCTGAGGCAAAAGAAGCCAGATAGATCGATATATTATATAATTGGCAGTTCAGATACGGATGGCAAAAAAGTAAATTGTTTAAACATGTATTTACAGTGTTTGTTTTTTATATAACCTCATGAAAAAGTTGTCAAAAATGACCGCGATGAGGCTAGAAAAAATCAATCGAATTAATAATATGATTTTGAGTTCAGATACGGTCGTTAAAGAAAAACATTGTTGAAAAGTTCATGGCCATGCCCAAATTGTGGATAAAAATACAGATATTGATGATATGATAAACAGAAAACTATATCAGGTGCAAGTCTGGAGTGCAGACGAAAATAAGTGACTTTTTTCAAAAATTAAAAAGAAATAAACAATTGCATGCACAATTCTTATGTAATTGCACTTATTTTTAAACATAATAAATGCTATTAAAATCCAAATCAATAACTTTATTCATTATTTTGTCATTTTGATCAGTATACTAAATTGCAAATATATAAAAACTTCAATAATTGTTTAAATAGGGTAATTGATGATGGCAAATTGAAATTCTCTATCATCCCTGAAAATTTGATGAAAATCAAGCTATAAGACATGCCCATTTTGTGTCACTCATCTTTTATGAAGTTATTGAGCTATAGGCTTCAAAATTGATTCGTAATGTTATCACACATAAAGACAGTTGAAAATGTAAATATTCATCGATCAAGTGAGTAATAAAACGTCACACCAGTTCACGCCAGGTGAACAACAATCGTTTATAATGGGAAAGACAAATTAAATTTTTGAATGTTTTTAATTTGAGCGCATTCAATGATGTACAATTTTCTTCTTTCACATATAGGAAATTTTTTAATAAAATACAATAACTAGGAAGTAGTTGAAGAAAATATACCTATATGCTCATATATTTTGATTGCTTTATAAAGTTGGGGGGGGGGGGGGGCAGAATTAAAATAAAGGGAATTGGAAGTTAACAGCGTACTCCTACCGAAAATTTAGTTTTATATCTTGCATAGGATCTTCTTATTTTCAGTAAAAATGGTATTTCATGAAGGTACAATGTCAAAGATTAAGTGTATAAATTAAGTGTTTTTTTTTCCCACAAATTTTGTCACGCGATTTCTGGAAAACTATTCGACCGATTTCAACTATTTTTTCAGAGATGATGGGACTTGAGGTGAATTTAATACATTTTTTATATTTTTCCTGTTGTCACTTCCGGGTACCGATTTATCGGCCATTTTGTACATTTTTACGACCTATTTTGTGCAGAGCTGATCTCAGAAACAATTAAAGATATGTCTATGAAATTTTCAGGATAGGTAGACTATAGTTTGAAGTTGTGCCCTATTAAGATTAAGAATATCCAGAAGATGACTGAAGTATTATTATACAGTGACCAGCCTAGGATGCGACTCACTTTGTGATCGGTAACTTTGCCGGAATTTCCTCTGTAAGAGAAGTTGATGCCACGCTGTATTCCGAGTTAAAGTTAGTGTAAATTAAACTCGATGGCAATAAAATAATAATTATCAAATTCTAAAGACGTTTTCACAAGCTCAGTTAACCCCTGTTGTGATTAATAACTCACGACTGTCATATCTTATAGGTTATGAATACGAGTGATGCAACCAGATACTGTGTATCGATAATTACCACTGATGTTTATAACTTTCAGTGTTGATATAACAATTAGTTGGTAACTTGTAATTAGTTAACCCTTATCGTGCTTATCGCGGCATTTGTCGCGCTCGTAGATATTGTGTGCCACCGTGGTCGCGGCATAATTCATTTTTGTATAAATGAAATTCCAAAACCTATTTATTGATAGAAAGCTTTTTAGGTAGATTTTTAGGGATTTAATGATACTGTTTTACTGAATTTAAACGAAGTTTTGCAGGAGATTAAGATTGATCAGTCGGAGAGAGATGTTGTGAACGGAGATGACATGACAATGCCTGGGACATCGTGGAAAACGCACTAATTGCACACTTCACCGGTTATTTGTCACATGTTTTATGTTTTTGTTAGCTTATATTTATTATCGACATACTTTCTATTAATTGCGATTATTTATTTGACTAAAATAAATATTATTCAGTAAATATGTATTGCTTAACGAGTTTTACCTGGATTACCTCTGTTACCTGAGCATACCTGTATGCACTGGAAATGTGTATTATAAGTGACCATAAAATATTACCACATATAATATCATTAATTTAACAAAAATTGAGAAACTGAATTTTTCAATGAGTTTTGTGCAGAATCTAAATATGAATTACCTATTCTCACCTGTAACCTGGTGTGTTTCAGGATTAATTTGATATTGGAAATAAATAGGTATTGATTTGAACAACAATAATCATACATGGATTATGAATCTATCTTAAAAAATAAAAAATCTACAGTATTTTAAAGGCACCCTTCTTAATATCGTTATTTGATACAGCACTTAGTAATAATGCTATACAAATGTTATATAGCATGATAAGGGTTAACATTACACTACATGATGGTTGTAATTAGGTCAAAGGGTTGGACTGATACCTCATTAATACACAGAAGTACATTGACTGAGTTTATTTGTCATTTAGCTAACACAATTACAAAATATTTAATCTATAAAATGTATGAATACATCAAATAAATTAAATTTAACAAGCTGGATAAGTTTTTAATTTTTTAGAAGTAGTTTCATTTTTTTTTTACTAGATTCTAATCCAATTTAAACTAAATTAAATTTTACCCTAAGTGGATCATTGAGTATATATCTAATTTGTTTATAGAAAAGTTAATTCAATGCTGATATCTTTTACTCAGGAGGAAAAAATTTAACCTTTGTTGGAATTTGAAAGTTTACATTATCGATTTTATAATCGATTGTGTGCTGTCGATTCAATTTGATTATCGATAGTAAAATTAGTCCAAAACTAGTTAACTCGATATCCTGTCAATATTATCTAAATTGTGGTGTTAACAATATTGAAATATCGAATTTTATAATCGATTGTGTGCTGTTGATTCAATTTGATTATTGATAGTAAAATTAGTCCAAAACTAGTTAACTGGATATCATGTCAATATTATCTAAATTGTGGTGTTAACAATATCGAAAAAGTAAAATGCATTGGACATAAATGTGCACACCAAGTCATAGGTCTTATTAAAAGTCATTATTTTTGTGTAGTTTTTAGCTTATGTATGTATATTTTAAAGCAAATGCTAATATGTAGAAGGGGGAAAAAAACAATCCAATCATTTGAAAATTGTATTTTCAGAGAGTTGTGCAAACACTGACCTCTGCCTCCAGTGATACAACTGCTCTGATTGGTCGATTCAAGGAGTACTTGTCACATGATGATATAAGGTACCATCTTATGAGAATTCTTCATAAGCAGATAATATCTAAGGCACAGGACACTTTGACTGATACCTACTTGAACAATGTCGAGGCTCTGTTGGAACAGATTGATTTTCCTTCAGACGGAATGGAGGAACTAAATCATTTTTTGACTAAGTATCCAGGTAAGTTTCCATCTTGTAAGTCTGAATATTTAGGGCCCCACATGAAAATACAAGAACCCAATCCATATGTCTGTCCATCTCTCAACTACTTTTATTGTGACTCAAGTAACTACATTACATTTACAAAGGAGATGCGAGAATACGGCAAGTAAAATGCCTATGGTAGAATTGATAAGATATTAAAAATTTAAAATACCAACATGTTTGACAATACTTTTAAAATTTTGTTCCAGAAGATATATATTTATTATATGTGTATTATACATAGTTATATACATAGTTTGCTAGTTGTGTTTGAAAAAATAAGACAATACTTGAATACATTTCAAACAATGATATCGTGTTATATTGTTGACAGTGTAATTATATGGATATTCATAACTTATGAATACAATCTAAAAATTCTAATAACAGACATATTTAGGTCACCTGAGTCACTCAGGTGATATCTATATACCGGTACTTATAGGGAAACTGTATTAGCTTGCACGAGGTTTGTCTTGAGTCGAGACTGTTTACCATGCCAAAATCGTTTAGTTGCATTGTATGCAGTAAGCGTACCAGTTGTAGAAATCGAAGGACATTAAAAGGCAAAAGAAATGATATATATAGAGAGACATATGGCACTATCATTGGAAAAACGGTATCAGAAAATGACGTTGTTTGTAGCAAATGCGTTTTACATTTCCACAAGGGAATACTACATCATAAGTTATATGCAAGTTCCACACCTGCATCAGATGTAAGCACCCGTTATTTGGGCACAAAGTCACACAGATACTGCACTGTATGTGGCAAAGAAGAAAAACGAATGCAAGTTATTCTCAGCAATGCCCGTACACAAGTTTCTTTAAAACATAATATAATTCTTTATGAGAAAGCACAAGCTTGTCCTTGTCATTTTGTGGGCAAAGAATTAAAAGATTCTGATCTGCAAAAATATTCTCATAGAGCAATAGTCAGTACAAAAGCAATGTCATCAGCAGAGCTGATAGAACAACTTACAAACTTTCTGAAGCTTTTGCTGAGATCAACAATACAATAAATTTCGAAAACGATTCTCTTAGTGATGAAGATTGTTATAATTTGACAGGAATTTCTAAATTATGTTCAATTCTCACTTTGCGCAATGAAACGCATGTAGGAATTCTATTAACATATCTACTTACTGGTCTCTTAAATAACATACTAAAAACTTTATTTGGAATCGATAAATCATCCTGTATTTCTAAAATTGTCAAGAATGTCAGAGAAACTATGATGACTCAGTTCATTCCACAATATATGGGCTTCGATCATATCACACGAGGTGAAGTGATTTGCAATTACACAACGATATTTGCGCTGGAACTTCGGGCATCCGGAGATTCAAACACGCAATCCTTCTCCTCAATGGTACATATAAATACATAGAAAAAAGTTCAAAGAAAGTCTTACAGTGTTTACAAAGGCCGACCTCTTGTCAAACCTATGATGGTTGTGGCATCCGATGGATATATCATTGACATCCTTGGCCGGTACCTTGCAGATGGGAAAAATAATGATGCTGCTATTTTAAACAAGCATTTATCCAAAAAGGAAAATTGTATTTTAAAATGGTCTGAAAAAAATGACATTCTAGTGTTAGATAGGGGTTTCAGGGATTCTCTTGCTATAATTAATTCGGTGGGTTTACGATCAGTCGCCATATTTTTGGGGAAAGGGACAAAAACAACACTGTATCTGAAGCTGATGCATCTAATTAGATGGGCAGTTGAATCTGCAAATGGTAGACTAAAAAGATGGAAATTCCTAGCAAATATAGTTTCAAACACGCAAATTATGTTTATTGGAGATTATGTACGTGTTGTGGGATCATTGATCAATGCATTTAGACCACCTCTATTGTCTGATTCTGCGAGCAATTTAGAATTGTGAAAGAAAATGCTTCAAAAATAAAAAATAAAAAATACCCTTAACAGATATGTTTATTAATGGCTCTGGTAAACGAATTTTATCAAAGAAATTAACAAAGATAGACGCGTCGGACGCAGTAGATAAAAAGGAAAAAATACATGTTAACTACGATTATTATTATGATTAATTATTTTTTTTGAGTCCTGTTAGCCACGATCATTTTTTAATTATTATTGCTCATTTTGAAAAAAAACACCTTGGGTTAGAGGAATCGTAGGTTAATTATGACTGAATTCTAGAAAAGACATTTAATTAAGCAGATTACTAGTATTCAACAAAAAGCAAACATACACACACTTGAACAATTAAATATAACAAATAAAAAAATTTAAAAAAAAAAAAACATAAAAAAAACATAAAAAAAACCCAAAAGCAAAACAGAAAAAAAAGAAAGAAAAATAACCCCCCCCAAAAAAAGAATATTACTACCATGAGTATACTCGGTACTTTGATTTTCGACTGAAAAATGTCACACAATATGTAAAACAGTCTTGACCCAAATCTGTTCAATGTATTGTCAGGCACATCACGCTATTGTACTAGGACCCGCCCATTATTTTCATCTTTATTCATATAAACAAATGGCCACAAACCATGGCGAATTCCCACTGTGATGGGGTTTTAAAAAACAATGGTAATGCAGATACCCTCATAGTTATAATGTGTTAGAACTATTGAAACAATTGAGAAGGCATCATATTTATATACTCTTGTTTGAAAACTATCAAAATTTTTGTAGATTTGATATAATTCATCATACAAAAAGGGGCCCCAGGCAATAGTTTCGGCACATGATCCTTTTCAAAAAATCTCTTCTCCCATACATGTGAGTCTGAATGCATGTTCATGATGTCCATGAAGCCCTCTACCAAAATTGTGAATTAATGGCCCTTGGGTCAGGGGTTCAGGCACTAGGATGGGGCCAATATGACCATATAGTCAAAAACCTATTAGATCTTAGAAAATCTTCTAAGATATTCCCATATATATTTGTTAAAAACTAAATGCATGGCATCGTCTCAAGCCACGGGTTTTGTGTCCATTCTATTTCCACAAACCCGTGGCTGTGTGCTGGGAAATGCCCCCGTTTTCATGAATATTCATAAATATTTTAACCAATGAAGTGCCTGTCTGAAGGAAAGAGTCAGAAAAATCTGTCCAATGAGAATCAGTGATGCAACTCCTACTTGGAGCAACTCGCAATATGGCGGAACTCGAATTTGGAGAAGTCAAACGTTTGTTTGGAATCGATAATTTTACACATCTTCAGACCCTGAAGTATTTGTTGGAAGGAAAGGATGTTTTCCTTTCCATACGAACCGGTGGTGGAAAGTCTATGACTTACCAAGCTTTTCCTTTCTTAGCCAAACCAAATAAACCTTGTCAGATCTTGATTATCGGTCCACTGTTGTCCATCATGAAAGAACAGGTTAGTTTTTATGCTTTTAATTCTAATCTAATTAACATTGTAAAACATTCTTACAGTATGCTCTTAACATATATAAATATATACGAAAGATATCCAATTACTGAATTAGAAAAAAGTGTTGACATTCATCACCTGCCTTTTGGACAGTGTTTGATTTTCTAAAATTTTGAATTTAATCAGACTTAGCGAGGATCTATGAATGAAAATAATGAGTATCTATAGAAAAATGAATAAAAGTTAGTATTTGGCCGAAAAATATTGTATGTTGAACTGGTGGTCTAGTGATTCATTTCATGCTTAGGGAGTTTATCTTTGTTTGGATATTTTAATGAGGAGGCATCACCCTAGACCCCCTCCTTTATGCCAAAATTGCTGGATCCACCCTTGTATTACATGTATAAAACATTAAACAATCCATTATATCAAGATTTTTGCAATCAATCCCAGTTTGTTAAGGAGTAAAAATTGTGTAAATTGATTGGAAAATTTTCACCAGCTACAGTATTTTTTTAGGTCACCTGAGTCACTCAGGTGACCTATTGCAATTGGTCTCTGTCCGTCATTGTGCGTTAATAATTTTACATTTTTAACTTCTTAAAAACTACAAGGCCAATTGTTACCATTTTTGGTGTGAAGCATCTTTATGGTAAGAGGAATCTAAGTTGTGAAATTCTTGGCTCTATCTCCCCCGGGGGGGCCACAGGTGGGGCAAAATATGCAAAAAAAGCCAAATTTACAAAAATCTTCTTCTCTACTCCCACACATGTGAGGAAAAAACTGAATGCATGGTTATGATGTCCACGAAGCCCTCTACCAAAATTTTGAAATTCATGGCCCCTGGGTCAGGGGTTCAGGCTTTAGGGTGGGGCCACTTTGGCCATATAGTGAAAATGTATTAAATTTTAGAAAATCTTCTTCTCTACTCCCATATATATATATATATATATATATATATATATATATATATATATATATATATATATATATATATATATTTTAATAAAACTGAGTGCATGGTTATGATGTTCACGGACTCCTCTACCTAAATTGTGAAATTCATGACCCCTGGGACAGGGCTTTAGGCCCTAGGGCGGGGCCAATTTAGCCATATAGTGAAAATGTATTAAATCTTAGAAATTATAGTCTTTACTCCCACACATGTGGGGGGAAAACTGAATGCATGGTTATGATGTCCACAAACTCCTCTACCTAAATTGTGAAATTCATGGCCCCTGGGTCAGGGGTTCAGGTCAAAGGGGTGGGGGCAATATGGCCATATAGTGTTAATGCACATAATGTTTAAAAATCTTCTTCTCTACAGACACAGAACACAGAATAAAACTAAACTAAAGTTAGCTTAAATGAATGTATTAATTATATTGAAATGTTCCATTCTTGTACAACTGATCAGGTGAAAGATGCAATAAGAGAGGATATGGAAAATAAAGATGGACATATTTGGGTACTTATTGCAACCAGTGCTGCAGGAATGGGGGTGAACTACAAAACTGTTAATAATGTTATTCATTATGGACCACCCAAAGATTTAGATGGCTTCATACAACAGTTAGGACGTGCTGGTAGGGATGGCACTCAGTCGTATGAATTACCTATTTACAGTAGTAGAAATTTATGTAAGTTAGATATTGATATGTTAGATTATGCAAAAAAGACTGAAACATGTCGGGGAAAAAACTGTTAGAATCTTATAATTCTGTTCCAAGTGCTGATTTAGTTAAACATTTGCGCTGTGATGTTTGCAATATGCAATGTGACTGTAATGAAGAAAATTGCAAGTCCTTTAGAACTATGTATCATATTTATAAATCTGAATTAGATATTGAAAGTTCAAGCAAATCCAGCATGTCCAGTGACAATTATAGTACAGATACATCAAAAATTTTAAGTGAATCTGAAAGTGATTAAGTATAAAATTATATTGAAATACATGTACAGTATTTGTACATATTTCATATACTACTCCATATATGTAATAATTGTATACTAATAGATGCATTATACTAAGTGTGTATATAGATGTATTTAGCGGAAGTTGATTTTTCAGCAATTAATGTATATTTGCTGTTCATCTGATTAAGTGCAATTCTGAATACAGTAAAACTTGTCTAATCAGGATACCGCTTAATCCATAGAAATTGACTAGATTACAAATTATTTATTGGATATTTTAATCAACTGAATTTGAGTAAAGGGAATAAAAAAAGGTGTTAAAGGCAGGTTTCAGAGTACACAAAATCAGAATTTGACAAGTTTTGCTGTACATATATTCATTCTTATAATGTTATACATATATCTATGCAAGACAACTGATAATATTTAATTGAGCAGAAGCAGCTTTCTGCCAATAGACATTCAAATGTAAAATGTTTACACTATGACAATTCTCTAAAATATTTTATTATGTTTATGAGAACTCATAAAATAAATGCTATTTGTAAATGCTCATGTAAATGATATAAAACAGAATAAAAATTATTGTATTTACATATAGTTTTTACTTCATTATTTAACGCTGTCATTTTAATCATGTTTTTATTATTTAAACCAGTTAAGGAGGCTCAAAACACCAAGCATAAATGACTTGGACTTTTTGAAAATTATATGTGAAGGTGTATATACATGCATGAAGTTTATCCAACTCAATCTTAAAACAGTGTTATTAGAAATACTATTTATACTATATGACTCCTTACACTTAAAACAGTAGAAAAAAATCTATACATCTTTCTGTCTATTTGATTTAACATAGTGTTATTAGAAATAATTTTGTTTCACAGCGCTTCTGTTTTAAAACGTCTATCTTAGTTCAAATTTCATCATCCAATCTAACCAATCTGTTAAGTTTGTTTACACAAAATATACAGGCGTATCCCTTTCATGCAACGCTTAATTCAGTTAATAATGCACTGTATAACTTACTGACCTCTGTTGCTAAAGATCGATAGTACTTTAAATCAGTTATTGGTTTCAAACATAATTCACACGTTTTCCCACTGCATGCACTGGACGTCGCCATTAAAAAAATCCTACATCGCTATGAATCGTTTTCATTGGATATTGGTGCGCTATGTCACGTAATAAATATTTATGATTTTATTCATGAAAACGGGGGCATTTCCCAGCACACAGCCACGGGTTTGTGGAAATATAATAGACACAAAACCCGTGGTTTGAGACGATGAATGCATGGTTATGATGTCCTTGTCAATAAAGTCTTCGACCTAAATTATGAAATTCATGATCCCAGCTGGGACAGGGGTTTAGGCCCTAGGGTATGGCCAATATAGCCACATAGTGAAAATGTATTAAATCTTAATTTATAAGTATAGATAGTGATGTTTATTTGTATGAAATATATGCATATAAAACCGTGTACCTGGTACAATTTTCCATGTTTTGTGATCCAAAATTATTATCTCACACATAAATCCTTTCGTTTCTTGTAAAGAATAACAACTTAAAATATAGAGTTAAAAGACAATAATAATGACACCTCATGAAAAGACAACTTGTCAAAAAAATTCATTGATGTAACAACTAACAGAATGGAAAGCTCATAGAATCGACAAGTCATGGAATAGTCAACTCATGGACACGACAACAGATTGACACTCATCAAAATTGATCGTAAAATAATCCACAATAATTATTCAGATTTTTATTTTTATTCACATAAACATTTTAATTAGTACTTTATATTGTTGGCAAGCCCCTCAAGGTAATTTGAATAGTTGTCATCTCTGATACATTCCCCAATTATTGATACGATTGTATAAATCTTTTTGCTTTTAGAAATTTCCTTCTTGCGAGAGCTGTAAACATACAAGCCTTCATTCCAAACTCTATGTGGTTAACATATTTACTTCTCAAACCAAGATCAACGATTTTTTGCCAATTGGCCTGACTGAAATGAAAATAGCAACACTGATAGTAACACCTTGAAATATACCAGATGTGGCATTATATTTACATTCCGTGTATATTTCCCCTTAAGTTTGCATTGGAAATCTGCAGGGATGGGGTAATTAAAAAAAGTATTTGTAATTGAGCATAATTACTTTTTTCAAAGTAACTGGAAGTAATTTGTAATTGAGTCTGCCTTTAATTAAAGTAATTAAATGTATTTAAATACATTCCAAAAATCTCATGTATTTTTAATTACTTTTCAATTACATTTCAATTAAATTTTTCCAAGTTAAAAGTTATAATGATGTATATTTTGTATGGGATGTGTTTTTAGCTCATCTGATCAGAAAGCTCAAGTGAGCTTTTTTGATCACATTTTGTCCGTCATCCATCTGTCCGTTGTCCGTCTTTCTGTCCGTCTGTAAACTTTTCACATTTTGAAATTCTTCTCTAAAACCACTTGGCCTTTTTCAACCAAATTTGGCACAAAGCATCCCTATGGAAAGGTGAATATAAATTGCAGAAATGAAAGGCTAATTTTTATTCAAAGCAGAGAAAAACTCGAAACTGTAAAAAAGGGGGGTGCATCTTTAAAAATCTTCTTCTTAAGAACTACTGAGTCAAATTCAATGTAATTTAGCATAAATTAATCCTTAGGGAAAGGAAAATATAAATTGCAAAATTTAAGGGCTAATTCTGTTTCAAATTTGAGTTATTTCACGAATATAATAATAAATAGGGATGGTTCAATTAGTTTATAACTTCGGGTTCGTTATTCCATATCTCGAAATCGTGGTTCTTTGTAAGAAGCAGCCATATTGGACGCATGATAAACGTGTCAATCTGACAAAGATGAATTTGTTTGTTGTGCAACAATTCACGTGCGAAAGGAATCTTTGAAACATACAAGATGTGTAGGTGCCGATTTTGTGAAGTAAATTGAGGTTTAAGATTTCAATGCGTTGACATTTTCAGTTGTGACGGTGGTTTTAACTTCCGATTTTATACGGAAATGAATCCAATCTAACAGTTGGACTGAGCTTCTACATCGAAATCTGTGTCGTCAGAATTTTCTCTAAATACACGTGTAAAAAGCACAAGTGAATAAATGCAGTAAATTAATTCTGCTTTAAACACATAGCTTAGTGCATAGTGTTAAGCACTTCACATTGTTTAATGTAATTAAATTTAACAAATAATTGTATAAGAAAACCATGAGATTAGTAAGAGTGTAAAATGTAAAGGCAGCTTTGCTCACAATTCTATGTTTGTACACAGAACTGAGGCCATGCTTTAGTTCGGCTGAATAGGAAATGCCAAGTTTAAAAACCTTAAGTTGAATGTAATAAACTCATGTGAACAAAAACATGACTCAAACCTAGCAGAATTGTGAGCTGCGTATCTTGCTTATAATTCTACGATTCACGCTGAAATTTTGGTTGATCATTAGAAATGTCTTGCTGAACATTTTAATTTCTATTTAAAAATACTTGCAAAGAAAAAATCAAAAGGCTGATATGTTATAACTACTTTCTGGGGCTCCTTCTTATAATTTTTTAAACATGAGTAAACAAATTCAGCACAAATACCTTTAATTCACTCTTTATAAAGCCAGTCACCAATTTCTGAAGACAATTACTAGTCAAAACCTGCAAAAATTTTCTACATACTGGTTTTTATGAGATTTTGACCCTTTCATATTTTGCAAATTTTTAATGATTTTTCAGCTTTTTAGACCTCCCCCAGCTAATTCCCTGCAAAGGGTTGACTTTTCGTGCCATGTGCATGTTGCACCATCACATGTCAGAAACTTGCAGGTGTATAGTTTACAATGTCCCATCCACTTACTTTTCGTGTTATTTTACCTCCCATCTGTAACTTGCAATTTCACTGTGTAAAGTCAACACAACAGTCATAGCCACAGGTTTCACATTTTACTTCTGATTCTCATGTACCTAACATATGGGGCCTACATATTGCATGTCAATATCAACAAGAGACATCCCTCTAACTAATGATAATCATTAAAAATCATTTCATGAATTTTAGCAACACTCATAAGCCTTCAAGTACAGCAACTCTCAATTTCACAAAAATATTGACGGGTACTTTATCCGAAACTGTCCCTTGCTACTTAAGGTTATAAAACATCACACAAGTTTACGCCAGGTAAACGACAATCGTTCATAATATAGAAGACCAATTAAAATTTTTGAATGTTTTTAATTTGAGTGCATTGAGGTACAATTTTCTTCTTTCACATCTAGAAATTTTTTTAATAAAATACAATAACTAGTAAGTAGTTGAGGGAGAAAACGTACCTATATGCTCTCATATATTTTAATAGCATTATAAAAATGGAAGGGGGGACTCAAATAAAGGGAATTGGAAGTTAACAGTGAACCCCTACCGAAAATTCAGTTATATATCTTGCACAGGATCTTATTTTCAGTAAAAGTGGTATTCCTTAAAGGTACATATGTCAAAGATTAGGTATAAGCAAATATAAGTGTAAAATTCGGTTATTTAGTTTTTGTTAATCTACCTAGGGGCCATATGGCATGTGGCACAATATCCTTTGAATGCCCATATAAAGCCATTGTTGCTCAGGTGAGCCATGTGGCCCATGGGCCTCTTGTTACAATAATGCTTTATATATTTATACAGCATGACACACTGCCCAGGGCAATAGGTAAAGGTCTAATTTTGTTCACGTGTGAGATTGAATAAAAATTCACTTCAGAAATAATCTTGTTTAGAACCAAACATGAACTTAATGATACTGGATGAATTTAATTACATGAAAATCATGTTTATAGAAATTTTAAAGCAAAATCAATAAATGTGTATCACAATGCTGTTTATACATGTATTTGATCTCAAGATTTTAAAAAATAAAACTAAAGTAATTGAAATATATTTAATTACATTTCTCAAAGTAATTAAGAGTAATTAATTACATTTGAAAAAAAAATTATTGCAATTAATTGACAAAACTATCGATGTATTTGAAAGTATTTAATTACAATTTAAAGTAATTGACCCCAACCCCTGAAATCTGTGATGTTCAGTGTTCAGTAACACTATCATACATGATTATGTCTTATGAGCACAAGTTAACGTCATAGCACGTTTTGAATTGATATATTATTGTTAGATTTAATGAAACATTCAAACTGACCTAACCAATTTGATAGGTACTTACTTTTGAAAAATAACCCTGAAGTCATATCTATCCTATCTCTAAAAAGAGTTTTCCTGGCAAAGTTTCTGGCACTTTTTGGTTAGCTGCAGAAGCGCACTAATTGACATGTTTTATGGTGCGCTGTTTTCATATTTATATGAAAAAGAGTATGTAATTGATTTAAAGTGAAGATACAAAAATATTTCATACAAAAAAACATCAAAATAAGTATAAATATAAGCATTGAATTTTTATTTTTGGATATCGTCGACCCTATAACACACCAGGCTGGGCAGACAAGTTATCAAATGTCAAATGGCTGTAACCCCCGTCTCAAATATTCTTAAATGATAAGCAGTAGCATATGTTTTCCATACTAAGTATGATATCACTTGCAGGGAGAATCTTGCACATGAAAAACTTAAAATGCATACAAAATACAAATACAGTAAGATCAATAAAATACATGTAAATATGTAAGTTTTGTTTTCTAATACGATTGCAAACTGGCTTAATGATTGTTTAAACTTGATCACAAGAAAATGCCTGGTGCTCAGAAAATACGACATCAGTGTTGCCTGTACTGTTTAATTAAACAAAAATGCTTCAGTGATTCATCTCAGTGATGTTTAAAAGAATATATAAAATACAAATTAAACTTCACATTTTATGTACTTCATTTTCTAAATATCGTAGTTGGTACACGGTGCGCCTCTATGTTTCTTGTCAGAACATTAATCATGTTTGTGGTACACAGTGTGCCCATTGATTTTTTGGGTATTGTTAACACATGCACGTGTTACACTGTGTACACTGTGGAACTCGCAGCAAAATGCACCATGTGCTTTCCATGGTGCAATGGAGAATACTTGTGAGCTGTAGTGTACATTTATGTATTACTATGGAACTGTACTTTAGTTTAAATAAGTGAATCCCCTTCATACTTTATTAATTTATTATTAACATATTTATTTATTCTCTAGAAAATGAAAATACAGAAAAAGTCAAAAGTATGGATGAACAACGGAAAATCTACACAAACTTGTGGATTGATTTCTTACAATTTAAGGTATCTGCATAAACTTTCTGTCTATATGTTGCAAAAGTAATATATTACAATTTTTAGTTCACCTGAGTGACTCAGGTGACCTATTGAATTGGTCTTAGTCTGTCGTCGTGCTTCTGTGCGTCGTTCGCCATGCATTAGCTATTTTACATTTTTAACTACAAGGCCAATTATGACCATTTTTGGTGTGAAGCATCTCTAGAAAAAGAGGAGTTTAAATTGTGAAATTTATGACCTTACCAGCCCTGGGGCCTCAATAACCCTCTGTATTTACAGATCTCAAATACTATTATAGAAATAGATATATGTATAAAAACGGGGAAACAGAGAGAAGTTCTAATTTTAATTAGATTGAATATTACCATCTTGCTAAAGTCAATCGGGCAAAATTTTAAAAAATATAGTGAAAAAAAATTGAATCGTTCAAGCCACCCCTCACCTCATTAATATAGTGCGCAAACCTTTCACAAAGCGTGCCTCTATTTTTAGCAAAGCGTATCATGCAAGAAGCTAATCGTACCGTACTAGAAACAAACCGTGCCTTTCAAGAACAAACTGGACCATTCACAAATCGAACCGTACCATGCAAAAAGTGAATCATACCGTTCAAAAACCGTACTGAACCGAATTGTGCAACTGGTGTAGTAACATGTTTCAGTTTCTGTAGTGAAAGTGTTCATTAAATCTTAGAAAATCTTCTCTACTCCCATATATATTTAAGAAAAACTAAATGCATGGTTATGATGTCCATGAAGCTCAAAGCTATACCAAAATTGTGAAATTCATAGCCCCTAGGTCAGGGATTCAGGCCCTAGGGCGGGGCCATTATATCCATATAGTGAAAATGTATTAAATCTTAGAAAATCATCTTCTTTACTTCCAATCTGATTAAAATCAGATCCTTGATCTGCTCCTTGTTTTTCTATTGTCACTACATGAGGATCTGAAGAAACCCCACTTGAGGTCACCTCCTGGTGAACTTTGCTTTGACCAATGAAATCGTCGGTTCCCTTCCTCAGTTTCGTGTTTTGGAAGTCATATTAATACAATCTTTGGATTCCCTGAGGTCATCTAATATTAACGTATGCTCCGTCTCTAGCTCCCTGATACAAAAGAATTTGAGAACATGTGCCATTGCTTCGTCATACGACTCAATTTTTGTTTATAACCCGAAATTACCATTTCTAACACTTGCTCTGATTGGTTAAAATAACTCATGAATATTCTTAAATCAAAGTTCACCAGGAGGTGACCTCAAGCGGGGCTTCTTCAGATCCTCGTGTAGCGACAATAGAAAAACAAGGAGCGGATCAAGGATCTGATTTTAATCAGATTGCTTTACTTCCAAATATATTTGAGAAAAACTAAATCCATAATTCTGATGTCCATGAAGCCCCCTACCTTAAATTGTGAAATTCATGGCCCCTGTAATAGGGGTTCAGGCCCTAAGGAGGGCCAATATTACTTTATAGTGAAAATGTATTAAATATTAGAAAAAATTTTCCACTTCCACATTAGTGGGAAATAAACTGAATGCATGGTTATGATATTCATGAAGCCCTGTATCTAAACTGCCCATGGGACAGAAGTGGGGGTGCTTTTTATTTTGGGAGGGGGGGGGGGTGACAAATATGGCCTTATAGTGAACATGTATTTTTCTTAGGGTAATTGCTGTTTGTCGTCCATTAACAATTTTAACTTCATCTTGAAAACTACAAGGTAAATTGTCACTCGGTAATATTGAACTAATTATGTGTTGTATTTTAGGAACAGTCAGAGGAATCTCAGATTAGGGTTTAGATTTCAAAAGGAAGCTTAAAATACAAATATGAAACTCTCTGACATTTTAATCTATTAGGGCTATGGTACTCTGGTGACCGTCAAGGCCTGTGGGTCTCTTGTTCTTTCTATATTATTTTGATGTGGATTTTTCTACCTGTCTGAAGATATACAATGAGATTATCAAAATATACTTTAGAATATTGTTTTCTCATGTATTAAGCTACCAAACTGTGTGTACAAGAAAGTATTGACCATTCTTCATGATAAAGTGATGCCAAACCTGACAAATCCGCTGTATCTAAGTGATTTCCTTACAGCTTCTTACGAAATTGGTAAGTAAAGTGAGAAGAGAAAACTTAAACTTTTACTATCACTTTGAATTAATTTTAATAACTTAATTAGCTTAGACTTATGAGAATTATCAGACCTGCAGGGGTTTTTCTGGCTTATTTTTTGGTCCGCTTACCGGACCCATTCCCAATCGAAAAAAATATTTTCCCAATTCAATGCTTTTTTTGCACGATCAGGTGTCCATAGATATTGGAAAATATCATTGTAATAAAGTCATTAGAATCAATGTTTAACCTTGCTGATAATTAAAATGCAACAAAACAGCTTTTTTCTTCACTTTTGTTTCTATTTTGGAGCATAGTAATGAAACTAGTAGTTACTGTACTTTTAGAAAATTTATTATTTTCCCCAATTTCAACAGTTTACGCATCAATTTTCCCAATTCTACAGACCCTGGACCCAGTTTTAAAACGATAGGAAAATGGGGGACCTGTGATGAAACATGAAAAAAGCATTAAATTTGCATGATTTTCACATTGATTCATAATTTTACTTTGCTAACCTTTCAAAGCTACTATGTCCCTTTACGAACTTGACACGTAAATGACATTTTCTCTGGTGAAAAGTTATAAAATGAATGCAAATATACAAAAATTTTAAAATAACTTCTTTTACAATCCCAATCTATTTGCAATTATTCTAAATTTAATTATTTCTATGACTGTCGGTTTGCAATTACAGCTGGTGTTGCTGTCCTCAGAACATTATTTTTTTTTTTGCTTGGTACAATACAAGGAGCAAATGATGTCACTTCTTATATTTTGTCTTACTGTTCAATATTGAAAAAAAAAAATCTCTGGACCATCACTGCTAACAAAATAAACACAGAACATTATTTTTTCTTATTTTGAATTGGCAGTAAACCCCATTTACTATATTTTTCGGATGTTGAGACAATATTTTTTTTTCTTATGCACTAGCCTCGTCTTGTCTGAGGATTTTTGAAAAAAATGGAGGGGGTCATTGCTTTCGGGCGCTTTAATATAGGGTTTGGGTTACCCATTTTAATTCTATTGTTACATTAATTGTTGGTATTGTTTACAAGTACATTCAGTATATTCCGAGGGTTTTTAGCTCACCGGAGCTGAAAGCTCAAGTGAGCTATTCTGATCACATTTTGTCCGTCCTTCTGCAAACTTTTCACTTTTAACTTCTTTAAAACCACTCGGCCAATTTCAACCAAATTTGGCACAAAGCATCCCTATGGAAAGATGAATATAAATTGCAGAAATGAAAGGCCAGTTTTTATTCAGAGCGGAGAAAAACTTGAAACTGTAAAAAAAAAAAAGAGGGGGTGCATTTTTAAAAATCTTCTTCTCAAGAACTATTGAGTGAAATTCAATGTAATTTAGCATAAGTCATCCTTATGGAAAGGAAAATATAAATTGCAAAAATTAAGTGCTAATTCTGTTCCAAATTTGAGTTAATTATGAAAATGATAACAAAGGAGGGGGTCAATCAGTTTTTAACTTCGGGTTCGTTATTCCATATTTCAAAAACAAGGTTCTTTTGTTTGAAGCAGCCATATTGGATGCATGATAAAAGGGTCAACCTGACAAAGATCAATTTGTATGTTTTGTAACATTTCACGTGTGAAGGGAATATCGGTGCTGATTTTTTAAAGTAAATCAAGGTTAAATATTTCAATTCGTTGACATTTTCAGTTGTGACGGTGGTTTTGGCCTGTTTTGATTTTCGTTTCATTTTCATTAATTATGCTTTTAAACTTTGGAAACTATCGCCTGTATTTTGGAATTTTTACATATCAAATCAAACATAGCATTCGATAAATTAGGCAGCTGACTGTTTACTGGCGCAAGTGAGCAAAATCTGATGCAATAACAACCTATTAAAATACAATTCATTCTATTCAGTTGCTATTAGTAATTCGGTATGATCTCTGCATGATGGTTGATTTATGCAATGTCTTTTGTTAAGATGCTTCTCGAGTCTATTCAGTCTAAATAGAGATTATATTTGCTGATGGATATTTGTAGGTATATACAGGTGACACTCGATGGCTCGAACTTCGATCTCTCAAAGTTCTTGATCTCTCGAAGTGAAATCACGGTCCCGATTTTTTTCTCTATATAACTAAGCAAATTTACTCTTGATCTCTCGAACTCCGATCTCTCGAAGTTCTTGATCTCTCGAAGTAAAACCTGGGTCCCGTTATACATATTTCATTGTTTTTGACTCTTGATAACTCCAAGTAGTGACTGTGTACACACGCGACCGATCAAGTGTATAATTAGCTCCGCGTGGACCTTACCTGGATGATCGAGTGAATCCCTGGGGCTAGCGTGGTAGTGTTAATTAGTTAATTACGGAAGTGACACTACCCCTTGCTTCCTTCAAAGGGTAGATAGTTAATTTGTAACTGATCTATTAATTTCAACAACTTGTGAAATTAACGGTAAATTAAACCGGTCTTTATTTAAACTATTCTGTGATCAAGAAAACATTTAAGTTAACAAAAACAATAAATAACCACAAAACTAATTTCTGTATTGTTGAAATTGATGTAGAGTAGCAGAAAACCATGTTAGACTATCCTTCCATGTTATGAATATAAACTTCCGGCTACTATAATTTTAGAACCAACATGACAGGAACAAAAATTTCCGGAATTTTATTTAAACTTTCGATCTCTCGAACTCTTGATCTCTCGAAGTTTAACCATGGTCCCCTGAAGTTCAAGTTATCGAGATTCACCTGTATATGATTAATTTTGAAAAATAAGCTGTGCTCTTTCTTTGTTTTACTGCATTTCCCCTGTTTTAATTGTTTTCAGTTTTAAAAAATTTTAAGGATGATGTGCTATAACTATTTTCTGCGGCTTCTCTTATACGATGAATTATATGAAATCTACACCAATTTTCATTGTTTTCAAAAGAGTAAATAAAAACGACGTCTTTTAAACAGTTTCCACAGTTCTGACACATTATTTTTATAAGGATAAATGCATTATTGTTATTCTTAAAGCTGAACACCGCTCGTAAACAGGCACTGTCTGCCGTATTTTATTATACACCAGTGTGGCAGTGGCCATTTATGAGTGGTTTTCAGCTTTAAGAAAATACTGCAGCAGAAAATCATCTTGGTTTGTAGCCATTTGTTGTTTTTGAATAAAGATGAAAATAATGGATGGGCCTTAGTACAACAGAGTGATATGCCTGTCAATACATAGAATAGCTATTTAACATATCATGTGACAACATTTTTCAGTCGATTGTAATTTATCGATCAAGTGAGTAAGGTTTTGAAAAGTCACACGAGTTCACGCCGGGTAAACAACAATAAATTTAGTTTATAATGGGGAAGACCAATGAAATTTTTGAATATTTATATTTTGAGGAATTGAGCACATTAAATTTTCTTCTTTCACATATAGGTAGATTTTAATGAAACACAATAACTAGTAAGTAGTTGAGGGAGAAAATGTACCAATATGCTATCATATATTTTGATAGCTTTATAAAGGGGAGGGGGGAACTAAAATGAAAGGGAAGTGGAAGTTAACGTTAACAGTGTACCCCTACTGAAAATTCATTTATATATCTTGCATAGATTTTATTTTCGGTAAAAATGGTATTCCATAAAGGTACATATGTATATGTATATGCAAAAATAAGTGTAAAGTTTGAATATTTATTTTTTGTTAATCTACCGAGGGGCCATATGGCACATTATCCTTTGAACGCCCGTATGAAGCCATTGTTGCTCAGGTAAGCGATGTGGCCCATGGGCCTCTTGTTTATATACCGTTTCATTCTGTACATGTATGAAACTAAGGGAAACTATAGTATAAGAAAGAAAAACAAAAATGTCTGGACTAGACTGCTATGGGAAGGTGTGATAAAGATTGCAACTCTGGATGGGTATTTAAATATAGTAATTTGGTCAGTAAACATTTATGTCTATTATTGATATGTATTAGAATATTAAAAAAGGATAAAATGAAAGGTAGGTACAAGTTATATTAATTGTCTGGCATAGTATTGTGGTTAATCAGATTTTTAGCGATCATTACAACAAATATTTTCTGTAAGCAATAATTATAAAGCATTATTATGAACCATGTGTTAGGTTACTTGGCGTCAGACACCGGCACCTACCGGGTAATCTTTTAAGCTAATCTTCTGTTAAACAGTTTAGAAAATATTGATGTAAAATAAGTATTGTATGGCATTAACATAACTTCATAAAATAAAAACCATGAAAGTTTGTAGTGCAGAAAAAAAAATGAGAAAAACTTCTGACAAACGGAAACTGCGCAGCTCGTAATGAACACAGTAGGACATGTCCTTTTCAGAAAAATATTCAAAGAATTCATATATTTATATTCAAAGCATTATTATAAAATATTTTGATTAAAGTTTAAAATCTTTTTTTATGCCCCCCTCGAAGAAGGGAGGGCATCATTTACATTCGTGGGGGCAATTTTCGTGGATTGTGGGTTTTTTGCTTAATCGTGGGGATGTAATTTTGTGGATGCGTTGGTTACTGTTTCAGTAACAAGGATAACTCTAAAAGTGTTTTTGTTGAGGATTTAAATTCGTGGAGGAGGACTACCCACAAATACCACGAAAATTGAGCCACCACGAATTCTAATGATTCCACAGTATTGCTTTGCTCCTGTCTGTTGGTAGGTTAATCAGTCCACCAACAGTTTCCGTTCATTTTCTTTGCAGAGGTTGCACATACATGACTTGTGTCCGCGTAAAATACGCACAAATATTGCTCAGGATGCATGATTTCATTAAATGTGCATCCTAAGGATACAATTAATACACATACACATTTATTGTGTTTTCATTTTCTCGCTAAGACATTCCAGAATGTCGTTCCTTTCAAACCTACTAACTAAACACCTGAAATGTTCTGAATGATTAAAAAAAAAATACAGAAGCCAAAATCTCATTGGTCAACACTTAATGCATTAACCAATGAGATTCATGATATATGACATTACGGCAGGGAAATTGACCTCGAAACTGTAAAAACTGGGGGTGCATTTTAAAAAATCTTTTTCTTAAGAACTCCTGAGTTAATCTTAACATAATTTAGCATAAATCATCCTTATGAAAAGGAAAATATAAATTGCAAAAATTAAGGACTAATTATGTTCCAAATTTGAGCTAATTACGAAAATGCTTATAAAGCAGGTTCGTTATTCCATATCTCGTAGACTGGCCATTTCGTACGACATTGACTGATCCTATGACAGGCATTGCCAGTCTATCGTACGACCACGCATCTCAAAAACGAGGTTCTTTGTGAGAAGCAACCATATCGGATGCATGTTGTTAATCCTACAAAGATCAATATATGGAAGATATATTGGTGGCGATTATTGTGAAGTAAATTGAGGTTAAATATTCCAACGCGTTGTCATTTTCACTTGTGACGGTGGTTTTAGCTTGTTTTGATTTTTGTTTCATTTTGCTTTTTAACTTCGGGAACGATCGCCTATATTCAGTATTCTGGTATTTGGAACATAGACTTCGGTTAATAGGCAGTTGATTGTTTACCTGCAAAAATGATAAAATCTTATGCATTGACAACGTACTAAAAGACATTTCATTCAATTGGTAAATCGGTATGATCTCTGAGCAATCGTTGGGGTTGCAATGGTGATTAATTCAATGTGTTTTGTTAAAATACCTAAAGTTAGCATTTTCTCGAGTCTATTCATTTTAAACAGACATTAATTTCGTTGATGGAGATGTGTAGGTACATATGATTTTGAAAATAAATTGTGCTCTTTCTGATTAAGTGCATTTTCCCTCTGTTTTCATTGTTTATTAATTTCTAATTGAGTGTCAACAATGACCAAACAAGGGGGCGACTTTGGTTGAAATAAAAAAATTTTGATCGGTAACTTCGCCGGAATTTCCTCTGAAAGAGAATTTGAAGTAACCATGTATTCCGAGTTCATAATCTTGTAAATTAACTCCAAAGACAATAAAACGATGTTTATGTAATTGAAAAGACGTTTTCACAGCCTCAGTTAAACCCTGTTGTGATTAATCTTATCTTAAGAGGATATAAATACGGGTGATGCAAACACATACCATGTATTGAAAATTACAACTGATATTTATTACATTTCGTGTTGATACTACAATTAGTTGGTAACTTGTAATAAGTTAATAACTCTGCCAAATTAATGCAAAACCATTTGTTTACAATTATCTTCAAAATTAAAAAGATCCTCTACCTAACTGTTGTAATTGGGTCATAGGGTAGGACTAATTCCTCCAATATACACAAGTGCATAAACTGATTTTGTGTCACTTGACTAACTCAATTACAAAACATTTTAACAATATAATGTATGAATACATTAAAAAAATGAAATTAAACAAATTGGATAAGTTTTTAAAGTTGCCTATAATTCTACAACTGACTCTGAAATGTTTGTTGATCATTAGAATTGTCTTACTAAACATTAAATACTTGTGTACAGAAAAATCAAAAGGATGATGTGCTATAACTATAAATAAAAACGTCTTTTAAACAGTTCTGACACATTATAATTATGAGGATATCTGCATTATCATTATTTTTAAGAAAAAATTGCAGCAGAAAATCATCTTGGTTTGTAGCCATTTGTTGTTTTTGAGGAAAGATGAAAATAATTGATGGGCCTTAGTACAAAAATGATATCTGTATGCCTGACAATACATTGAATTATATAGTTTTTTAACATATCACATGACAACATTTTCCAGTCGAATGTTTTCATCGATCAAGTGAGTAAGGTTATAAAACGTCACACAAGTTTACACAAGGTAAACGATTATTTAAGAGAAGACCAATAAAGTTTTTGACTGTAGCCTTAGCAACTTTTACCACAGAGTTCAAACACTGCGTACTGGCTTCCAGACTATCTGGCGATCTTCTGTCCGTCAATCTTTGTTGACTTTCACATATGAGATACGAGCTGTGAAAATGAAATGTATCTCATCGACATGGTATATTCATAGAGCTTGGCATCTTAAATATACACACAAAAAATATTCACTTAGATGTGGAAAATGAAAATTACACTAATTTAAGTTCGATTTTTTGTTCATAAATACCAATACACCAAACAAAAAATATTGCAGGTAAATGGTAACTACCTTTTCCAGTATTTCATCACATAAAATAGATATGTATTGCATGACCTCTGAGACAAAATATTAATGAAATAAAATGTTGGCACCCTTTAATTGTTTAGATTCATCATGTTCAAATTATGATTACACATGATAAGGTAGGCCCACAATGGGTGCTGATTTTTAAACTGATATACGTCGTAGAAAATGTATGATTTTTTTTTATCTTTATAGAGCTAATGCTGTTCACATATGTGCAAAAACTGCAGGAAATAATATACCGGTGTTATATATAATTTATATATCGCAATATATTTTCACCCCTACCCCTTTATAAAATATTGAGTCTTACATCAGAAAATTATGGTACTTTTTAACTTTGCTAAATATTAAATTTTTCCTGTTCTTAATTATTTAATGTGTTTTAAGTCAAAGTAGTTCGCCATTGGTGCTCAGGTGAGCGATGTGGCCCATTGGCCTCTTGTTAAACAATGTAGCTTGTTTTATTTTCATGTTCTTTGTAGAATAAAATATGGGCTCATCGTTTTCAGCTTGGGACTCATAGTTATGTTAAGAGGGGTCCTCTAGCCCATGATAACAATTTCAAAATGAATCACTGATACAGATTTATCATAAGAGTATCTAAGTCAAGTTCTGTTTTGGGTATGATCAAGCAATTTTTGACAGAGTTATGCCCCTTGGATTTAGAAAAATTCCAATTATTTGCAGTTTCCATTCATTTTCTTCGAAGAGGTTGCACAAACTGAAATGAAATATTGTATACAAATTTATCATAAGAATATGTAGGTCTAGCTGCAATGATGTAGCCCTCTAACTTTTTTTTTTTTTTTTTGGGGGGGGGGGGGGACAATTCCATAGGATCTCTGTAATTGTGCAAGTGAGGGAGTTATTCACTCCCACAACGATTTCGGCTCAAATCGTACATAAATGACAATAACATTTTTCTTACCTGAACTCAAACATTGTAGTTGTGTAAGGCATAAATTAATCCAAACATTTCAGGTATACTCCATATATAGCAGTTATTTTTCTTGTATGTCAGCAATGCAAGTTGAATTTGTCTGCCATGTTTACTGACCTTGATCGGTTTTATTTTGGGACAGCCAATGAGAATGTAATGAACTGAATAGAAATTCCCTCATTTTAAACACAACTAACATGGTAAATATGAATTTTCCGTTATTTACTCTTTTCTTCAATCATGTTTTAGTGACAGAAGGAGGTAAGACTGCTTATTTACACTGATATTCATGTTATCAAGCCCATCTAAACTCCAAGCGTAAATCCCATAAAATGAAGCGAGACCTGTCATGGCTGCCAAAGAAGATGACCGGTAAACATGCTGATGTGTTTTATCTGGTTTTGATTTATATAAGATTAGTTTGTTAGTCCTGAATTAAAAAATCATTTTATCCCATGGAAATCTAACATAAAAACGATCGTTTCAGACCGATGTCAGCCGCATATAAAGAATAATTTTGCACCATTGCGGAGATCCTTTGGAATTGTAGCCCTCTCCAGAAAACTTCCGATAAAAAAAATTTGGAGAGGGGTACATTATTGCAGCTAATATAGGTCAAGATCAAGCAATTTTTGACAGTTATGCCCCTTGGAAAAATTCCAATTATTTGCAGTTTCCGTTCATTTTCTTTGCAGAGGTTTATCATAAGAATATCTAAGTCATATTATGTTTTGGGTACAATCGAGCAATTTTTGACAGAGTTATGCCCCTTGGACTTAGAAAATTTCGATTTTTTGCTTTCCGTTTATTATCTCTGCAAAGGTTGAACAAATTAATTACTGATATATCATGAAAAATGTGATTTTGCCAAAGATGTGATGTGGAAGACTATTTCTTGAATGCTCTTGAATTGAGGGAACTGGGATATATATCCACAATACGTTAACTGAGACACGTCATACTTGATAGGTTGATGCATCTCAGATAGTACCGGTAGATGACCCCTATTGATTTTAAGTTCAAAAGGTCAATTTCATTTCCATGTTTACTGCCCATAATGTATACTGCCCATAATAAAGGCATGTGCACCCTATAATGTATGTCCAAGGAAAGGGGGCATAAGTGTTTCACAAACATCTCTTGTTTCTAATTGCCTTAAGCTTTTTATTATCGTTAATGAATGAGTCTTATCAATATATGGTGACTTCCCCATTAATCATTGGTACTGAATTTCACCTTGTGATTAATGATGGAAAATCGTTTTATCCCCAAGATCATCCACAGGGGCCAAGTCCGTTTTGACATTAATTTCATTGTTACCATCATTATTTATGGTTACATTGAAATTAATGTTAAAATGGGCTTGGTCCCTGTGAGATCATCCAGTCTAAGGATTTTTTCTGAATTTTGTCTGAAAATGAGCAATTAGTCTCATTCACAGCATCGGCATATCGTCCATAAAATATGGTAATACAATATTCCAGTTTATTTTATTATGGTTATTGTTTTCCTTATATCATAGGATGGTTTTTTTAATCAAAAACTTTTTCTCAAAATCTCTTTTATAACATCTATAGCTTTTCCATAATTCATAATATTAAGGTGGAATAACACACCTTGAAAAAGTCACTCAAATTAACAGTAGATAATTTGATTATGAAAGAAATAATGATAAATAAACTGTACTTAAGTCAAATAAGCGAAAAATTTGCAGTTTGGGGATGAAAAATGAATATTAAAAAAAATTCAATTCAGTAAGTACAGTATCCGCAACGTTATTTTTTACAAGATAAACGATAGGATATGATTAACGCACAATAGAACAGTATACATGCATGCACGATGCGATAGGATTGATACACAATAGGAAAGGATAAACGATGTTCATGATAAACGTATAACCCCATTAAACGATCTTCACAATTAACCTGATAATGGCAGAATTTGAGAAAGAACACGTACAAATCAAGATATACGTTGAATTTCTTCAAGTTGTTATTTACAAATGCTGAGTTGTTAATCATCGCTGCATCTTTTATAGAATGTATAAAAATGACTAGTCAATTTTTTTTAACAAAAATTATGAGCTAAAATGATAAATAAATTATCTGTATTGTTAACATTGTTTTTAATACTGAACAGCCTAGCTCATTGCCGAGAACATATCAGCCCGAGATCAAATACCACACGAAAAATAGTGGGTTTCATTAAAATACAACTCTTGATTTAAGTAAATATAAATGATATCATAAAAACATTTGTTGTAAAACAAATTATGCATAAAAACGAATTATATTACATACAAGTTAATGTGTATGCAGGTATACACTTAGCGTACGATTTAATATATTTGATATACAGGTAAATATGTTACCTTGTTCATAAGAACATCAATAGTTTACATTAAGTTTTCACTTCCACTGCTTACAGATATGATTTACATGTAATATTGGTTAATTTTGTTCTGAATAATTCAGAAATTCAGAAATTAGTATCATGATAGAATGCTGGATAGGATTTTAGATTTTTTGTTCGATAAATTTTCGTATACGGCGCCCTGAACGACTTGTACTTTGAAATAAATGTACTTGATTATGAAAAGGTACGAAACGATTAACATGATAGGATAAACTGAAAAACTGTTAAAATTGAAAGATAAACCTGATAGGATTAGCGCACGATAGGATAGGATAAACGCGCAATAGAACAGTATACACACATGATACGATAGGATTGATACAAGATACGATAGGATAGGATTGTAAAAAATAACGTTTCGGGTACTGTAACAACAAAAGCCCATGCAGGATTCAAACTCGGGATGTACATATCACAAGCCCGACAGTTCATCCACTCGGCTATGGAGTAAGTTACATGTTGCCCTCGATAAAGTCTTTTTTATAAAACGAAATGTTGCTTCGATCAGAGGTCAGCCATCTTGTGATAATTGTGTTATTCCACCTTTATTTTAAAAATTCTGTCAAACGTTTCCATTTTACACATTTTCCATGTACTACGCTCTTATCTTTATAGCTTGTATAAACATCTGACTTCCTAAATCACTTCAAATTTTACCATTGGTGTTGGCCAGACAGGATCAGTCATGCCACACTGCACGAGGCTTGAGTACTCTACCTGTGCACCTGTTAAGTGACACCACTGGCTGTGTATTGTTTTCTTTGGTGTTTCAGTGTAAAATTTCGTTGTTATATACAGTTACACTATAGTATCTCGAAGACTGATATCTCGAATACCACGGATATCTCGAGGTAAGTCTGTGGTCACAGCGATTTTTACTATATAAGTGATTTTTTAAAAACCCGGTATGTCAAACACAGAAATTTCGAATACCCTGCTTATCTCGAAATAAATTTACGGCCCCAGTCACTTAAAAACATGCGTTATCTCGAAGTCCAGTCAATTAAATGCCTCATTTAGTGCACACCTTCAGTACACTGTTGCTCTGTTATGCCAATTTTCCGGTCTATTGAACAGATCCGTTAGTATAGTATAGGCTTTTACTGAGGTCACCTGTGATTTTCAGGCCTTAATAGCCCCAAGCTGTTGAAACCCATTCTCTGTAATTATGCAAGCGAGGTTATCATCGATGCTTTTATAGTGATATCGGATATCGGATGACACGATAATTAAACATAGCTTTGGATGATTATTAGGAAGGGAAAAAATGTATCAATGATAATAATAAACTCTTGTAAGCCCATTACTACAAACCAAAGTAAACATCCAATTCACAAAACACTTCAAAGTAAAAAGAAATCAAGAAATTGATTATTGAAATACTTTTTGGGGTATATAAATCTGTACAAGAAACTCAATCTTCAGTACACATCATGTATGATAAGCAATCTAATGAAGGACCCACAGTCTCAATCCCGGGGGGGGGGGGGGGGGGGGGGGGGGGGGGGATAGTTAGATTATCGAGCAATTATGTAAGAAGAAAACTTAAAGTTTAACCGTTATTGGTTTATTAATTTACATAGTGTATTGTATATCTGGTTATTGGAATCACTGACAAAGACGAGCACGTCTTCTTTTGAAAAGTATTGCTTTATAAGATAATTTAAGAACATTTGATGATTTATACATGTATATTTACACCCCCACAAATGAAGTTTATTATATCCCTGCAAACGAAGTTTCACCCTGTCCGTCTGTCCATCTGTCGGTAGACGCAATTTTGTCCCCCTATTGAATTTTTTACTACTGCATGGTACAGTCTGAAAATTTGTACATATGTTGAACACAATCTGAAGATGTACACTTGCTATTTTTATCAAGATCAAACAAGATTTAATGATTTTATGATAGTTTTCATTTTCCTTTATAATCCTATATTTTGTATACTTATGTTGAAAACTAAGGGAGGTAATCCTTACAAATTTTCTTAATTAATTATTAGTTAACACTCTAAATATATTTATATAGATACATCCAGATGGAGGTTTTTTGTCTTTATTTCTTATCTAATATGTTTTATAAGTATTCTATAAACTGACAATGCAAACTTTTTACTTGTCATTGATTAATTCTTAGGAGCTAATAAGAACATCAAAGACATGTGTGGGTGAATTCATTTGTCCCAAGGAGGTCATTATTTGAGCCATGGTTTAGATGGAGCATGTGTTTAGGGAAAATTGATAATCTGTAAAATGGGCAGGGGTTTTGGGTTTATTTTAATATTGTTTCATATAAACCAAAAGATAAAAGATATTGAACTAAAATTTCAGGGATGGTAGACAAAAGATTGTAGATTTGCCATTTCGCAATAATATCCATCTGGCTCAAAAGGTGCCGATTCTAAGTACGAATTAACAAAAATCTAAATGATTCCAAGAACAACTTAACAAAATATTTCTGTAGTAGTTCATGTAAGACTTAACTATTTTCAGTTTGTTTTTGATATGAGTTAATTTAACTTTGAACTATTTTCTTAACCAAGGCTGTGGATTCAACCCCCCTAGAACAGGAATCCCAGATCCCCACCCTTAAACCATATATATTCTTGTTTCTTGTTTCAAGGGGCATCAAATGGTTTGAAGTTATGACCATACAGGAATGTTCTGATGCCCTGATTATAATTACATCTTGTTCAATATATATAAGCATTTCTAAACATGTTTATAATACCGTAATCCGGTGAATATAATACACAGTAGTGTACAATACGCACCCCCTACTTTAGGTGAAAAAAGCTAGTTCGGATGTATAATACGCATCAAAAAAATTGACCAAACGGTAATGCTGAGTATATCAACAAAGCAGTTATACTTTGTATACACGCTCAAATACACTACCGTAAATAAGAAAAACACAATAAATTTTTAGATATGGATTTATTGTAACTAATACATCGTGTAGTATCTTTATTTCATAATCAATGTTTCAAATAGACCTAGTATTAAATAGTCTACCGTAAATAACAACTACTTTTAACAAGCGTTATATAATTGTTTTGACATCACATAACCCCAGTGTAGTGACAAAAGGTGTACAGGTATAGGAGATAACGGACCTAATTAAATCCTTAAATGATGCCGATCAAAGTGATCAATTAGAGGCCTGGAACATAATAAAATATGTGCACAAATAGTTGTAATGTATATAGTAAACTTATAGCCTAATGGGAGTGTCTGAGATAACCAAGGTGTCAAGCGTTAGCGGTGGGGAGCACAATGGCTTCAATTAACGGAATAGGTTATAGAATTATTTATAGTCATAATTATTTGCAATAAATCAATTATCATTACATGAAAATGGTTAAAATGAGCCAAATGATGTGTAAGCTGTTTTCAAAGATTGGTTGCAAATAGCATGTGGCCATCCAAGCCCACATTCTATTAATTACAGCTGTAATGGCGGCATACACGGACAAAAAGAATAAGCAGTTCAAATTAATTTTTAAAGGCCATTTTGAAACAGTTTATTGATAAACAGACTTTAAGTATACATTTTCTTTAATAACATGCTATAACAAGGATTTCCTTAGGGTTAAATATCAATATATATGTGATAATGAAGTTATGTTACGATGTATAGGGGGCTATCGGTTCTGTCTGTGGTCAGCATAGATAATATGCCAGTATGATACCCCGTACTTCACCTAGGGAAAAATATGTCAAAATCCTGTAGGGATGTACAATACGCACCCCTTTCTCACAGTAAAAAATCCTGGAAAAAATGTGTGTATTATATTCACCGGATTACGGTAATTATGATTATTATAAACTATGTGTAATAAACAATATATTTGAATGTTTGTATTATCCACTTTCCTAATTTTAACTTGTACATCAATCGAAATCACAATTGACGCCTTTTGAATATGCATATCAGTGCTTTATTTGGAAGGGATTACCCAAAGTATGATGCAATAATGTAAACTTCCATCCTCCCTTTAGCAATTTTTTCGCATATTTAAAGCAGATACAAATTTATCAATGACAGATGTGATGTGCTGTTTTGGATGATTCAGTAGTAAGCTTAGATGTTAAAGGACAGATAGGAAGACAGAGAAGATCATAAAATAATGAGTTTTAAGTGAAAATTCCAGCTGATTTGACTGTCTTTAATAGATCCAAGAAGGCGGCGATGTGTACCTGGTATATTATTAGATAGGGGGTATATTCATCAGGTGCCTGTGAACCGGAGGTTATCGTAGACAAGAATAGATATGGGTTACCCCATATTCAAGATATTTAACTTTTAAATTACTTTGAATTTTCACTGTGCTCAGCCGATCTCTAAGTTAAAATAACTGAACTTGTTAAGAAACTGGCGTATACAGTTCTTCATGTCTGTAGCAAATACTGCCACCAGTTTTGCGTCACCAGCAAACAGTGCACACATCTGTGCTTAAACGGAGTCTACACAAGTGTGATCAAAAATATGGTGCGGGTATTGCATAAAACCATTCCGTCATTAAAAGAAAAGAAAAACACACACTCATGCACAATAAATAATTAAAAGAGATTGTGTGATACCTAACGAACAATAATCATGAAAGTAACATAATTATTGTAATAATTTAAGAAATATTCATTAGTGAAAAAATTGTCAACTGAAGAATGACCTAGTATATGTTCGTGAAAAAGACTAAGGAGGCAGCTAGCATAGGAATATGAATACTTCACATTTACATTTCTTGGGGAGAGATGATTTTTTAAAATAATTTTACATTGATTTTATTTTCTTTCACATATTACATATACACCGATATTCTAAACATTTGTTGTAATGTTGTTTCTGCTGATCATAAATGGAACTATATTTTTTAGCGCAATTGTGTAAAGAGTATCTGACTTTAGTAATAAATCTTGAATAGATAGTAAGCACTGATCGAATACATTAAATGAAAACATGTCATTTATGATCACGATAGACAGTATTTGGTTGGATTTTGATTTATTCAAGCTACATATTTGCTTTTGAGCCCAAAATCACAGAAAAACCCTCAGTGATTGTTGAAATAAGCTTGTCAAAAAACACAAGTTGAGGGGGGGGGGGTGTTATTTGCGGAGATTTTAGATTTTTAAGCCATTTCATGGGAGTCTCCTTCGAGAAACAGGGGAGTTAACAGGTATAACTTTGTTAAGTTCATGTTCTGCACAATTGTTGTTGACTGTTTCCAGTTTACATGTGCACTGTAGTAATGGTGTGCATTTATTTTGGCAGGGGGCGCTGTTAGCCTGTTGGCCTTGAATAGTCTATTTCTCTTGGTACACAAACACAATTTGTGAGTATTAACCATGTGACAAATTATCATATATAAGTATTGCATTTATAAAAAAAAATATAATAGAAGAAATCTGATTAATATTCAATTATCATTTTTTTTAAAGGGGTTATCCTGATTTTTATGAGAAGTTGTATGCTTTGTTTGAGCCTGGTGTCCTACATGTGAAATACAGAGCTAGATTCTTTTATTTAGCTGATCTATTTTTGTCATCAACGTAAGTATGAATAAACTGATTGTTTATCCTGTTAATTTATTTCTTTTCTGGTAGTTAGTTCAGTAATCATTTTTGGTCACATGAGTCACTCAGGTGACCTATTGCAATTGGTCTTTGTCCGTCGTGTGCTGTTTGTTAACAATTTTACATTTATAACTTCTTGAATACTACAATGCCAATTGTTACCATTTTGGTATGAAGCATCTCTAGGATAAAAGGAATTTAAATGTAAAATTTATGAGCCTACCACATCTGGAGCCTCATGGGCAGGGCCAAATATGCCCAAATTTTCAAAAATCTTCTTCTCTACTCTCACACATGTGGGGAAAAAACTAAATGCATTGTTATGATGTCAATGGAGCCTTCTACCAAAATTGTGAAATACATGGCCCCTGGATCAGGGGCTCCTACCCTAGGGTGGGACCAATATGGCCATATAGTGAAAATGTTTTAAATCTTAGAAAGTCTTATTTACTCCCATATATTATTGAGAAAAATTAATTGCATGATTTTAATGTCCATGAAGCCCTCTACCAAAATTGTGAAATTCGTGGCCCCTGGGTCAGGGGTTAGGCACTAGGGCAATATGGCCATATAGTGAAAATTTTTCAAATCTTAGAAAACCTTTTTAACTCCCATATAAAATTGAGAAAAACTAAATGCATAATTTTGATGTCCATGAAGTCCTCTATTGCAAAATTAATGGCCCCTGTGTCAGGAGTTCAGGCCAGGCATGGGCACGATTACTTAAAAATGTAATCGATTACATAGGGGAATTTTGTGTAATCGATTAGTAATCGATTACGCTCATTTTTGCCCTGTAATTGATTACTTAAATTAAAACATGTAATCAATTAATAATCAATTACTTTTTTTTAAAAATTCACTATAAAATGTGAATGATGCCTCTTCTGAACATATTTTATTTATATACTTTTCTAGTTTATTTGGTTTTAGGGTTAAAGGGGGTATTTTCATTATGAATGATATAAAGATGTGATAGTTCGTATTTCAATCTGAATAAGGTAACATTTTATAATTTATACTGCTTGTTAAAGTTCAAATGTCAAATTATAAGCAATATAGAGAGCTCAGTCTTTTAAATTATGTAAACGAGTTTTTTTCTTGGAAGTTTACGAGTTTGGGTGAGATTTTGACCTTTAACCTTTAGCCATCATAGTTATTCTAAGACTGTTGTTATTGATTTCTTGAAAATTAGCATTTGATTAAAATTTTATAATTAAAATTATTGGCAATAGGAAAAGAACTTTGATGGAGCCTTGCTTCATGATTTGTATGAATTGTTTTTAGCTCACATGAGCTGAAAGCCCAAGTGAACATTTTCGATCACTTTTTGTCCGGCGTCCGTCTGTCCGTCCTTGTGTCCGTCCGTCCGTCCGTCTGTCTGTCCATAAACTTTTTACATTTTCGACATCTTCTCCAGAACCACCAGGCCAATTTCAACCATAGTTGGCACAAAGCATCCTTAGGTGAAGGGGATTCAAGTTTGTTAAAATAAAGGGCCACGCCCTCTTTCAAGGGGAGATAATTAAAAAATCATTGAAAATTTGTTGGTATTTTCAAAAATCTTCTACTCAAAAACCATTCGGCCAGAAAAGCTGAAACTTGTGTGGAAGCATCCCCAGGTAGTGTAGATTCAAGTTTGTTCAAATCGTGATCCCCAGGGGTAGTGTGGGGCCACAATGGGGGATCAAATTTTTGTATAGGAATATATAGAGTAAATCTTTAAAGATCTTCTTCTCTGAAACTGATCAGCCAGAAAAGTGTAACTTCTGTGGAAGCATCCTCAGGTAGTGTAGATTCAAGTTTGTTCAAATCATGAAACCTGGGGGTAGGATGGGGCCACAATGGGGGGGGGGTTGAATCTTTACATAGGAATATATAGAGTAAATCTTTAAAAATCTTCTTCTCTAAAACTGATCAGCCAGAAAAGCTGTAACTTGTGGTGAAGCATCCTCAGGTAGTGTAGATTCAAGTTTGTTTAAATCATGATCCCTGGGGGTAGGATGGGGCCACAATGGGGGGTTGAATTTTTATATAGGAATATATAGAGTAAATCTTTAAAGATCTTCTTCTCTGAAACTGATCAGCCAGAAAAGTGTAACTTCTGTGGAAGCATCCTCAGGTAGTGTAGATTCAAGTTTGTTCAAATCATGATCCCTGGGGGTAGGATGGGGCCACAATGGAGGGTTGAATTTTTATATAGGAATATATAGAGTAAATCTTTAAAGATCTTCTTCTCTGAAACTGATCAGCCAGAAAAGTGTAACTTCTGTGGAAGCATCCTCAGGTAGTGTAGATTCAAGTTTGTTCAAATCATGATCCCCAGGGGTAGGATGGGGCCACAATGGGTGGGTTGAATCTTTACATAGGAATATATAGAGTAAATCTTTAAAAATCTTCTCTAAAACTGATCAGCCAGAAAAGCTGTAACTTGTGAGGAAGCATCCTCAGGGAGTGTAGATTCAAGTTTGTTTAAATCATGATCCCCGGGGGTAGGATGGGGCCACAATGGGGGATGGGGGGGGGGGTTGAATCTTTACATAGGAATATGTAGAGTTAATCTTTAAAAATCTTTTTCTCTGAAACTGAAGAGCCAGAAAAGCTGTTAATTGTGATGAAGCATCCTCAGGTTGTATAGATTCAAGTTTGTTCAAATCATGATCCCCAGGGGTAGTGTGGGGCCACAATGGGGGGTTGAATTTTTACATAGGAATATATACAGTAAATCTTTAAAAATCTTCTTCTCAGAAACTGATCAGCCAGAAAAGCTTTAACTTATGTGGAAGCATCCTCAGGTAGTGTAGATTCAAGTTTGTTCAAATCATGATCCCCAGGGGTAGGATGGGACAACAATGGGGAGGGGGGGGTTAAATTTTTACATAGGAACATATAGAGTAAATCTTTAAAAATCTTCTTCTCTAAAATTGATCAGCTAGAAAAGCTGTAACTTGTGTGGAAGCATCCTCAGGTAGTGTAGATTCAAGTTTGTTCAAATCATAATCCCCAGTGGTAGGCTGGGGCCACAATTGGGGGTCGAATTTTTACATGGGAATATATAGAGAAAAATCTTTAAAAAATCTTTTCTCAGAAACTGATCGGGCAGAAAAGCTATAACTTGTGTGGAAGCGTCCTCAGGTATGGAAGATTTAAGTTTGTTCAAATTATGATACTGGGGGCAGGGTGGGGCCACAAGGGGGAAGGGGGGTTCAAACTTTTACATAGGAATATATAGGGAAATATCTTTAAAAATCATTTGCCTAAAAAAGTCAGTTCAGATAGTCTAGATTAAAATTTGTCAAAATCATAATCTTCAGAACTAGGGTTGGGCCACATTGGGGGGGTCCAATTTTACAAAGGAAAACATTTAAATCATCCACAAAAACTCAAATGTTATTATATGTGGTTTATACTTATATCCAAGCATTTTGAATTATTGTTGATTCTTTAAAATGTTTAGACTTTGGCTCCTGGACAATTCTTTGGCCTCACAAAGGGTTCAAAGTTTGATGTAGGTTTATAATCCATATAGAAACAGTTGTTTAAGTCTGATCATTTTCTCGAGAACTGCAATGCTCAATATGTAATATGATTGTAAAATCATCCTTGTCTATCATTGCTCAGGTGAGCGATGTGGCCCATGGGCCTCTTGTTGGAGCTTGTAATAATGGTAATTGTTCTAATTTAATAGATCCTTGTTGGGGTTAGGGTTGTCACACCTCATTAACTGCATTATGGATTCCTAAAGGATATGTGAACCTGATAGGAAACTAATTAATTAATTTAAAAAATTGTTGAAATAGACTCTAATGGATTCGCTTGTGTCAAAAAAAACAATTTAAGCATATGTAAATGAGTTTGTTACCATGGCAATGACCTTCAAACCTCAAAAAAAAAAAAAAACATGAATGCATATTAAAAATGTCATAATAGACACATAAACAATTATCTAGAATTCTCTTCTTAGCATATGATTAAAAAGGTTAATAAAATAATTTATTTATCTGAAAATGGATTATTGAAATCCCTTTTATTCTGCTATTTTAGTTTGAATTTCCTCTGACCACTTAAAACGTGACATTTTTTGACGTGACCCCGAACTAGAAAGATTACATAAAATACTATTCGCTATACTTGTGTAAAAAACGTAGTTTGGCTGTATAGTACGCACCAAGACTTTTGACAAAATGTCATGGTAATTCAGGGAAAAGGACAAAACTTTCATCCTCGATGTAACGTTTCTGACTTAGATTTTTAAAAGTCTTTCCTGTCTACTTCACTGTAATCTTCAAACAGATCACAGACAGCAGGGTATAACTTTAGCTGTTAAATACATTTCTTTGCCCCAAGGGTACAGGTACATTGTATGTCCGAGATAATCAGCATTGAATAAGTGGCATGCGCACATGTGTATACAACAATTGCTTCAATAGGGCTGCAGAGGTGTTAAAAATAAAGGTGAAATGAATCTTTACAAAGAGTTGTTTTATTTCAATTAATAGTTATTATTTTTGTGCTTAAAACAGCTGTAAAATGCGTATTAATGCGATAAAAAGGTGGTAGGCTAACTGAATCAGGCCTGCAATTGTGATCTATTGCACAGATCTGTAATGGCGGCGTACACGGAGATGGTGAATGCACATCTCGGATTGCTAAATAAACAGTTCATAGTAATTTTAAATGGCCATTTTGATACAATTTATCAAATAACAGAAGAGCAAAACAATTTCTGCTAAATACCCCTTAACAATAATTTTCAATTGTTTAAAATTATCCTTAAATAAACAGAAGTAGCGTTTCCGTGTAAAGGCTATGTATTGAACTACCGGTACGATAGCCAATGTTTTACCTGTTTAAAAAAAGTGTCAAAATTCCATTGGGGTGTATAATACGCACCCCCTTTCTCGCAAAGAAATTTTCTAGGAAAAAAGTGTATTATATTCGGCAAATTATGGTAAACAGTTTATAGTAATTTTGATGGCCATTTTAATACAATTTATCTATTAACGGGTTAAGAGCAAAACATTTTCTGCTAAATATCCTCTTACAATAATTTTTGATTGTTTAAAATTGTCCGTAAACAAACAGAAGTAGCATTTCCGTATAAAGGCTATGTACTGAACTACAGGTACGAGAGCCAATGTCAAGTCATCGTAATTGATATATATTTCAAAATTGTTAAACAAACATTGACCATGCGACAAGTCAACAGGTGGCTGATTATGTAAAGCAGAGAACTGTTTTGATGCATGGAACAATGGATAAATATTCAAATACACGGGGATTTAAGAAAGAATGGAGCATTTTGACTGAATAAAATGTAACTCTTTAAGTGTAACTACAAAATGATACAAACGATATCGGCAGTCTTATTTCCGCAGTTTCCAGAATTACAGCCTGAAAATAATGGGGTGAAGTATATGCAACCCCCACTTTTTAGCTTACCTGAGCTGAAAGCTTAAGTGAGCTATTCTGATCACATCTTGTCTGTCGTCTGTCTGTCTGTAAACTTTTCACATTTTCAACATCTTCTCAAAAACCACTGGGCTAATTTCAACCAAACTTGGCACAAAGCACACTTAGGAAAAGGGGACTCAAAATTGTGAAAATTAAGGACCATGCCCTTTTACAAGGGGAGATAATTACGAATTATTGAAAAATTTTGAGAAATTTTCAAAAATCTTCTTCTCAAGATCCATTTGGCCAGAAAAGCTGAAACTTATGTAGTAGCATCCTCAGGTAGTGTAGATTCAAAGTTGTGAAAATCATGATCCACAGGGGGTAGGGTTGGGCCACAATGGGGGAGGGGGATCAAATTTTTACATAGGAATAAATAGATTAAAGTCTTTAAAATCTTCTTCTCAGAAACCAATCTGCCAGGAAAGCTGAAACTTATGAGGAAGCATCTTCAGGTAGTGTAGATTCAAAGTTTGAAAATCATGATTCCCAGGGGTATGTTGGGCCACAATGGAGGATCAAATTTTTACATAGGAATATATAGAGTAAATCTTTAAAAATTTTCTTCTCAGAAACCAATCAGGCAGGAAAGTTGAAACTTGTTTGGAAGCATCTTCAGGTAGTGTAGATTCAAGTTTGCTCAAATCATGATGGGGTCACAACGGGGGTGGGGGGTTCAAATTTTTACATAGGAATATATAGAGAAAAATCTTTAAAAATCTTCTTCTAAAAAACGATTTGCCTAGAAAAGCTGTAACTTTAGTGAAAGCAACTTCAGATAGTGTAGATTCAAATTCGTTAAAATCAAAATCTTGAGGAGTAGGGTGGGGCCAAATTGGAGATCCAGTTGTACAAAGGAAAACATTTTAGTTATTCACAAAACCTGAGATGTTATCATATACATGTATGGTTTTAATTACATGGAAGCATTTTGACATATTGCTGATTCTTTAAAATTGTTTAGAATTTGGCCCCTGGATGATTCTTGGGCCTCACAAGGGGTTCAGAGTTTGATGTAGGTTTATATCCCATACATAAACAATTGTTTAGGATCTTTTTTAGAACTGCAATGCTCAACAAGTGATATGGATATAAAATCATCCTGTTAGAAAAGGGACTTGATTATAAACATAAGAATATCCAGGGGGGAAATGGATTTTTATTTATACAAGATCTACTTGTATTATACCAAATTGTCCAGATAATTTGTATTATGACTCCATTAAGCTGATTTTTTCATGCCTATTGTTGCTCAGGTGAGCAATGCGGCCCATGGGCTTCTTGTTATCTAATTTTGGCTGGAAAAAAATGTGTATTTATTTAATAAGACTTAACGGTATAAACTGAAATGAGTTGCTAGTTTGGATTTATATTCACAGTTGTTTAAATCAAAAGCAACAACAGGAAAATTGATCTTTAATTGAGCAGTTATTATCCCGCATAAGGCCGATCGATAAGTTGCCGTCTTATTGAGACATCTCTCAATAATTATAAGCAGTCGGTTCTTTTCATCGCATCCAGTTTACAGAATAGACAAGATCCGGATTGCACAACATTTTTTAAACATAAAATGATAAGAAAATGTCAAGGGACTGAATAATTTCGCCGGATTTGACAATATGCTGGAATGCACAACATCCGCATTCAATAAGTTGTACTGTATATATGAGCAAAATAAGGTGTTAATATATTTTTATTATAGGCATTTACCTGCTGCAATGGTTGCTGCTTTCGCAAAGAAGTTGGCCAGGATCTCTTTGACTGCTTCAGCAAGTGCCCTTACAATCACTATTCCTTTCATTTACAATCTCATCAACAGGCACCCAAACTGTAAAATACTTATCCACAGGGAAACACCAGAAGGTAAGCAGGGACAAATCTACACTCAGTCTATATCCTACCTCAGGGACAAATCTACACTTGGTCTATATCCAACCTCATGGATAAATCTAAACTCAGTCTATATCCTAACTCAGGGAAAATCTACACTTGATCTATATCCAACTTGAGGGACAAATATACCTCAGTTTATTATTATGTTGACCAAATTTGTTGTTTAGCCTCTATAAGGGAAAGGGAACATAAATTGTGAAATTCATGACTCCCCCCCCCCCCCCCCCCCCCCCCCCCCCCCCCCCCCCCCCCCCCCCACGAACCATAAATTTTGGGTAAAAATTAAAAATTGGAGCAAAATTTAAAAATCTTATTCTCTACTACTGGACATTCAGCAGAGAGACTGAGCACATGGTAATGATGAGCAGGGATGACTCTACTAAAATTATGAAATGCATGGTCCTTGGGTCAGGGGGCAGGGCCAATATGACCATATAGTGAAAATGTATTTAATCTAAGAAAAGCTTCTTTGCTACTCCCATATATATTTGAGAAAAACCAAATGCATGATATGATGTCCATGATGCCCTCCACAATAATTATAAAATTCATGGCCCTTGGGTCAGGTGGGTCAGATAAATAGAATCATGATTATGATGTCCATGAAGCTTTTTACCTATATTGTAAAATTCATGGCCCCTGGGTCAGGGGTTCAGGCCCTAGAGTGGGGTCATATAGTGAACCTATATTGAATTTTGAAAAATCTTCTTCTATGCTCCTATATATATTTGGGGAAAACTACCGTAAAGTCTCGTGTATAACACACTTTTTTATAGCCAAAATTTGATCAAAAGTGGAGGGTGCATATAATACATAGGAACAAAATTTTACCCCATTTTTTTCAGAGCTTGTTTCTGGATACCACAGGAGTATGACTCCAGATATCGCATGTTATTCAAGTTGTATGAGTCTAAACTAAACTTACTTTGCCAGATCGAAATACCTTATTCTTAATTTTATTTCCATGTATTAAAATATTTATCCACTCTGACCACTGTTCCTTGCATCAAATAATTACTCGCCATTACGTAACCAGCCACCTGTTGACCTCGTGGCATGGTACAATGTTTGTTTAACAATTTCCGGTGAAGCATGCACCTGTCTTGTGTTGGACTTCACAGGTTATTCGAGTGCAGGAAGATAAGCAATAATTATGATGTGATTTATGATTAGGAAAAGAGGTATTGTAGAAAAAGAAATCTCTGATCTTTCAATAAAAATCACTTTTTAATGATATATGAAACTAAGCACTGCATCTAGTTGATGAGGAATCATATGAATATATTTTTGACTCTTGATCACTGCTCTCTTGTTTAGCCAATAGACAGAATTTTCTGGTCAGTAATATCTTTAATTTCGAAAACAGCACTTCATGGGAAGTTTGGATTGCATTTCCCTTTCAACATCTTCCACCTCGCAAGAAGGTGCTGCTGCAACCATCTGCAATGGTGCCTCAAACTATTAAGAAGCTTCGTAAAAATGACAAAATATCTGTAGTTTGTAGAGTAAACTGAATTCTTTATTAGAACTTTGGATCTGTTAACAGTGCTGCTATCAGGAAAGTTGACAAAACAATCCTATCCTATCCTACATCCAGTATCCTGCATCCTATCCTACCAACAAGCCCTATCCCATCCCATCCTATACCATCAATATTTAGGAATAAAAGACAAAACGAAATTTGAAAAAATGGTTTTATCAACTAATGTAATTCTCTTAATGTCTAAGTGATACATAAAACCAAAAATGTTCCTAACGGGGTAACTTATTCACCTGTGCATCAATAAATATTAAATTGTACTTGGAGTGTACACAGTTACATAAAAAAAATAGGTAAGCGATTAGATTTTTGTTTTTATTAGAGATATGAATTATATTAACTCCAGGTAAAACGCAGATAAAGAAATTGTATGCATTTGTGGAACTAATGTTTAAATCAAACATAATTATCAAATTCTTTTCTGTATCATTTTAATTACCAATTGAGTTTATTGGAATCAGTTGATTCTTTCAGGGAATGATGTAAATTTGATACGGGAATTTATAATAATACTGAATGAATCATTAAAAGATTGTATCTGTAGTTGAAATTTTGTGAAAAAATAAATTAATGATTATATCTGACATTTTTTAGTTTGATCTGTTTGATTTATTTTTGGGCAGGACTATACGTTCTGTGAATCAATAAATATGTATTTACGTAGTTAAAAAATTATACGCTGTATATATGTACATATATTGTATATATGTAACCAAATTTTTTCACAGCATTTTTTCGCTATATGCACAAATAGACAAAAAGGTAACGTGTGTCAATGTTTTTCACCTTTTTGTTAACACACCACACTCAAAATTATTTATAAGGCTGTTCAAAATTAATTCTACGTTTAACGTCACATGAAAATTAAAAACCTACGAGGGAGGGAGGAAAAAAATAAACAAACAAAAATTTCAAACAAATGTGTATTTATTGAAAGTCACCCATTCAGTTACCAATACATCAACACTGTCATATAATACATATGGTAGGATTCAGTCCATGTTAATTTTTGCATTTTCCAAGCAAACACTTTTGTGTAATTTTGTTTTAGGTCCTTTCTGTGGGTACATCATTATACTGGACGAGAATTAGAGTGATTTGCAAGCACATATAGTGGTACATCCAATGTATTTTCATCATTACAAACATAGTAAACCAAAGGAAAACTTCTACTTTTGTGGAAAAAGTTGCTCAACACATGTGACTCACAGGTTATCTACAATCAAAATAAATCAGAGTATTATTTGAATTCGGGATTATTTTGATTCTTGGAATTTAGGGCTTTTAAGAAAATTGCCCTTAGTAAGACTTATTCATAAGAAAATTCATTTTAGTTGACTAAGTTAGTTAAAACTAACACATTAAACAATAAAAATTCATGTTATTTGACTAAGTTAGTCTAACTAAGGGTAATTTTCTTAAAAGCCCTAAATTCCAAGAATCAAAATAATTCCAAATTCAAACTAGATGCTGTCATTAGACAGTAATACCCGCACCAAGTGTTTGCCTCTAAATAACACTCTCTTGTACTAGTTTTAGTCAAAGAGAAGGCCACATGAAATATGTTTCAATTAGATGATCTTTGTCTGAAGTTACTTACACAACAGAGGTGTACAGGTTGCATCGGGTACTAGTTTTACCCAGCTCTTTGGTTAGATGGGTTTCACGTGGTGTACATGCATATGTTTTCTTGATATGCAGAATAGGATTAATTAACATGAATAAACATTTCTTTTGTGGTGATCATCATACACCAGTAATAGAAAAAGAGTTAATGACTAATTTTCTTTTATTTTAAATTGCTTATTCTTTTTTGTCAAGAGATATGTGGTATGTCAAGATTTATGACTCTTGAAAATTTGTGCATTTTAATCCTGATTGTTAACATACATGTATAATTATATATAAAAAAAAATACATGTGATATTATACTAGGGATCTTGCAATCAATTGCAGAATTGCCAATCAGTTATTTATAACTCATTTTGAATGATTAATTTTTTAATCATTTTGAAAATAAAGACATTTCTAAATACATGTATAACATATTATCAATATTTTTTGTAGATTGATTTTGTAACTATTTAGGGCCCCACTCTGCAGATGCCCTATAGTGATAATTCTGTCCAATTCTGCTGATCATGTCAAGATACATTTAAGACAAATTGGCCCCTGCCCCTTGGGTCATTCCCCTCCCCCCCCCCCCCCCCCCCCCCCCCCCCCCCCGGAGTTGTTTTTAAACAACCAACCCCCCCCCCCCCTCCCCTCCTCTTAAATAGAAAACATGAATGGTTGAATATTTTTAAAATATCCTCAAAATCATCGAAATCCCCACTCCTAAACCATATATATTTTTGTTTCTTGAACCATGACCATGTCAAGGTAAATCTTTTTGTGATATTAGTAGGTCATGGCATCTGAGGGTCACCCTAACCCCACCCCACCCTCCCAAAATCAATTATGATCAAGTAACTTGAAAAAAAATGCTTGTGATCCCCACCCTTAAAGCATATATATTCTTCCTCCTTATGCATCTTATGGTACATTATTTCAATCACAAGAGATAAGAGGAGGTCCAGGAATTAGGTTTTTTATGGGACGGAACATCATTTTGCATATAGCATTGACCCTCAGAATCAAATTTATATTTCTAAAACCTTATTGCAAATCTATAGCTCAACTTCTGTTATATCCCTATAAATGATGTGGCTATTCATTAAATCATGAGAGGAGTTCTGGGAAGAAGTTTTTTTCAGGAGTGAATAAACGTCAATTTTCAGCTTCTATTTGACTCCCTGGATGAAATTTAAATTTTTAAAACCTTATTTCACATCTATAGGACAGTTCCTATCATATTTCAAGAGATGACATAGCTACTGCATAAATTGTAAGAGGAGTTCTGGGAACCATATTTTTTTTTTGCAAAAAAACGTCATTTTTTGATGCCGACAGACCCCCATGATAAAAACAAAAATTCTGAAACATGATTACACGTCAATATGACACCTCAAAGCATATCCTATTAGATCATTAGGCTACTGCAAAAAGAAATTGACGTTTTTTGAAACCAGACTTTTTGGTAAAAAAAAAAAAAAAAAAAAAAAACGTCATTTTTCAGCCATTTAATGACCCCAAGGACAAAATTGAAATTTCCGAAACCTTATTGCGCATCTATAGGACACCCCAAAACATATTCCAAGAGATGATTTGTCTACTGTTGAAAATGTAAAAAGAGTTCGAGGAAGAAGGTTTTTTGTCAAAAAACGTCATTTTTTACCCATTATTTGACCCCCAGGACTACCAGATAATTTTTGAAACCTTTTCACAAAACAACATGACACCCCAAATCATACTCCAAGAGTTCAGTTTGCTGGTTTATAAGATGTAAGAGCAGTTTGAGAAAGTAAAACGTGACAGACGGAACAGGGTAACAACAATATACCCGAACTTTCTTTAGAAAGTGCGGGTATAATAATACTCTGTTATAATGACATTATTTCAAACTTTTTGATAATGACTCATTTTAAAATTTAACATATCAGACCTGTGTTGTAATATTCACTGTACCTACTTCTAAGAACTCAAGACAGTGTTCTTGAAATAACTGCCACCCTACAATGTATTCCACTTCTTCTTTCCATTCTTCCATTAAGCTGGGTCACTTGTTAGTTTCTTCCTATTATATATTATGTATGAATTTATTATACTCGCACTTTCTAAAGAAAGTTCGGGTATATTGTTGTTACCCTGTTCCGTCCGTCCGTCTGTCACATTTTACTTTCTTAAACTGCTCTTACATCTTATAAACCAGCGAACTGAACTCTTGGAGTATGATTTGGGGTGTCATGTTGTTTTGTAAAAAGGTTTCAAAAATTCTCTGGTAGTCCTGGGGGTCAAATAATGGGTAAAAAATGACGTTTTTTGACAAAAAACCTTCTTCCTCGAACTCCTTTTACGTTTTCAACAGTAGACAAATCATCTCTTGGAATATGTTTTGGGGTGTCTTATAGATGCGCAATAAGGTTTCGGAAATTTCAATTTAATCCTGGGGGTCATTAAATGGCTGAAAAATGATGTTTTTTTTACAAAAAGTCTGGTTTCAAGAAACGTCAATTTCTTTTTGCAGTAGCCAAATGATCTTCTAGAATATGATTCGGGGTGTCATGTTGATGTGTAATCATCTTTCAGAATTTTTGTTTTTATCACATGGGTCTGTGGTCATAAAAAAATGACGTTTTTTTGCCCAAAAAATATGGTTCCCAGAACTCTTCTTACAATTTATGCAGTAGCTTTGTCATCTCTTGAGATATGATAGGGGCTGTCCTATAGGTGTGCAATGAGGTTTTAAAAATTTAAATTTCATCCAGGGAGTCAAATAGTAGCAGAAAACTGACGTTTATCACTCCTAAAAAAACCTACTTCCCAGAACTCCTCTCATGATTTAATGAATAGCCATATCGTATCTTGGGGTATGATAGGGGCTGTCCTTTAGTTGTGCAATAAGGTTTTAAAAATTTAAATTTCATCCAGGGAGTCAAATAGTAGCTGAAAATTGACGTTTATCATTCCTAAAAAAAAACCTACTTCCCAGAACTTCTCTCATGATTTAATTAATAGCCACATCATCTATAGGGATATAGCAGGGGCTGAGCCATAGATATGCAATAAGGTTTTAGAAATATAAATTGGATCCTGAGGGTCAATACTATCTGCAAAATGATGTTCCGTCCCATAAAAAAACCTTATTCCTGGACCTCCTCTTATATCTTGTGATTGAAATAACGTACCATAAGATGCATAAGGAGGAAGAATATATAAAATTATGCTTTAGGGGTAGAGATCACAAGCATTTTTTTCAAGTTATTTGATCATTTCTGATTTTGGAAGGGTGGGGTGGGGTTAAGGTGACCCCCAGAGGCCATGACCTACTAATACCACAAAAAGATTTGCCTTGACATGGTCATGGTTCAAGAAACAAAAATATATATGGTGTAGGAGTAGGGATTTCAATGATTTTGAGGATATTTTAAAAATATTGAACTATTCATGTTTTCGAGGGGGGGGGGGGGGGGGGGGGGGAGGGGGGATTCAGAGTCTCTTCTCACATTTTTACAGTAGCAAAATCATTTCTTGATTGGTATTTTTCTGTATGATGTCAGATGTACATAAAGAGATTTTGGAAATTGCTTTTTAATCTTAAAGATAGACAAAATGTTATATGTATTTGTAGATGAAATTGTAACGTCAGTCAACAAAAACCTAGAGCTTGCTGTAAAAAACAAAGCAGGGTCAACATTGTGCTAGGGCTAGGAATTACACTACATATGAATAAGATAGGTAACTTGATTAGTTCCAACTCTGGAAAGTCACTGGGCATCTCAAAGGGGGCATAACCTATATACATGTACCGATTGATGTGCAATGACACAAGGAGGAAGAATAAATATGGTGTAGGGGTGGGGATCTCAACAGTTATTAAAATGTATTATCATGTCCTATTTCAGAGGAGGGGGGGGGGTGTTTAAAAACAACTCCGGGGGGAGGGGGAATGACCCAAGGGGCATGGGCCAATTTGTCTTAAATGTATCTTGACATGATCAGCAGAATTGGACAGAACGATCACTATAGGGCATATGCAGAGTGGGGCCCTAAATAGTTACAAAATCAATCTACAAAAAATATTGATAATATGTTATACATGTATTTAGAAATGTCTTTATTTTCAAAATGATTAACAAATTAATCAGTCAAAATGAGTTATAAATAACCGATTGGCAATTCTGCAATTGATTGCAAGATCCCTAGTATAATATCACATGTATTTTTTTTTTATATATAATTATACATGTATGTTAACAATCAGGATTAAAATGCACAAATTTTCAAGAGTCATAAATCTTGACATACCACATATCTCTTGGCAAAAAAGAATAAGCAATTTAAAATAAAAGAAAATTAGTCATTAACTCTTTTTCTATTACTGGTGTATGATGATGGGGTAGGGGTATAATGGGGAAAAAGCTGCAGCATGCCTTCATTCTCATTAAAAATGTATATCTAATCCACACATCCTGGGGATGGGGAACGGTTAAGGCCCCTTCCCCTTCCTCCCTATTATAACTCATATAAACATGATATTTAATACCCAAATTTAATACAAAATAGGGTCAATATGGAGTCAACTCAATAGTGTAAGTCTGACAAATGAAAAAATAAAAAAATTCTGCAATTAAAATGACAGAAACTGTAGATAAGCTTATTTAAATAAGATGATGATACAGTATGCTGGCAAATGGAGATCACATTTTAGAAAGTGAAAGTAAAACTTAACTGTTTTGTATACCGGTGTCTCATAATATTGCACTACTACATGTATTATACTTACCTATATTGGTCAACATCATAATGATAATCCAATTAGCACAATACGAATTCCTTTAGCTGATCACCACAAAAGAAACGTTTATTCATGTTAATCCTATTCTGCATATCAAGAAAACATATGCATGTACACCACGTGAAACCCATCTAACCAAAGAGCTGGGTAAAACTAGTACCCGATGCAACCTGTACACCTCTGTTGTGTACGTAACTTCAGACAAAGATCATTTAATTGTAACATATTGCATGTGGCCTTCTTTTTTACTAAAACTAGTACAGGAGAGTGTTATTTAGAGGCAAACACTTGTTGCGGGTATTACTGTCTAATGACAGCATCTAGTTAACCTTTGAAATTGAACAAAAATTAAATAGTAACAAATTTATCACATCTTGAAGTTAACATTGAAGTCTATGGGGAAAGGTATAATTTTTTAAAGTCTTTTGAATATATCTTTTCAGTACAGTGTTGATAAGAAGTTGCTTAAGCTTTCCCTTTCTTAAAAAATGCAAAAATCGTAACTTCACTGTACACATTTTGATTTTTTTTTATTAAGATGGGTAGTCATTTCAGTTGTTAATACTACTTTAATAAACATATACAACAAACCTCGTATTTGGGCGAAAGTTGGTTCAGCATGGTTCAGGCTCTGTGACTTGATACAGCATTATACAGTCTCGAAATAAGATTTCTACCGTCAACTTCGATCATGTGTTGATACATTGTTGTTCGTTTTTATATATTTTTTTTTTTTACTTTGATAGTGGCGTATATTCTTATGTTCTTCGTATTATAGATAATGAATACCTCGATGCAGTTTTGAGCATGTTTTTCTCTCATACAGGATGTAGAATTAAGTCGCTAAATGAAAACCCAAACCGGAACGACTTTTTCAAATCCGGATTTGTTGTGTTTTTGTTGCTCAGGTGAGTGATGTGACCCCCGAATCTCTTGTTTGATGTGTAACTTAAATTATTTCAGACTTGCAAGAGGATGTTTACAACATAGAAGAAGCAGACCCCGTTAAAAGCAAAGCAATAGAAAGCTCTCTGTGGGAACTCAAGGTAATTGATTAACCTGTAACACTGATACAAAAGATATAATTCTGAATATTACTGAATGCATTTTACAACAACTATGCTTTATCTCATGACATAAACAGATAACATTTATTCATTCGTGAAGTCTTAAAGGGGCATGGTCATGATTTGAGCTTAAATTTATTTTTTCTTATCATATCTTTGTCATAGGTCTGTCTGTCCATCTGTAAACTTTTCATATTTTTAGGTCACCTGAGTCACTCAGGTGACCTATTGCAATTGGTCTTCGTCCGTCACCGTGCATTGTGCGTCATCCGTCGTGCGCTAACAATTTTGCATTTTTAACTTCTTGAAAACTAATAGGCCAATTGTCACCATTTTTGATGTGAAGCATCTCTAGGGTAAGAGGAATCTAAATTGTGAAATTCATGGCATTACCAGCCCCGGGGCCTCATAGGCAGGGCCAATCTGCAAAAAAAAAAAACCAAAATTTGCCAAAATCTTTTTCTTTATTCTTACACATGTGGGGAAAAAACTAAATACATAGTTATGATGTCAAGGAAGCTCTCTACAAAAATTGTGAAATTCATGGCCCCTGGGTCAGGGGTTCAGACCCTAGGGTGGGGACATATGGCCGTATAGTGAAAATGTATTAAATCTTAGAAAATCTTCCTCTCTACTCCCATATATATTTAAATTAAACTAAATGCATGCATGGTTATGATGTCCAGGGTGTCCTCTACTTAAATTGTGAAATTCATGGCCCCAGCTGAGTCGGGGGTTTAGACCTTAGGGCGTGGCCAATATGGCCACATAGTGAAAATGTATTGATTTCAAAATATTTTCTTCTTTACTATCACAGTCGTGGGAGATAAAGTCATGCATTGTTATTATGTTCAAAATATCTTGATGTTAAATTGTGAAATTCACTGCCCAGGTCACGGTAAATTGTCACTTGGCAATATTGAATTAGATATGCGTTCTATTTTAGGAAATCTACTTTAATATCCTGTGCATTGTATACTTGAAGAAATAAGCTGTATGCATTTTGTGTGCATTATAAATGAAACTGAATATTATAAAAGATTGACTATTAAAGGCCTGCAGGTAATAAGAGTATTACCAAAAGTTTACAATTTTTGGCCCCTGGAGCTAGGGTATAAATAATTTGAGATTCCTCAAACTCTTGAACCTCCACCCCCCACATTTTCATGAATTGATGTCTTCTCCAGACTCAACTGGGCCAATTTCAACCAAACTTTGCACAGAGCATCCTTAGGTGACAGGGATTTTAACCCTTGCTCTGCTATATTGTTATCAAATCAAAAGAACACCTGTGCTGAATTGTTTTGGAAAAATCACATTTTGATGACATCAATTCTTCATCAATGAATACAATCTTTATTTACAATGCTATAAATATGAAATTTTCCAAGGTTGTAGAGCACAGTTGTTTTGTTCTTTTTGAAAGTTTGCATTCATTTCATAAAGAATTGTTGCCATGGTAAACGTTTTATTTACTTATTGCAGAAAAAACGTTAAAATTCTTTTTAAATTAGCATCATTTTTATTCAAGGCAGTGAACCAAAGGAAAATTGTTTTTGATATGATACAACAATAACAAAATAATACAAATATTACTTCATTGTCTTAAAATTTTCATTTCATTGGGCTAATATCACCTTGTGATTTGACACAATTTCAACTGGAAATTAAGGAAAATATTCACACTTATCATTAAGTGAATTTTTATCATGTCACTGTAGAAAGTTTGGACCAATCATTTTTCAGCTAGCATTTTTTCTAGGTTTCTCAAAAAGATATTTCCCAGGTCATATACAAAAAGGTCAAGGTCACCACAACAAGTTAAAACCCAATACAACATTTTAAACATTTAGAATGATTTATGTAAAACTCAACACAAAATTTTAAACATTAGAATGATTTATGTTGACTGGTTAATCAATTACATGAAGACATTTTCATGCAGTGCTTCCAGTTTGTTGAAAATTTTGTTAATATTATTGGCATACATTTTCAGATATGATTTGAATTACTCGCAGAGAAGGGAAAATATGTTATTAAAAGATCAGTTCAAGTTTTTATTCTGTGCACAGAGCAAAAAATAATGTCAGAAGCCTTGAGCGCTGATACAGTTTTCCATCAAACTTATCTGTTGATGCATCAGTACATTTTATACAAAAAGAGAAGATAGTTACTTTAATAATATCATCAAACATTTAAAAGAAGCACTATACTCTAAATTAGCTTGTGTTTCAAGCAAAACTTAATACAAGAAAACATAAAACATGCATACAGGGTTCTAATTAAGTGCCGGCGACTGGCGATTTTGCCGTCTATTTTTACAATTTTTACAACTTTACTCTAAAAAATAAGTATGATTAAGTAAAGAAAAATCAGTAATGCATTCTTCAGTTATCTCATTTGTTTTTTTCAACGTAGTGAATGTAAATTCGTAAACATAAAATAAAATCGCTGTCGTTTGATGCTTTTCTTATTAGATTACGATTCATTCTTTAAAACGCAGTGATGATTCCGGAATCACAATCGGACTGGTTCAAGTTTTACTAAGCGTTTTTTCTTTTCCGATTTTGTATGAGGCATGGGAAGCCAAGTAAAATGTAAACGAATTGATGGACCGATTGTTTCAAAGATTAATAATGGCACAGAATTTCCCTGTTTCCAAAATTGGATGACGAATATAAATTTGTCATTTATATTATATTTCTTTGAAATAAGGCTGATCTTTTTTTGTATTCTTTAACACAAATGAGGGACATACACCGGTATAATTATATGTCCAGCCCGCACGAATCATTTATTGTCTCTAATTTTATTAATTCACAAGGAAAGCACCCGATCGTTTTTATTAGCTCACCTGAGCTGAAAGCTTATGTGGAAGTATCCTCAGGTGGTGTAAATTCAAGCTTGTTCAAATGATGATCCTCGGTGGTAGGGTGGGTCCACAATTGGGGGTCCAATTTTTACATAAGAATGTATAAAGAAAAATCTTTAAAAATCTTCTTCTTAAAAACCATTTGATCAGAAAAGCTGCATCTTGTGTGGAAGCATCCTCAGGTGGTGTAGATTCAAATTTGTTCAAATCATAATCCTCTGGGGTAGGGTAGGGCCACAATGCGGGGTCCAATTTTTCATAGGAATATATAAAGAAACTAAATCTCATTAAGAGTAACGAGTAGGTCTTCCATCTGATTTGTTTTATATGACACGATGAAATATCGATACACTCTGCCAAATCTTAGATCTTGTTGAAACTAGGTTTTTTGTCTCGGGACCGGAAACGGAACGAACGGAAGTAATTATTGAAAATAAAAGCAGGTATTTCTTGTACACTTGCCTATTGTACATCATTGTTTATCAGGCTATATGAAACACCCAAGAAAGTCTGTAAAACTCGTTAAAAACATGAATTGTTTGAACCCTTCCGGTGAGTACCGGAAGTGATGGTTCACACAATAAAACCTGTTAAACACATCTTCAATCAATTGTCTATCATTCATAAAAGTTTCGTGTCTCAATCACTTACAGTGACTAAAACCTCGCGGGTATCAAATTTGTAAAAAGGATAGGTACCTATGATATTTGATATATCTCACCGGAAGTAGAATATGTTTGCTTATTTAACATTGTATAGTAAACATATATATTTTTTATCAGATTTTATACTGATATATTCATTCCATGTAAAATTAAAAAAAATTGAAGTGCTTCTGGTGACGACCGGAAGTTACGAGGAATCAAACAAAATACTGGAAATACAGATTCATACTTAGGGCTATCATCCCACAAAGTTTGGTTGTTCAAGTCGTCACCGTTTTTAAGATCTCGTGGAGTCAATGTTTTTTGTCTCTTGACAGGAAATGGACAAACGGAAATGCTCAGTGAAAATAAAAGTTAGTATTTCTTGAACATTAGACAACTGTTCTTCACTGTTTATCAATTTTACTAAAATTGTCAAAAAAAAACTTTCATACAACTTGATTTGTTTGAACCCTTCCGGCGAGGACCGGAAGTGACGGTTGACAAAATGAAAGCTGTTAAACGCATTTTCTATCGAATGTCTATCATCCATATAAGTTTCGTGTATTGATCACTTGCACTTTCTGAGATCTTGTGGGTAAAACATTTGTTTCAAAAATGCTATTTGAGATATCTCACTGGCAGTAGAATTTTTTGTTTATTTAACATCGGATAGATGAAATATGTAATAAGGGAATACATATATTTCAATTCTATATGAAATTAATTAAATGCAAAAAAAATAATAATTTTTGAAGTGCTTCCGGTTACGACCAGAAGTTATGACGCTTTATTTTAAAATAAAATTATAACTTTATTTTATATATGGCGCTATAAAATAAAAGCGAAAAAGGCTAAAAAATGACTGTTTTTTGTTTCCTTCCGGTGACGACCGGAAGTGACGGCGGACGTTCGAATATGTGAAGGGCACTGCAGATGAAGACTCTCTACAATTCTTGATAATTTGAAAATTCTATCTTTAATACTTTTGGAGAAAAATCGTGAACAAACAAAAACATAAAATCTTTAATATTTCGGGACCAGAAGTGATGACCAAAAAAATGATGTGTAATTTTCTTACAAATTTTGTCATGAATAAGATCTGAGAGTTTCATCAAAATCGGCTGAAGCGTTTTTGAGAAAACGTGAAAGAAAAAAAAAACAATAATAACTAGATACGATCTCGTTACGAGTAACGAGTAGGACTTCCGTTCAAATTTTTAGCTCACCTAAGCTGAAAGCTCAAGTGAGCTTTTCTGATCACATTTTGTCCGTCGTCCGTCTGTCCGTCCGTCTGTAAACTTTCACATTTTGATCTTCTTCTCTAAAACCACCAGGCCAATTTCAACCAAATTTGGCACAAACCTTATGGTAAGATGAATATAAATTGCAGAAATGAAAGACATATCTTTATTCAAAGCGGAGATAACCTTGAAACTGTAGAAAAAGGGGGATACATTTTTAAAAATCTTCTTCTCAATAACTACTGAGTCAAATTCAACGTATTTAGCATAAATAATCCTCATGGAAAGGAAAATATAAATTCAAAAAATTATGGGCTAATTCTGTTTCAAATTTGAGTAATTTACAAAAATAATAATAAGACAGAGAGAATTGGGGGGGGGGGGGGGGGGGGGGGGGGGTCAATCAGTTTAACTTCGGGCTCGATATTTCATGTATCGAAAACCAGGTTAGAGACAGAGGACCAGTCTAGTTCTTTGTTAGAAGCAGCCATTTTGGGCGCATGATAAACGGGTCAAACTAACAAAGATGAATTTGCTTGTTATGCAACAGTTTACGTGCGAAGGGAATATTTGAAACTTCCAAAATATATCTGTGCCGTTTTTGTGAAGTAAATTGAGGTTATAAATATTTCAATGCGTTGACATTTTCACTTCTGACGGTGGATTTGCTTGTTTTGATTTTCGTTTTTTTTCTTTTTATCTTTAGGGGAACTATGGCCTGTATTTTGGAATTGTTACGTATGGAATCAAATATAGATTTCGGTAAATTAGACAGCTAATTGTTTACATGTACCTGCGCAAAATGAGCAAAATCTGATGCACTACTATTTGTACATTTAATTCGGTACGATCTCTACTTAATGGTTGATTAATGCAACATGTTTTGTTAAAATGCCCATCATTTTCAGTCTAAATGGAGATTATTTTCGCTGCTAGAAATATATAAGTATATATATGATGAAAAATAAATTGTGTTCTTTCTTTGTTTTAGTGCATTTTTCTTTTGTTTTAATTGTTTTCAATTTTATATTTACTAACCGTATCTGAGAGTCAAGCTTCGAGTTATAAGCAAAATACAGAGCTTTGCGCACAATGCTATGTTTGTACACAGAGCTGAGGTCATGCTTTAGTTTGTTTTTATTTTATATATTTTAAATGCAGCTATGCTGAATAGGAAATACCAAGTTTTAAAATCTTAAGTTGAATGTAATGAACTCATGTGAACAAGAACATGACTCAAACCAAGCTATGTATCTTGTTTATAATTTTACAATTGACGCTGAAATTTTGGTTGATCATTAGAAATGTCTTGCTTAAAGGATGATATGCTGTAACTACTTTCTGGGGGCCCCTCATTATTCGATTAATTATATGGAATCTACACCAATTTTGATAGTTTTTCAGACACAAGTAAATAAAACCGACATCTTTAAAACAGTTTCCATAGTTCTGACACATTACTATTACAGGGATAAATGCATTATCACTATTTTTAAGAAAATATTAAAGCAGAAAATCATCTTGGTTTGTAGCCATTTGTTGTTTTTGAATAAAGATGAAAATAATGGGTGGGCCTTAGCAAAATAGAGTGATATGCCTGTCAATACATTGATTATACTACCTTTTTAACATATCACGTGACAACATTTTTCATTGGAGTGTATTCATCAATCAAGTGAGTAAGGTTATAAAACGTCACATGAGTTCACGACAGGTAAACAACAATCGTTTATTAAAGGGGAAGACCAATTGAATTTTTTAATGTTTTTAATTTGAGCGCATTGAGGTACAATTTTCTTCTTTCACACATAGGAATTTTTTTAATAAAATTTAGTTTAATATCTTGCATAGGATCTTCTTGCGGTAAAAATGGTATTTCATAAAGGTACAATGTCAAAGATTAAGTGTATGCAAAAATAAGTGTAAAATTTGGATACTTTACGGTATTTATTTTTTGTTATTCTACCGAGGGGCCATATGGCACAATATCCTTTGAACACCCATACATGTATAAAGCCATTATTGCTCAGGTGAGCGATGTGGCCCCATGGGCCTCTTAAACGACATGATTAAAATATCAATGAAATTTCAGAATTCCCCCTCAATTACTCCCTTTCAGATAATGTATATGATTGTCAATATCCTTTACAATGCTTCACAAAGTGTTTTGCTTTTTCACATACAGCACATTAAAGATTTAAGATTTTAGTCCGATAAAATCCCTAATTACGTCATCAATGAGTTTTACAAACTGATATTGTTACGATCAACAACTTGCTTCAATAATACATTACAAAATCTTGATCATTTTTAAGTTATGTGTAAGAGACTTTATGAGTGCCTTGGCCCCTAATTAAAGGGGCTAGTCCCTTTTTCTTGATTTCATTCGACAGGTCTCAAGAATTCTCACATTTTTTGTTCTTACACCTATCTAAAATTGTTGTTCATTTTTTAGATACAAATGATTGATTATTTAAGGGGTCAGCCCTTAAGATCCTTAATGGGGACAGACATTGGTGTTTTGATTAGTGGAATCGATCAGAATCATCAATACAGACATTTTCTCTTCTACAATGCTTAACAATATATGTCTCCTTCTCTAGATATATCACGTCAAAGTTTAAGTACTTTGGCCCCTAAAAATCCCTAATTACGTAATAAATGGGCGTGGCAATGATTTTTTCTGATAGATATTGTTACGATCAACAAATTTGCATCTATAATGCATTACAAAATCTTTATCGTTTTAAGGTATTTGTAATAGAGTTTACAAGTGCCTTGGGCCCTAATTAAAGGGGCCAGCCCCATTTTCTTGATTTCCTTGAAAAGATCTTACAAATACTAACATTTTTTGTTCTTACACCTATCTAAAATTGTTCATTTTTGAGATACAAGTGATTGAATATTTTAGGGGCCAGTCCTGTAGATCCTTAATGGGAACAGACATTGGTGTTTTGATTAGTGGAATCGATTTAAATCATCAATACAAGTATTTTCTTTTCTACAATGCTTAACAAAATATGTTTCGTTATCTAGATATTGTATCAAAGTTTTAGAATTTTTGCCCCTAAAAATCCTTAATTACGTAATAAATGGGCGTGGCAATGAGTTTTTCAAACATATATATGCTTCTATAATGCATTACAAAATCTTTATCATTTTTCAGTTATTTGTAATAGAGTTTATGAGTGTCTTGGCCCCTAATTTAAGGGGCTAGCCCCTTTTTCTTGATTTTGTTGGAAAGAACTGTTGATTCTCTACCACTTTTGTTATATATGTCTTAACAAAATATCAACTGATAAAAAGATACAGATCAAAACGTATGAAAATTTTGAATGAAAATTCATACCCAATTTTTGAGCCTAGGCGAGCTCCAAGATTAGGCGCCACTGGCGTAAAACAACATAATAGTGCACAACTTCAAACTATAGACTACCAATCCTGAAAAAATAGTCATATCTCTGATAGTTTTTGAGATCAGCTCTGCACAAAATAGGTCATAAAAAAATGCAAACGGCCGTAGATCGGGAACGGAAATGATGACGGAAAAAATTTCAAAAATATATAAAATTCAGGTCATGTCCCATCATCTTTGAAAAAATGGTAGAAATTGGTCGAATAGTTTTCGAGAAATCGCGTGCCCAAAATTTGGGGGAGAAAATAATAATAACTAGACGCGACGCAACGAGAGGTCTTTCATTTGAATACATCTTACGCTATCGGGATAGTTGTTTTTTTCTATCTATAAGACCGCAGAACATTAACTGGAAAGATTGGAAATATACACCTTACGTCAATTTCACCTGTTACAGTCAAAACGTTTGATATGGGCGTAAAAATTGACACGGACGTCTGTGAAAAGACAAAAAGTCATTTGTGAGTACTTTCTGTAATGACTGGAAGTTACATGTACGCCGGATCTCACAAAATATGGTAGACATATCTTCATACATTGTTCTGTCTTTCCTCAAAGTTTTGATGTTCAAATTTTTGTCAGTTATGAGATCTCGTTGAGAAAAGATTTTATGTCTCGAGACCGGAAACAGACAAACGGAAGTAATTAAAGAAATAAAAAGTAAGCATTTTAGTTCAATTATTTACAATACATAACTGTTAATTAGACTAATAAAATAATCAAAGAGAAAAGTCTAAAGTTATTAAAAACGTCATTTGCTTGTACACTTCCGGAGAGAACCGGAAGTGACGGAAAACAAAATGAAACCTGTTAAACACACCTTCAATCAAATGTCTATTATTCATAAAAGTTTTGTATCTTGATCTTTTACCTTGTATCTTGAGATCTCCCATGTACAAAATTTGTATCAAAAAACCTACCTGAGATATTTGAGATGTCTCATCGCAAGTAGGATTTTTTTAGTTTATTTAACCATAAGTAGGTGACTCATTGTATTTCTATTACTAAAATGTTACTTCCATGGTAAATAACAAAAACAAATTAAAAAATAAAATTTTGGAGTACTTCCTGTGATGACCGGAAATTAGGCCGGATGAAACAAAATAATGTAAACACATATACATACATAGGTCTATCATTCAACAAAGTTTGGTTGTTTAAGTCTATACTGTTTTTGAGGTCTTATGGAGACATGAATTTTTGTCTCGGGACGGGAAGCGGACAAACGGTAGTGCTCAATGAAAATTAAAGTTAGTATTTATTAAATACTTTTCCATCATACATTATCATTTAAAAAGTTAACTAAAACTGTCAAAGAAAATCATTTAAAACTTATAAACAGCTTGATTTGTTTGAACCCTTTCGGTGAGGACCGGACGTGACGGTCGATAAAATGAAACCCGTTAAACACATCTTCATTCAAATATCTATCATTTAGTTATTAAGTTAGTATCACTTACAGTTTTTGAGATCTCGCTGGTACAAATTTTGTTTAAAAACAGCTACCTGAGATATTCGAGATTTCTCACCAGAAGTAGATTTTTTTTGTCTATTTAAAATTGCAGAAATAAAATATGTAAAGATTTATATTAATATATTAATTCTATGAAAAATAAATACGAAAATTAATTTTTAAAGTACTTCCAATGACGACCGGAAGTTGGACGAATCAAACAAAAACAAATGAACATTCATATGTCTATCATCCCACAAGTTTGGTTGTTCAAGTAGTTACTATTTTTGAGATATCATTGAAACAAGGTAATTTGTCTCGGGACAGGAAACGGACCAATCAAAATTAGAGTTGATATTTTTAAAACGTTTTCCTATTGTTATTGTTTATCAAGCAAACTAAACCTGTCAAAGAAAAACAGTTAAAATTATTAAAAACTTCAATTGTTTGTACCACATCCTCAAATGAATGTCTATCGTCCATTTAAGTTTCGTGTCTTAATCACTTGCAGCTCCTGAGATCTCGCAGGTACAAAATTTGTTTTTAAAAAGCTTAATAATACATTGTAAAATGTTGGGTTTCAATTTTACATAATAACACCTACGACAGTATACATTATGAATTTTGAACACAATCAGTGACATATTAAGCGGCGTAATTAATTTCAGCAAAAAATAAAAGTATCGAAATCAAGGAAGGTTTAATAGGCGTAGCTGTTTTCTTAAAACATCGTTAATTTATGGATTTACTTTTTACTTCTAAATGTTTTAGAAATAAGATATATAAAATGCCATACGCTATAAACTACATTTGTAGAGAGAGAGAGAGAGAGAGAGAGAGAGAGAGAGATGAATTAATCAGAAATCGATTTGATAAAAAATTGATTATCTTTTTATCTGCTTCTTTTGCATATCAATTAATTTTTTTTGGTGTCAAGTTTATATTTGCCGACTCACACAGTATGTTGAGAAAAAATTGGGCCAAGTCAGCAAATAAAATAACCTACATCTTACAAATTAATTTAGTATTGTTAATTATCCCCCCTTTTCCCGAATCCACTCAAAACCCCAGTGTTATGTCTAAACGATCAGTGTAAAGCAATCGGTTAATAAAATACGAAATTTATGAATTTTGACCTCGATGCTTAATCACTATACAGATAAAATAAATCCCGCTTTTTGGCGAACATTACATGTAACTATGTAAACCTTTGTAAATAATCATAAACTTAAGACAGGTTTTAAATGATTATAATCCCGATGCACCCTGCCGTAATGACTTTTTTTTTCAAAAGTGAAAAATCAGACTTTTCGTTTTTTCCCCGATCAGTGATTACATTTGTTTATTCCAAAGCTCAAACACACATACACGGGTGGTCAGTTTTCACACCTTGTCGCAGTCACCCGGTCGTTTGCATAGTTCCGTGTGTAAACTTCGGGGGTGTTTCTTAATACCAAGCAGACAACAGATGTATCTGTAGACACACACAAAGAAGGAAAAAGAACACCGTCTATAATAAAAATGGCTTTTTAGTGTTGACTTCCAATCAGTTAGTCATTTTTTTAGCGTTCACTTCCAATCAGCAAGAAGACAATCATTAAAGAATGAATTTCAAATCATTTAAATCCATAGACATTATCCCGTAACTAGAAATAAATACAAGCATAATTTTTGGACGCCAAATGTACATTTAGCCTCTAGCCACATTACTGCATGTTACCTGTAGTAGTTCTTATTCAAATACTAAAATATTTGTACGTTAGAGAGAGAGAGAGAGAGTCTCAGATTTTATAGTGTTCAGGAAATCAATATATAAGCAACATATGTCAATAAACGCATGTATACATGCATGCATGTATCTATATATCTGAATAAATACTAAACAGTCCTCCTTTTAAATTCATGTAGAATTGTTAAATGATTTGTGCATACAGTCAATAAGATGGCGGCAATTCTTTGATGCAAAGCGACCCAGCGAGCTCTAATGAGGTCGAACTGCAAGGGTGCATCGGCGGCATGTCTTTGATGCCGGCAATGCGACGAGAATCTGAATTTAGCGAACTGCTGACAGAAACAAGATTGTCACAATTCCGGAAATTGACGGTATATTGAAACGGACCCCATATTTGTTCTGAAAAAAAGCCAGTATTATTTTGATTTATGATAAAATCAAAATGGAAAACATTAAAATCCATCATTTTAAAGATAAAATCGTTAAACAAAACACAATAAAGAAATAAAAAAAACATTCGGCACTCCGGGACTGAACCCGGGTCGCCTGGGCACAAGTCAACCACTCTAACGACTGAGCTACGCGGAGTCTCGCTTCAGGACTTAGGATCCCAAAATCTCGAGAATATGTGGATCAATTTTAAAACAAATTTCATATTCTGAAGTTATTAAAGCCTCTCTATCGAATAGTAACATTGAAAATATTCAAAAAAAAAATGAAAAATGACTGTTTCCTGTTTCTTTCCGGTGATGACCGGAAGTGACGACGGACGTTTGGATATGCGAAGGGCACTGCGGGTGAAGACTCTTTACTATCCCTGAAAGTGTGAAAGATCTATCTTTGAAACATTTTGAGAAAAATTGTGAACAAGCAAAAACGTAAAACCAATAAGGGCACTGCGGGTGAAGACTCTTTACTATCCCTGAAAGTGTGAAAGATCTATCTTTGAAACCTTTTGAGAAAAATTGTGAACAAGCAAAAACGTAAAACCAATAATATATCAGGACAGCAAGTGACGATGAAAAAAATCTCGTGTAGTTTTCTTTTAAATTTTGTCATGAATAAGATCTCAAAGTTTCATGAAAATCGTCTGAAGTGTCTTTGAGAAAACGTGGGAGAAAAAAAAGGTAATTGTAATAGAGTAAAAGAAACAAAGCAATAACAATAAGGTCTACCGTTGGAAACGGAAGACCTTAATAATAGTGAAAAAGAAACAAAACAGTAACGATAAGGTCTTTCGTTGGAAACGGAAGACCTTAATAATAAGAAACAGTACGAAAACTATAAGGTCTTCTGTTGGAAACGGAAGACCTTAAAAATCTTTAAAAATCTTCATTACAAAAATCATTTGACCAGAAAAGCTAAAACCTGTGTTGAAGCATCCTCAGGTGGTGTAGATTCAAATTTGTTCAAATCATGATCCCTGGGGGGTAGGGTTGGGCCACAATTTGGGGTCGAATATTTACATAGGAATATAAAGAAAAGCATCTTTGAAAATCTTCTTCAAAAATCAATTGGCCAAAAAAACCCAGGTACTTGTGTGGAAGCTTCCTCTGGTAGGATAGATTCAAGTTGTTCAAATCATGATCCCCGAGGGGTAGGGTGGGGCCGCAATGGGGGGTCCAATTTTAAATATGAATATATAGAGAACAATATTTAAAAATCTTCTTCCCAAAAACCATTTAGCCAGAAAATCCAAAACTTGTGTTGAAGCATCCTCAGGTGGTGTAGATCCAAGCTTGTTCAAATCATGATCTCAGGAGGCAGGTTGGGGCCACAATGGGAGTTTTTACATAGGAAAATATAGAGAAAAATCTTTAAAAATCATCTTCTCCAAAACCAACCAGCCTATAAAGCTGTAAATTTTTAATTAGTAAAAGCAACCTCATATAGTGTTGATTCAAGTTTGTTCAAATCACGATCTTTGTGTATAGGATGGGGCCACAATGCGGAGGAGGGGGGTGAAGTTTTTACATAGGTATATTAAGAGAGAAAAAAAAAATCGTAAAAAACCATTTGCCTAGAAAAGCTGTTACTTTAATGAAAACAACCTCAGATAGTGCTGATTCAAGTTTGTCAAAATCATGATCTTTAGGGGTAGAGTTGGTCCACATTAAGGTATCCCATTTTAGTGAGGAAAAAATTTGAATTATTTTCAAAACTCAAATGTTATGATATATGTTATTACTTATATGCAAGCATTTTGACATATTGTTGATTCTTAATTGTTTAGACTGTGGCCCCTGGACAATTCTTGGGCCCCTCAAGGGGTTGATGTTCAAAGTTTGAAGCTTTATATGTTTAAGATCATCTTGAGAACTGGAATGATCAATATGTGATATGATATCATCCTATTACAAAAGGGCCTTAAATTTTAACATGAGAATATCTGGAGAAAATTTGAAAATCTTTTAATACAGGTCTATTCTACTACATTGTCCAGATATTTTGTATATGACCCCATAAAGCTGATTTAATTATGGCTATTGTTGTTCAGGTGAGCGATGTGGCCCATGGGCCTCTTGTTACATATGTTTTTAAGAACTGTTTTATTTTAACAAAATGTTCTTATTGAGAGTTTAGCTATGCGAAGTAGCCATTTAGCGATGCTGCAAAATAACCTTTAACAGCGCCAGTAGCTGCATAACAAAGCAAATTAGAGTAGTGTTATTTAGTGTTATTGGAAGTACATTTATTGAATATGAAATATATCATGATAAATAAACTGTACATATGTCAAATAAAGAAAAAAATTGCAATTTGGGGGTAGAAAATGAATATCTAATAATTCAATTCAGTACATAACAACTAAAGCCCCAGCTAGATTCGGACTCGGGATGTACGGATCATAAATCCGACACTCTAACCACTCGGCTACGGAGTTAATTGCATGTTACCGTCGATAAACTTCTTTTAACAAAACTAAATGGCATTTCGATCAGAGGTCAGCAATTTTGTGATGATGTGTTATTCCACCTTAAACTGCTGAAGAGGACTTGTTAATAGCCATAGTTATTGGTGCTTGTAAAAGTTTTAAAATCATGCAGTCGGTCAGAAAAAAAAAATGAAAAAGGACCATGTGCGGGATAAAGTGTTTTTATGCCCCAAAATTCAAAGTTATGAGTAGAGCTTTAGAAATTTGCATATAGAAAGATTAAAACATATATAATTTAAGTTTGACAAGATAAACTGTCTGATTGAAGTCATAATAGAGATAAAATATAGAGATGATGATCTTATTTCACTAAAAAGTACGAATTTCAGCATAAATTGGGTATTTCCTATCAGTTTTTTTAGAAGGAAACATCGAGCGCATGACTGCTCCAACATCATTTTTTAATATGATGTGCAAAATAATATGAATAATAATATATGTTTAAATGGTTTTGGAGCAACGATGCACTCTATACTTCGTACTGTTGAATATGGAGAAAAAGTTTTGAATTGTTCATGTTTTTGAGAAATGGCGGGAAATATAGGAAACATGTTTAAAAATATTCTTCTCGAGAACTACAATGCTACAGTTTGTGAGATTACTATGCAAGGATCCTCAAATAGTGAAGAATATAAATTGGAAAAGCCGTGACCCCAGGACCAAAACTGGGGCCCCAGAAGGGGTTCAAAGTATAACATAGAAGTATATAGGAAAAGTGTTTAAAAATCTTCTTCTCAAGAACTACAATGCTACAATTTGTGAAATTACTCTGCAAGCATCTTCAAATTGTGAAGATTCTAAATTTTGGAAGCCGTGACCCCCAGACTAATACTGGGGCCCAAGAAGGGGTTCAAAGATCACACAGAAATATATAGGGAAAATGTTTCTTCTGAAGAACTACAGTGCAACAGTTTTTGGGATTACTATGCAAGCATCCTAATTGTAGATTCTAAATTGGTAAAATCATGACCCTTGGACTAATACTGGGGCCCCAAGAGGGGTTCAAAGTTTAACATTGAAGTAAATAGGGAAAATGTTTGAAAATCTTCTTCTCAAGAACTACAATGCTACAGTTTGTGAGATTACCATGCATGCAACATATAATAATGTAGATTCAATTTTTTAAAAATAGGGACCCCTGAACTAGTACTGGGGACCCAAGACGGGTTCAAAGTTTAACGTAGAAGTATATATGGAAAATTTCACTTTGTCAGATTACTACGTAGGCATCCTAAAATAGTGTAGATTCTAAATTATAAAATCCGTGACCCTCGATCTAATACTGGGGCCCCAGAAGGGGTTCAAAGTTTAACGTAGAAATATAGAGGGAAATGTTTAAAAATCTTCTCAAAACCTACAATGCCTCAATTTGTGATATTACTATGCAAGCATTCTTAAATGATGTAGATTCTAAATTAATAAAGCTGTGACCACTGGACTAATACTGGGGCCCCATGAAGGGTTCAAAGTTTAACAGAAATACATATAGGAAACATGTTTCAAAATCTACTTCTCAAGAACTACAATGCTACAGTTTGTGAGATTACTATGCAAGGATCCTCAAACAGTGTAGATTCTAAATTGTTGAAGGCAACCATAAACCCCGGACAAATACTGGTGCCCCAGAAAGGGGTTCAAAGTTTAAAATAGAAATAACATATTATGCTACGAAATAGAATGTTACACGTAACTGTTGTTCAGGTGAGCGATGTGGCCCATGGGCCTCTTGTTTGAAATTTGTGAAAAAGGGGGGCAGATATTGGACCTTATTGCATATGGTCCTTTTGTTCAAAAATTTTATTTTCAATTTTGGGTGATTATTTTTTTAATTGCCTAAATTTAATAGAAAAAAATCTTAAAAGAATGAACAAATATTGCCAACATTAATCACTGGCAATTCATTTCATATTAATTGCTGCAGATCTGTAACTCTTCTAAAAAAAAAATTGGGTTTACATATGAAAACATGACAATAACAAACCGTCAACCATCTCAAAAATGCATAAAACAAAATACAAATTCAAAGCAGAGCAACACAAATTTTCTCAGAGAGCAGACTGTTTTCAGCTATGTTTCATTATGAAACATATGTGGCATGTTTCTGATAGAAATAGGGGGAACTGTACAACTGTAAATGGAAATAACCACCCCACCCCCAATGTATACACACTGGCACTTGGGGATTGAGATAAAGGAGATAATACAAATTCAAAGTGGTTTTAAGAAGATAAATACTCGTTTCATATTAAAGTATATGTATATAGGCATAATATATGCCCTGATTTTCCACAAAACAATTTTGTCTCCCCTATATACATGTATGCCTATATAACACATCCCCCCCCCCCCCCACCACAATATTTCATGTTGCAATGAGATGCTCCACTGAACAGTGCCCTTGTTTTAGTTGATATCCTTAATTACTAATTAGAGACCCTTGCTACATATCAATGCATTTTAAAATCTACACGAAGAAAAACTCTCACAATGCTACCTCTTTGGGGTTCTAAATCTTCCTCGTTTTTACTACTGGAGGTTAACATGTATGTCATCCTCAGATAATGTAGACTCGAGTTTGTTCAAATCCTGATCCTGTGGGTAGTGAGGGGCTACATTTTGGGAAAGGGTTGAATTTTTACATTGGAACAAGTAGAGAAAAATCTTTAAAAATCCTCTTCTCAAAAAACTGAAACAACAATAGGAGTTTGATGTTTAACATAGGAATATGTGCAGAAAAATTTGAAGATCTTTTTAAACAAGATATACTGTATTAATCGTCAAGATAATTTGTATTTGATACCATGAAGTTGATTTGATCAGAGTTATGGCTATTGTTGCTCAGGTAAGCGATGTGGCCCTAAGCCTCTTTTTCCTTGTTTCTTGTGCATATTCTGTTTGTTTATAATGCACAGCCCTGTATATTTGATATTAATTTTCCCATGGCTTGAAATAAGTGTATAAGAATTTAATAAAATTTCATTGCAACCGAATATGGCAATATATGATGTTTGTTTACAGAGGTGAAATACTTTGAACTATTGAAAAGCCTGCTGCTTTATAGGGATAGCAGCGAGTGGTGTTCAGTTTTAAGATTTATATATTGCACATGTACATAGTAAATACAAATGTTTGTTTAGTGAAGAGAATATATAACATTGTATAAACTATTCTTTTATCTAATTCTTTCATGTTTATTTGAAAATGTTCAAGTCAAGAACTTGATATCGCGTCCAAGCTTGAATATTATAATCCCTATACAAATGTACTTTGTACTTTCACATTGTAGACACTGCAGTGTCATTTCCATCCTGATGTGGCAAAGAAGGCCCAGAGAATTGACCAACCTTTACTCAAGAATGATATTTCACTAGGGATTCTTCTTGAAACATCATACAATGATGTAAGAAAGTCAGATGTATTGAGAGAGAGAGAGAGAGAGAGAGAGAGAGAGAGAGAGAGAGAGAGTGGTGTTTCTGCTTGAAATCCAATCTCTAATTGTGAAACATTTTTAGGTCACCTGAGTCACTCAGGTGATCTATTGCCATTGGTCTGTGTCCGTCAAATGTGCGTTGTCCTTTAACTATATTTCATTTTTTACTACTGGAAAACTACAAGGCCAATTGTTACTATTTTTGTTTGGAGCATATCTAGGATAAGAGGAATCAAAATTGTAAAATTGATGGCCCCTGGGTCAGGGGTTCAGGTCCTAAGGTGGGGCCAATATTAAATTTTAGAAAATCTTCTTGGGACATAAACTGTATGCATAGCTATGATGTCCATTAAGCCCTCTACCAAAATTGTAAAATTTATGGCCCCTGGGACAGGGGTTCAGGCTCTTGGGTAATAAGACCACATAGTGAAAATTTATAAAAATTTTATAATATTTTCTTCTGTACTTTCAGTTTTGTAAGTTAAACTAAATGCATGGTTATTATGTCAATAGCGTCCTCTTCATAAATTTTGAAATTCATAGCCCATGGGGCAAGGGTTCAGACTTTTAAAGGGGGTAATATATAAATATGGCCATAAAGTGTATTTTTTTAGGTCACCTGAGTCACTCGGGTAAACTATTGCTGTTGGTCTATGGTACTCCGGTGACTGTCGAGGTCTGTGGGTCTCTTGATATTACTAAAATTGATTAAAAATAATAAATGAATTTTGTTATGAGGGCATACAGACTGCAAAAATAGTCTTATTTTGGTGTTCATCTTTTTCAGCTTTATGGGAAAGAAACAAAAAAGAAAGTAAAGCATGCACCTACCAACTTTAATCCACCAAATGGAATTATGGGATTACCTAGTGACAAGTTAAATCTGTGCTGGACATCGGATTGAAAAAAGAGAGATGGGGAAATTTGAGTGAATGAGAATTTGAAATAGGGTTGCTTGGAGATGGGGTTGCTTGGAGAATTTGGAGTGGGAACAGATGGGGTTTTTTCATGCAGAATGTAAAATTAATAAATTTTAAAAAGAAAATCTGCTATATTTTGTATTTTGGAATAACAAGGTTTCAAAAACAATCATGTAAATGAATTCTTTCACAGTTCGAAGGAAGATATGAAAATTACTAGCCTTTAATTGTTTTAAATGTTTATTTAAATTTCATAAAATTATTTGTCATTAAACACAAGTAGACACAATATCATAGTCCTCATTGTGAATTCAGATTCCTTGTTTGATATGAATGCCTTAAAAACAAAAGCCTCAAGGAATCTTGATATATAAAGCAGTTTCATTGCATTTATAAAGTCGGCTGTGATGTGGCCAGGACATCCTTGTACATTGAAAAGCCTAATATTTCATTAGCAAACATTTCCTCTGTGACATTGACAGGGAGGTTTTGATCAATGATGTCACCAGCAGTTGACGAGTCGAACTCTTGGAGCTCACTGCTGCCACCCTCCACATTGAACCCAAGTAGAGTTGTAAGGTACTCGGCTAGCTCATACTCTGTCATGTGTTCTCCTGTGGTAAAACAGAATTGATGCAATCAGGTCAAGTTTTGTTTGTTATGCAGTATTGAATTGATATAGCAAATAATTTCAAACACGCATAGACTTTCCCCCTCATCTCAATGACATGTAGTATTAACTGCATGAGATTTTCGTACATTTTTACAAATTTAAAATAGATATATAAACTTTTTTAAAGGGACCTAGACACAATGTGAGATTAAAATTTTATTTTTAATTTTTTTGTATTAAATGGTTTATTTGTGTATTTTGAATGTTGTTATGTAAACAAAGCTCTAGTCTTATATTTGTTTACAAATAATGTAAAGTAAATAAATTTCCATTTCTTTGACAAAATAACTTGTGGCAAACAAGATAACTTGTGGCAATCGAGATAAACTATTTAAATAAGTTCATAAATAATTTTATCAACAACAAAAAGCAGCACTAGATTGAAACTTGCACCAATACAACACATATGTGAGCAATAACATGACTCAAACTTTGTTTACTAAACAAAGAATTCTAACCTCTGTAACTCGATATTTGATAAAAATTTTGATAAAGCATTAAAAACATCCATATTGACCATTCTAGACATTAAAAATGAAAAAATAAATTTTTGAAAAATTTGAGCTCCAATAGTGTCCAAGTTCATTTCATAAATTGCTTAACAGTTATAAAATGCATATTGTCTTTATCAACTGCTTAAAAGCTGCTTACTGATTATAAAGTGAAACTTGCCCTAACCCAGTTTTACTAGTAATCATATATTTACATCTATTAAGTATTAATTTTTATCCTCCAAATCTTTTTTCTATATCTTAAAGTGACAGGGTGACTCAAAGTAGATGTTTTACTTTTTGATTATGACAACGGAAATCAGAAGAAATATATTAAATTTCATCATACTGAAGGTTTTACGCATCATATGTTATCATCTATCAGTTAACAAGTCATTACAACTCGTCAGGAAAATGCACATGTAAACAAACCGAGTTGTTTTGGACATTGATTTTAGTGTCACGTGATTGCGATTGCTGTCTAAAAATAGTTACAGTGGGATTGACACACTGAAAAAGAATTTGAATGTGAAACTATTCGATGTCTCTGGTAAGAAATATGCATTCATAGAGAGTGCATCTTTATTGGACAATTAAAGTACACTAAGCCGAGAGAAATAGGCTAGCTTGAGGGGAACTGGAATCTTGCTGACTCCCTCAACTGTACCGGTATATACTTTAATTGTTTTATTATACTGACACAAACAATCAATCAGAAAACGTTCAGATTAATATAATTCTTCGTGATTCCAACAAGTTATAACGTCAAAATAAATATTAAATTGCACGCGCGTCGTACTGTGACGTAGGTAAGTTATGTTATACGATAAAGATGAATAATTTTAGCCAATCAAAAAGGACGTTGCAACTAGAATTAAATCATAAGGTTATGAATATTCATGATTTTATTCGGAATATTTCGGAACTTTTCCTTTGGGATCAGAAATTACTAAGTGTTCTGAATAGGTGTGTATCAGTTCATCGAATTGACGCACCTTTTTGCAGGGAATCAGTTTGTTTTGCAGGAAATCAGTCGGTTTACAGCGATTTTCAGGGAATCAACGAAATACATCGAATTACGTATACTCTTATATAGTGAAAAATAAGTAGAAGTATAATTATAAATATATAGTTCTTGAAGACATCAGGTTTCAATGAGAGGCCATTGGCTCATGATATATGCCACGCTGCAATATTTACATTCCCCTGCGCTTGCGTGGCTATAAAGATATGCTCCGGACAAGAGATCTCGGACGGACAGATGGACGAACGCAGAGAGGAACCTAATAAATTTCTTTAGTTATTACAGTTTAAATACTGATATCCCCCAGTAGCATACACATTTTTTATTTCATGTATAGGAGTAATTTTGGTGCTTTTTTCTCTTTGAGGATGAATATGGAATCATTCTTCCGACTTTTATTGAGGATATAATCTATAAAAGCTCTATGAATTTTATGGTAGATTTGATCATGTACTGACCTGCATTTATAACCCCCATAAAAGTTAAAAGAATAATTCATTATTACATGTACATATACATTCATTCTTTTTCAATTAAATTATTAACATGTTTATGTTATTTTCATCATGCAAACCCCGCTTATGCCTTAACTGTATGTCATTTAACACAAACTGGTTTCATGTAATGCAGACTTTGTAGTACAATGTGGTGCTAAGCAATCACGAAACGCTGTTGAACATGCACATTTCAGGCTGTTCCATATTAAGTCGCAATATAAAAATAAAATTTGATTTATAATTTTATTACGGAGAGACACTGGAAGATGAAAATTTACAAATAACAAATACTTATCAATCCCAGCCTCTTAAGTACATGTATTAAAAATGATTTACTGCAGGTAATTTTTTTTTTCATTTTTATACCCCGCAAACGAAGTTTAGGGGGGTATATTGGAATCACTTTGTTTGTCCGTCTGTCTGACTGTCCGTCCGTCTGTCTATATAGACAGTTTTTTCCCCTCCCCCCTAGAATTTTTTACTACTGCATGGAATAGTCTGAACATTTGTACATATATTGAGCACCATCTGTAGATGTGCACCTGCAATTGTTTTTAAGATCAGACTAGATTTAATCATTTTATTACAGTTTTCATTTTCCTCATTCTATATATTGTACACTGATGTTGAAAAGTAAGGGAGGTAATCCTTACAGAAATTATAAATTAATTAATAGTAAATATTCTAAAATATATTTATATAAATACATCCAGATGAAAGTTTTTTTTCTTTATTTCTTAACTCAATATATGTTTTATAAGTATTCTATCAACTAACTCACAATGAAAAATATTTGTTTGTCAATGATAAATTTTTATAAGCTAATAAGAACATCAAAGACAAGTGTGGCTGAATTCCTTTGTCCCATGGGGGCCATTATCTGATCCATGGTTTAGATGGTCATGGAGCAGTGTTTAGGGAAAATTGAAAATCTGTAAAATGGGCAGTGGTTTGTGGGTTATTTTAATACTGTTTCATATAAACCAAAAGTTTCTATCATTATTAGGGAATAAATTATATCATTATTAATAAAGAAATGAATTATTTTGAATAATGATAAGCTATTTAAATTTAGTAGTCAAATAAATTGATAAAGTGAACCTGTAGGGCATTATTAATGTAAATGAAATTCAAAATTATTAGTGTATTGGCAATTTTTAAAAATTGTTTGTAATATTAAATTCTCCTTTTTTACATTTAAATATATATATATAATGGAAGTATACAAATAATGATAATGTTTTGCGAGTTTATCCAAGTTAACAAACTGCAAGCTCATCAAAGAAAATCATAGTCACATGGGATCAATTTTCGAAGATATGGAGTTGCATTGTACCATAGGAGAAAGTGAGGAAATTTTGAAACAACTAATTGCATCTGTCAAGACTCAGATTAGAAACATATTCAAGGTTTTATCCACAGAAGGGCTTTGCATGGCTATTTTCATTTATTGCAAAGGGAAGGGTTATTGTCACTATGTGGTGGGTTTTTTTCTCTATAACAATTAAATAAAAAATATCATCGGATACAGAAATTTATAAATGTATGACATATGATCATGTACATGTATTTACAGTGAGGTTCTGACAATTTTGATTTTTTTTCCTTGTTAACTAAAAAAATTGTTTACTATTCTAGAATATTTTTTTTTTATGTGTCACAAACCTTTATGAATCAATCATATATTTTAGTTTCTTTAAATTCACATTTCTACCGTTTGAAATTAGCCTTGCAGTGGTTTGGTCCCATTAGGACAGTTCTAGTTACCTTTGGTCTGCAGTAGATCTAGAAGGTAGCCTCTCTCAATGGAGTTCCCTTGTGCTGAAGGTATGCCAAGAGTTTTGAAAGCATGTACAAGTTTCTGGGGGTCTAATCCAAAAGCTGGTCTATGATTTATGTACACTGTAAACACATGATATTATTCATCTTTTGATATATAGAAATATGCCGGTAAACACAAAAGAATCAATATAAGTTTATATATTACAAACATTGTAGTAGCTAAGTAGCAGTTCATAGCTTACATTTGATGAAATCCCCAAGATCAATATCTTCCACATATTTCCCTGTCTCAACATAGCGACTAAACTTCACTTCATTTAACATATCCTCGATCTAGGAAAAGCAAAATCTTTAAATGTATAACATCTTGTACATGCAAGTCTAAGTCATACACTCATGTACATTTGATAATTTAAGATGGTCTTAATTTTTATAATTAAAACCATGTATTATCAGAAGTTGAACATAAAATTACTGAATTCTTTTTTCTTTTTCTTTTTTTTTTGATGACATATTGAATATATGATTAAAAGCATAGTTAATCACAGATTACAAAGCTCACCGAGACGAGGCATCACTTTAATGAGACTACCTTTATCATATTATTTGAAAATCATAGTTAATTATCTTTAATAACATATTGGATACTGTAGTGTTACTTGACACAGCATCGTATAGCATATGATACAAAATTGTATGATAATCAGTTTATATGTAAAAATCATACTGTATTGTATGATACAATATTTATCAATGCACTACTATAGAATACAATATTGTTTCCTTTGATACTATATTGTGTCATATATCATATAATACTGTATAATATTATGATACAATATGACATTGTATCAATATATGATATTGTAACATATTATATGATATTGGTTTATATTTTACAATATTGAATCATAGCACATTAAACCATATCGTATCATTTAATATGATACGATGTGGTTTTATATGAAACAATGTAGTATTATCTGATACAATATCATATTACATTACAATATTGTTACATATGATATGAAATTGTATAATATTATATCATGTTATATAATATGAAATGATATGATATTGTATCATATGATATTGTATATATATCATATAATATAATGATTATATGATATATACATATCATATAATTATGAGTATCATATGTGATGTATCAAAGGATATTGTATATGATACAACATTGTATCATATCACACAATATCATATGAACAATATCATATGATATCATTTAATACAATATCATACATTACAATATGATACAATATCATATTATACAAAGTTTTTGATACAATATCATATCGTATCATATAATATTTTACATATCATACAATACAATAGTATAGAAATCAGGATATATAATTTAAGAACACACATGTCAAGTTTGAGTGAGGTAGGACAAGGTTTTCATAGCATCCTTGATAATGGAGATCAGGCTCTGTATCTGGAGCTAGCCTTATGTTTCAAATTCAAAGTTACATGATCCATGAAAGTTCGTCAGAAATGTTTTTTTCCCAACAGTCAAAACTGCATTTAACCATTTAAAACACATTTCCTCCAGCATCAAGATAAACAAGATCAAGCTCTGTATCTGAAGCTTCCTCTATTTACACATCCATAGTTATACTAACTGTTTAATGCAAGTTTGAATAATCATTAGTACTATTATTCATATAAACATGTGATCTTCTCCAAAAAACTTAACGTCCTCCAGCTCAGATTCAGCATCCACGCCTGTGGAGTGCACTAGTATCACAAGATGCACCATCTATCCATATTTGATAAAGATTGAACCAATAATAACTAAGATTTGTCTATCAAAGGGCACCTGCTCCAAAAAGTTTAACTAGCTCAAAAAAACTTAACCTCATCCAGCATCCGAAATCTATGGATCAGATTCAGCATTCAAGCCTGTCAAGTGCATCAGTATCATAAGACGTACCAGCCATGCAAGTTTGGTGAAGTTAGGACCAGTAGTAAGTAAGAATTAGTCATCAAAGGGCACCTGCTCCAAAAACCTTAACCTCATCCAGCATCTGAAAACTATGGCTCAGATTCAGCATTCACGCCTGTCAAGTGCATCAGTATCAAAAGACGTACCAGCCATGCAAGTTTGGTGAAGTTGAGACCAGTAGTAAGTAAGAAATAGTCATCAAAGGGCACCTGCTCCAAAAACCTTAACCTCATCCAGCATGAAAACTATGGCTCAGATTCAGCATTCAAGCCTGTCAAGTGCATAAGTATCATAAGCCGCACCAGCCATGCAAGTTTGGTGAAGTTTGGACCAGTTGTAACTTAGATATGGCCATCAAAGGGCAACTGCTCGAAAACTTTAACCTGCTCCAAAAACCTTTACCTCCCCCAGCATCCGAAATTCATGGCCCAGATTCAGAATCCGAGTCTTTTAAGTCCACAAGTATGTCCAGATGCACCATCTATGCAAATTTTGTGAATGTAGGACAAGGGAAAACTTATATAGAGGAGCTGTTTCAAAAACTTTAACCAGGTCTGGACGCCCATGCCAGGGGTATAGCAAAAGCTCCCCCCCACATCTCGGTGAGCTAAAATTGATCAATAATAAATCTTTGGTTCTTGGAATAGCTTTGAAAAAGTAAAGGTCAGCTTTGTCTATCTGTTACTGACCTCCTGTTCTGAAGGATAGAAGCCCATGGCCCTCATGACAAAGGGGACCTCTGTAAGGGGGATCTTTACAGACAACTCCCTTCTATCCATGGCATTGACTCCTTGGCTGTAGTACACACATAAAAGGACAGCTAATTATTACATTTTTATCATCATGTAATTTCAGTATCTCTCATGTACTGGTATTAGCCAGGTAATTCCAATATATCTCAAGTATTAGCCATCAAAAAGATAAAATTTTGAATAAATTTCAGAAAATATAATACCCGGTATATAGAGTGATTGCGGGCCCCATTTTAGGGCAGATTCCCTACTATATTGCTATATTCATGAAAATATCAAAAATTAAACTTCTCCCGTTTTCATTGTTTGTGTTTTAAAAAAAATTATAACATTATACATGTCCTTGTACCCTTATTTCTACCAATTGGCCGATCACTATCAGTTTCAGATTTTTAAATGCATCTTTCTTAATATGAATAGTAAAAAATGATGTCAAACAGATAAGTTACATCGGCTACTACATATCAGGCCATCGGCCTCCTACATTAGGGTGCGGTCAATCTGTTCCCAATCTGCCCCCAAATCCGCCCCCCAAGTTTGGTCAGTGCGTCCCCAAATTATTGTTTTTTTGTATTTTCCCATATTTTGTTCTTATCCGCCCCTAAGTTTAGTCAATCCGTCCCCAAGTTTGGTCAGTCCGTCTCCAAGGTTTAGTTTTTATTTTCATAGTTTCACATATATAATGTTTTCATTTTTCAAATATTTTTGTCTCCATTATTTAAATCCGTCCCAAAATGTGTTCCGAAATTACTTTGAATCTGTTAATAAGAATAATTTGAAATTTACGTAGAATATTTGTGTGTGTTTTTTTTTTTTAATATCAGTGTAGGGTTTTTTTTTACTGTCTTTGTATTCCAAATATATGACGAAATATGAATCGTGTCTCAAAATCAATGTATAGCATACCTTGACTATAGAAGAGAGTATGTTTAAATATATTTATTTATAATTGAATAAAATCATTTTAATTTAAAGGGAATGGGGTGGAATTCATAATATTCACTAAATACTAATTAAGGGTGGTTATAGTTTTTACACACTAAAGACTGTGCAAACCGCAGGTGACGCTAATTGTTAAAACAACAGATGGATGGTTGGATAACTACAAGAGACGGGTGGTGTCGTTAAATTTGAATATGAAGATATTCACTGTATACAAGTATGGTCAATGTATACCAATAATTCACTGACGGTGTAGATGACGCTAATTCTTTTAGATATGGCAGGCCTTATTGCCTCATTCAGTTTGTAATACATGCCTGTTGTTTGCGTGTGTATTTGTCATATTTTTCATGTTACTGTATGTTTTGTTACATAATAGCTGAGTAGTTCCAATTTGAATAAATTTGTAATAGTCTTTTGAGTTGGTTTTATATAAATTTTAACTGAAAATGGGTAAGGGGATTTTGATTTTTAGGATGATAAAATTGGGAGGGGGGTCCCTCAATTAACAAAACTAATTCAAATGAAACAGAGATGCCAGAAGTACAGACTCAATAACAAAAATTAATATATTAAACTAATACAACGAGACTCAATTTTTTTAAATGGCAAACCAAAATTACATGTAGAATGTCATCAAATCTGTAGATTTTTCAAAGTTACAATCAAAACAGATACATTGCTACCCAGAACAAGTACGTTATCATAACTTCATTAAATACCATATAGTAATTGATTGGTTGCATAGTTGAAAACATCACAATTTCATCATCATAGCATGAGAGCATGCTTATTAGATGCTTTAAAGATGATTCAAAATATATGCCAATGATTAAATAGAAAAAAGCCATTAAGTATTAAGTATTTGCCAATCTTTAATGCTTGAACCCCCCCCCCCCCGTATATGTTTGTGGTTAAGTGTACATCTAATTATTGCATTTAATTAAGATGATTCAATTTATAAGGAAGAATGACGATAACCAATGTAAATTGACTGAAAGTGTCCGTCATCCTGTAAGAATTCATCTTGAAATTTCAAGTTAAATACCATTCTTTGAAAAATCTTAAAACAAAGTCTTGCTGTTGAGCAGCGAAATTTTGTCCACACAGTACCATAACGTAGTGCATACATACAAGTTAACAATTTTAGATACAAGATATGAAATCTCACACTTTGACCTATTTTCTCTACATTAGCCTGAGGAGTATTTTTAATCCTTAAATATACACCTGATATGTTTACATTTACAGTGTGACATAGTTTTTAACAATGATAAATTAGTGGAGAATTTGCCTAAGGTGGAATGCAACACCAAAATTTTATTTTAAGGATCGTTAAAGTATCATATCTGAATCATGATTTCTTTGTTCAAAGAAGGATATATACTTTATATGATTTTTTGTTGGGTTTTTTTTTTTTTTTTGGGGGGGGGGGGGTTGAGAAAGTGAAAAAATCTGTTTTTTGTTGCAAGTTAGACAGAGTTTAAAATGTGTTATGAATGAATGCATGATATTAAGGTAGTCCATCCATAACTATCATATTTAATAGATTGCAAGTTTGATCACCAAAACAATCATATTTCATATTTAATAGATTGCAAGTTTGATCACCAAAATCTTAGTGTGATTTTAAGGGGATTATTAAATAATAAAGATTCATCTTTGAATTTTTTTAAAAATTTTGAATATTACTAAAATTATCACATATTTAAGTTAACATTGAAGTCTATGGGAAAAATGCATTTTTAAATATATCTTTTTAGTACAAGTAATTTTCTCACAAATCTCTTGGTAAAAGGTTGCAAAAGCTCTCCCTTTCATTAAAAATGCCAAAAAAAATTCATAATTAGTCAGCCCGCGGGCTGACTCGTTAAGTTGGGATGAAACTTCAAATGCGCTTGCGTAAATTGGAATTCTGGGAAGGAATTACTAGACAGTCCGTGTTAGAGAAATTCGAAGAAGTTATGAAACTGGTCAGTTTCAAGGTCAAACTGCGCATCATCGCACACTTGCTACACACTTGTCTCCTCACATACAGTCATAAAAATAAATGTACACTCGCATATTATTATTGACTTGGAAACTATTTATATCTTGTATTTTTATAGACTGCGTAGTCTCTTGTAACCTAAAATTTATATTCCACTGGCTGACTTTCTTAGCTTTTAAAAAAGCTAACCTTGTTTACCATAATTTAAAAAAAAATAAGTGCAAAAAGTTCATTCAATTGACTTTATACATATATACTCCCGAGTTTGGTTTATGTCAGCCTCATAATAATTTTGAAATAAGTATTTAATGTCGTTTAGATCAATCAAAATTGTTAAATTCCTCTCAGTTATGGATGGACAACCTTAATATCTGATAAATTATGCCTAAATATGTCAATAATAACCTTCTGATCTGAGCATAGTAGAAGTAATCTTCCAGTTCTGCAAACAGTTCTCCCTCTCTTCCACCATCTAGCAGACCATAGAATGGAATTAAATCCTCTCCACCTACCTTAGATTGGGCCTCTAATGCACTAATCAGAACAAAATATCACATAGATGATTTTCTTTAATTCATAAAATTCCAATGAGATATTTATTAAAGGAATCAAAGGAAAGAGAACTCTTGAAATTGCTTTTATATAAATCAAAACTTTTAGATAAAAAAAATTGATATTTATGTAAATGTTCAGAAAACAGTATGTATATAATACCTGATGTTGATTTCCCACATGTGAACAGATGCATCAGTGCCACCTGCAGAAAACAGATACTTCCCATCACAGCTGCAAACAAGGTTTGATACCTAAAAGAGAACAACAAAATAACTACATACGTCAAATATATTTACGATATTACTTCCCCTGTGCTATACATACATGTATTAATGATTAAATATTGGAACACTACAAACTGGCTTTTGTTGGAATGAAAGTACATACCCCAGCTGGATGACCAATAAGAGCCATGGCATCATGTGGGTTTCCACAGAGAGGAAGAATGTGAAGTCCAATCTTATCATCAGTGATGTAGGCCAAGTACCGCTTATCTTTGATGGGGTCCTTTGTAGGAACCACAGCAATTCTATGCAAAATGGAAAGAAAGATATAATGTTATAAATACATGTTTAAGTGCAAAATTTAAATATAATCCATGTATGAAGATAAGAAGAAAAAAACAATCACAACTAGTGGGTATTGTTTTTTAACAAAAAACACATGTCTCCCCTTTGTTATGTATTTGTAACAAAATGGAAAGAACCTGAAATGGACCTTCAGTTTTAAAAATTAGGAGGGAAATTTTAAAACAAAACATCTTGTTACATGTAACGGTAGATGGTATATTGAGCTGACCCGCCTCTTTCTTGCTCTTCATGGCCAGAGACTTGAGGATATGTGATATATGTCATATGTGATATATGTGTCATATGTGATATAAAATAAAATTAAGTTTTATTTCTATTTAGTAGGTTATATATAATCTATCTATGATACAATGAATGAATGATGAAATGCTTGACCTTGAAATAAAAATTATAGGTCAAGGTCAAAACTTTTGGTGGCGTGCACTCCTTCTCAATACCATCTACCTATGTTCCAAGTTTGAAGTCTTAATGTCAATGGGTATTAAGGTTATGACCCAGACAAAATTTTATTATTTTTTTTCTTAATTTGACCTTGAGTAAAAGAAGGTCAAGGTCAAATATTATTCAATAGTACACCTAATTGTATTATTATTGTTCTTTGTTTAAAGTTTGAAGTCCTTCTGTCAAAGTATATTCAGAAGTTGAACAATGAAGTTTTTTCTCATATGACCTTGAAATAAAAATTCTAGGTCAAGGTCAAAAATTTTGGTAAGGTTCAACTAGGTTATATACCATCTATCTATGATACAAGTTAAAAGTATGTATGTTAAAAGAGTCTTGTGTTATGGTCCGGACAATATTTTTTATGAAAAGCTTGACCTTGAAGAACAAAATAGGTCAAGGTCAAAACTTTTGGTGGCGTGCACTCCTTCTCAATACCATCTACCTATGTTCCAAGTTTTAAGTCTTAATGTCAAAGGGTATTAAAGTTATGACCCAGACAGAATTTTATTATTTTTTTCTTAATTTGACCTTGAGTAAAAGAAGGTCAAGGTCAAATATTATTCAATAGTACACCTAAGTGTATTATTATTGTTCTTTGTTTAAAGTTTGAAGTCCTTCTGTCAAAGTATATTCAGAAGTTGAACAATGAAGTTTTTTCTCATATGACCTCGAAATAAAAATTCTAGGTCAAGGTCAAAAATTTTGGTAAGGTTCAACTAGGTTATATACCATCTATCTATGATACAAGTTAAAAGTATGTATGTTAAAAGAGTCTTGTGTTATGGTCCGGACAATATTTTTTATGAAAAGTTTGACCTTGAAAAACAAAATAGGTCAAGGTCAAAACTTTTGGTGGCGTGCACTCCTTCTCAATACCATCTACCTATGTTCCAAGTTTGAAGTCTTAATGTCAAAAGGTATTTAAGTTACAGCCTGGACAAATTTGGATGAAGAAGAATAAGAAAGTTGACAAAAACAATATGTCTCCCCTTTGAAAGGGGAGACATAATAATCAATTAAAAATTGATCTCCCCCTAACTACCTATTTTAAAAAAAGTCTCTTCAATTTGATCAATAAAAGAAAAAAAAGAAACAAAATCATACTTCTTGATAGGAGATCCATATGTCGGTCCTAGGAGTGTTTTCCTGCACATTTTAGTGGTTGCATTGTATAGTTTGAACTTGAACTGGTCATTGGCTGTGACAATGAAGTGTTCCTTTGTGATTGGAGGGTACCATGTCAAACATTGCGGAACTGCACTTTGCTCAATTCTGTCAGAGCTAGTGATCCTTAAGTTGTCTTTTGAGCTGTTTTCTAAATCATATTCCACCTATAGAAAGAAAAAAAATCATTAATATGAAGTGAGAATGTGAGGTTTCAGCATTTGCAAGTGAAAAACTTAAAGATCAAAGAGGCTAGTTAAAACTAGAACTGTGCTAATGGGACTAATATAATATCCCCACAAATATATTTTCAAATAGGGCAAATGTGAATCTTCGTTAATGAAGTAAATAAAACAAGAGCACTGCTAAGTAGAGCACCCTCTCACGATATGACATATTATGGGGGAAAATGCATTATCTGGGCAAACATGTAATTGAAAAAACCAAATTCTTTTGCGGAAAATCAGGGCATGTACATGTATTATGCATATATACATAAAACTTTGATCAGAGTAAATATGACACAAGTATTTATCTTATTAATAAAACTACTTGGACTTCATAATTTCCTTTAACCCTATCGGTGTACAATGAAACGCCTATAAATAGAGGAAAGGGGGAGGGGTGATTGTGTAGTACTGTTCCCCCTATTCCTATCAGAAACACACCATATATGCTTTAAAGTTCCAATACTTTAGCTACATTTAGTAACATACAAGCATACTTACATTAAGCATTAAATCTGATGATATGTGTAAGCTAATTTATGTTTTAAAATGAAATAAAGCGATCTGTAGTCTGCTCTGCGAGAAAATTCAGAGTTGGCATGTGGTATGTCAACCCAGATTTTTAGGTCACCTTGGAGACTCAGGTGCCTTATAGCCCCTGTCACACTGTCACGATTAATACTATGATTGCCCACGAATTAATAAAAGTTAAAAATTGCCATTATTAGCCAGATCAGTCTTGCGATAATTTTACAGAGGGTGCTTTTTTCGAATCTAGTACGACTCAACTACAATGTCTGCTCAACAATGTACAATGTTTGTGCTTTAACAGGTCGAGTTGTGGCGTTTCCTGTATGAAATGCGGCGATTAAGTAACGAATGCTTTGAGATCTTCCTACGAGCTGGTAAGATGGAAGACGATTTTTATACCATACTATGAGTACGAAATTGTATGATTGATATACGACATTCCCACGAATGAATACAAGTTTTTACGATTATATATCTAGTGTGTTAATTTTTAAAGTGATCACTATTAAATAAATTAATGATTGCATTCTTGCATAAAATACTTACCTGGAAGTATTTTTTAATTTCACAACATGACATTAATAATGCAATCACAGTAATATTCCTATAGATTATTAAGGATATATGAAAACAAGTACATGTACATAAAGATGTAAATTTGCAAGATTACCAACAAAAGACATATTGTGATAATGTTTGAAACTGTGAGTAAAATTGTTTTAATATATGCTGACTGACATTTATTATTGTAATTATAAACGAACAAGAAGATCGTGATATTGTTTTAGTTCATGAATTGTTTAAATAATTATGAAAGCAGCAGCAGTAATGTTTGATTTATTCTCTGAATAAGATTATCAATGAAGAACAAAATTCATTTTTTTAAGAATGAAGAAATTACAAGTATATGTAAAATTTCAAAAGAAAAGGTTCTGTATGTAACTTATATAATTACTGAATGATGTACATGTACTAAGTAATCAAACACTATTGCGAAACACTAACTAGTCTCGTATTTTCATAAAAACTCGTAGTTCACATTGCAATGTTCTCACCCCCGATCGCCTGTTTTCATATTGTATTCGCATCAAATTGAACTACATTCCCATTCACTCAGAGGACACTCAAGGAAGACTCAAGAAACAATCGCATGTACTACAAAGTTTCACGAGTTTCCTACGAATGTCAAAGATTTATTGTGACTATGTGCACGAGTGCAGTGTGAGCGTCGTGCGAAAGTCTACGAATACTAAAAAAAATTGTTCTATGGGCACGATTGTTTTGAACATGCTCAAAACAACCGGCGCATATGGCGATTTGCTGCGATGAAGGAAGAGAGCATATGACTATCTCTACAATGAACCCCAAATAGGTGTGATTATTGAATTCGTACACTATCGTAGCTCAAAATCATGACAGTGTGACAGGGGCTTATTGGAAATGGTCTTCATCTGTCGTCAGTTAACAATTTTACATTTTTAACTGCTTCGATCTTGAAAACTCCAAGGCCAATTACATTTTTAACTGCTTCTTGAAAACTCCAAACCCAAATTGTTACAATTTTTGGTTTAAAGCATCTCTAGAGTAAGAAGAATCTTAATTTTGAAATTTATGACTTTAAACCCCCCCCCCCCCCCCCTCTCCCCCCCCAAAAAATAGTCAAATTTTCGAAATTCTTTTTCTCTACCCGGTACTCCCACACATGTGGGGGAAAAACTAAATGCATGGTAATGATGCCCATGAAGCCCTATACCACAATTTTGAAATTCCCATATATATCTAAGAAAAACTAAATGCATTGTCCATAAATCCCTTCTACCTAAATTATGAAATTCATTGCCCCTGGATCAGCGGTTAAGACCTTAGGGTGGGGCCAAAATCGCCAAATAATGAGAATGTATTGTAGAAAATTCATACAGATACTACTCCCATATATATTTGACATGGGCCACATTGTTCACCTGAGTAAAATTGGTCATAACTCTAATTAGTTAGCAGCAGCATTTGGAATCATGGACAGGCTATCAAGTTTAATACAAACAAAGGAATCACATTCCACAGTTTCAATTTATCTATTTCAGCTGATTACTAACTATCAACAACTTCTTTAAAAATTTATGCCAATTAAATTAAATAATTTAAGAAGATGACATTATGGACATAATATGTTAATAATGCAATTTAGCTTAATTATCTCCCACAACTATGAAAGAACAGAAGAAAATATCATAAAATTTTATAAATTTTCACTACTTTGTGGCCATATTGGCTCCACATAAGGGCCTGAACCCTTGGGTCATGTGATAAGTTTCACAGTTTTTGTAGAGGGCTCCAAGAACATCATAATCATGCATTTAGTTTATCTCCCCCTGCTGTGGAAGTACAAAAGAAGAATTTCTAAGATTTAATACATTTTCAATAAATGGCTTTAAATTATTGGTTCCACCTAAAGGGCCATAAATCTCACAATTTAAGTACATGGACATCATATCATGCATATAGTTTTTCTCAAATATATGTGGAAGTAAAGAATAAGATTTTCTAAGATTTAATACATGTTTACTATATGGACTGTTTGCTTTATGGACATGTTGATATTGCCCTGACCCAGGGGCCACAATTTCACAATTTTGGTAGAGGGTTTTATTGACATTATAACCATGCATTTATTTTATTTTTTCCATATAAAAGAAGATTTTTTGAAAATTTGTCAATTTTTGCAGTTTTTGGCTCAGCCAAGAGGCCCTGGGGAAGCTAATGTCATAAATTTCACAATTTATATATTCCTGTTATCCTATAGAAGCTTCAAACCAAAAATAGTAACAATTAGCCGTATAGTTTTAAAAGAAGTTAAAACTGTAAAATTGTTAATGGACGACAAAGGATGCATGATACCTGAGTGACTCAGGTTACCTAAAAAAAAAGTTTGATTTTAATAAAAGCATACTGCACCCATTTTTCATGATTTTTCAGCTTTTTAGACCTCCCCCATCTAATTCCCTACCATGTGCATACAGGGTATTGCACCATCACATCAGAAACTTACCAATGTATACATTGTAGTTTACTATGTCACATTCACCTACTTTTCATGTTATTTTACCTCCCATCTGTAACATGCAATATCACTGTGTAAAGTCAACACAACAGTCATAGCCACAAGTTTCGCATTTTACTTCTGATTCTCATGTACTTAACATTAGGGGCCTACATATTGCATACCAATTTCAACAAGAGACATCCATCTAACTAATGATAGTCATTAAAAATCATTTCATGAATTTTAGCAACACTCATAGGCCTTCAAGTACAGCAACTCTCAATTTTATAAAAAATATTGACAGAGGTACTTAATCCGAAACTGTCCCATGCCTTAAATATATTTTTCTAATCTTAGTCTTGACAGATTCAATTGGTCTTTTTAAAATTTCCCTCACATTCTCCTATAATTTTGATGCAAAGATCAAATGGGACAAAGCATAAAATCGGCGGCCAACTTTTTAAAACCATTTCAAAAGTATCTGCATATAAGGTAAATGATAAACATGCGTGTGACTTTCCGCAGAGTTAAAATTCTCTATCTCTCGATCTCAATTTCTCTGCGAGTGGCGTTATGAGTAAAGGGAGATAAACCGTGATAGGCAAATAAATAATTTTTTTGATTGACTGTGCTATCGGATGGTAACATTCATTCCTTAAACATTGTGTATCTGCTTAACAAAAAGGATAGGCTTTATAAACTCATTCCCGTATATAATTCAATATGCTCAGACTATCATCATTGTCTTTAATCCCAATACTCTTATTCATAACACAGGCGCCTGTGATTCATAAAGAGCTGATTTTATACATGCACCTCACCTCTCTCCTGGGGAGCATTAATTGTAACAAAACATTGACTACAATCTCTGATTAATATCTTTAATTTTATTATTAAAATTAAGAAAAATTAAGTTATTTTTCTATAAATCATATTTAATTTGACATTGAACAATCTTTAAGATATTTCATTCTTAATCATCATCAGTTGAAAAATGAAAAATTAAGTAAAACTTCCAAAAATAGGCCTTGGACCCCCCCCCCCCTTTTTAAAAAAAATTCTAGATCTGCGCATGCTCTCTCTTTCTCTCCCTCTCTCTTTCTCTCTCTCTCTCTCTCTCTCTCTATCTCTCTCTCTCTCTCTCTTCATTCTCAAGATATTTACGAATGGTCAAGCAACTTAAAATTAGTAATTCTGAAAAAATATGTGTATATCACTAGAAAAACTGAAATGAAAAAGAATAGACATTATTGATGGCTTCACATTTAATAATAATTTTTTATTATTTATAAATAATAATTTAATAATAATAATTTTATCAACGAATAATCAAATAATGTAGTAATTAAAATGTCTAATTAATACATAAAAACCGAAAATCTTTAGAACGAGATACCTTAAATACCTGTGCATCCGAAATATTAAATCGTACGCAGAGTGTACACAATTACATAAACAAACATGTAAGCGATTACATTTTTGTTTTCATTAGATATTTGTATTATGACGAACAAAGCAGATAAAAAACTTTTATTTATTGTTTAAACAAACATTTACATCATTTTTTTTTCCACAATTTATAATAATTGAGTTTATCGGTTATCGGCTGATTCATTTGACAATAAATGTAAAAACGATTCGGGAAATTATAATCACTTTATAAAAAACATCCCATTTATTGATAAATCATTTGGATTTATTGTTAATCTTTAAAATCACATGCATTTATATTAGCTTACATTTTTTGATATGATCTGTTCAGTTTATTGTCGGACATGGATACATTTGTTATCCGACATCGAAGGAATTATGTGAATCGTGAAAAGTACACTAATACAATGCCCGTTTCTTATTTTTAATTTTGTCTCTTCATATATGTGTTGAATCGTTCGTTGATTGAATTCTTCTGTTTTTAAACGACTGAAGTCTTTAAATGAAGCAATAAATATTATTTGTGTAGTAATTTATCGCTGTATTGTGTAACCTAAAATTTTCACAGTAACTGCATTCTTACGACAATTTCTGATTGAAGAAAAATGTGGCGTGCATCAATATTAATCACCGTTTTGTTAATATATACCACTATATAAATAGTGCCTGCTTGGGAGGGTGACAGTTGAAATTGACACCCCTGAGAAAACCATTGTCAAGGAATGTCTTAATTTTGAAGAAATTTTTGTTTTAATTTATTCCCATTATTTCAAATGCATAAATAACTTCTTTTGGAATGACGTAAAAAAAAAAAACATACAACGGTATTCTTGTAGTCATAAAAAAAAAACAACAACAAAACGACCTGCTCAAAAATGTGTACTTTAAATTGTATGGATTAAATTCTGATTAAAAAGATTTTTCTGATGTGTAATGTACATAAGTTTCCTTCCACATTTAAGCAGGCGTTCTTTTCTCATTTTGTTGTGACTCGCAAAGACCGATCCTTTCACTTTAGAGTTCCGAATGGAAATGATTGAAAACGGTAAGTGAATGCTCAACGAACGATGAGCGCTTTGTAAATGTTTAGTGCGAATGGAGAGGAGCGGAGAGCACAAGACAACGCAAGGTGAGCGCACTGTGAGCACACGGTGAACACACGGAAAAATTGGAAAGTAGAACGTTTCAGGGACTGTAATTCAATGAAATTGTGGCGTGAAAGACATTAACATTATGACAGGATGTAACAATCTAATTCAGTGCACTGTATTTTAATTAAATGTTTTGAGTATGCCTTTGAGCATGTTTTTGAGTAAGCTTCATAGTTTACTCAGGAAATTGCTATTTTTGTACTAAGCTGGAGTATGGGTATGAAAAAGTTTTATAACCTCAAAACTCTTGAGTATTGGTAATATTTGGAACACAGAGAACGATTTGAAGTATGAGATCATTCTCAAATAAGGTTTGTACCCTCAGGGACAGGTGTAATTGAATGATTTGTAATATACATGTACCTGCTATACTGATATTGGAGATAGGGCATATCCCTATTTATGAGTCCCACTATGTCAATTTTAGATGTGCATAACCCTGTCATTTATCATCATTTTTTATTAAATCTCACCAGAACTCTATCCTTTCCAAGAGACAGGAGACGAGGCTGGTTGGAGTCCAAGTGAATTCCAAATATAATGTCCTGAATGTCTTTGTAGTGGGCTCGGTATCTTCCCAGGTAGCCATAGGGTTCATCATGTAGGTGTTGTCTCTTAAATACACTGATTGTGTATTCTCCATCCTGTACATGGAGAATATCTCAAAATCATTTTTCCATAACATTATGTGAATGACTATTTCTAATGATCCAGTAATACTTCACTGCAAAATATTGACACCTCCATCCCCCCTTTTAAGGTGGTACAAAACAGATAAGCTAAATTTTCCTATTGTTCAATTTTTCTGAAATTTTAATATTTTGTTATTTGGAATGAAATCTATAAATGTGTGAAATTTGAAAGAAATCCGACCTGACAATTTTTGCCCACAGTGCCTCAAACCTCCTTTCAGTCGAGTGTAAATGAAATAGTCTTTATTAGAATTTGCTATGCGAATAAGTTACTTTTTAAGATATTACAAATGGTTGTACTGCTATTTATACAGGAGACCTTTTTGTACAGACAGTGAAAAAAAATTCTAATGGTAACTTAGGATAATTGCTGATGTAATATAATGTAAAAATAGTATGTGTACTTAAAAATCATCTTTTAAGACAAAAATTTGCAACACTGAACAGTCTCTAAAAAGAAATTGAATAGTTCAAATTTGAATAAAATTTAGCAGTATGACTGTCATGACCCTTGTATTAAAATATAGTTAAAGAAAAAAAAATTGACCGTGGGTTTTAGATAAATTGAGGTTTAAGTATATTTGACAGATGTGAAAATTGATAAAAATCCTAAATGATGTCATATTTGACCTTTGACCTTTGATATGACTTTGAAATTTAATGGGCATAAAGTCTGAACACTGGTGATGTTTGTATCCAAACTTCAGGTCTTTACTATGAACGGAACACAAGTTACACATTTTTAAATGATAGAAGGCTAAATTGCACAAAAATCAAATGAACGCCATTCAAATGTACACTCGTGCACCAAAAGTATGTCAATTTTTTTCCAAGATGGCCGCTAAAATTTTTGTTTACATCTTCAATAAAAGTTTTGACTCAATATTTTGTGATGAATCCTTTGGATGCAATAACTCTTCCACATCGTTTCAGAAGACTAGAATACAGGGATCGGAGGGAAGTTTTTGAAAGGTTATTCCAAGTACAAAGCAATTCCTGTTTCAAGTCATCAATGGTATGGATGTAGAAAATTCAGCGTTTTACATGGGTTTTTTTAAAACAAGCCAATTGAACATTTTCAATTGTATTTAAGTCACGGGATTGTGGGGGCCAAAAGAAAGGTGGGATGTTGTTTCTCTGTTTCCATTCTTCTGTCTCTCGGGAGCGATGAATGGGACAATTATTGTCCATGAAATGCCAATATGAATTTCCAAATATTTCACAATTACAGGCCACAAATTCATGCAATACACTGATATACTTTTGAGAGTTCATATTATCTTCAACAAAAGCCAAACTACCTGTTCCATGGTAAGTTACTGTCCCCAAAACCATCAGTTTTAAACTGTGTTCAGGTCCCTGTCCCAGGTATCCCAAACAAAAGCCTTTCCATTTCTCTTCTGTATTGCTCCAAACTTTGAGCTTACCATCTGGTTTTATAATTATTGTCATCTCATCACTGAACATCACATTTTTCCAGTGTTACTCATCTTTCCAAGTTAATTTTCTCCTGCAATATTGAATGTAATATGTAAATATTTTCCATTTTTCCCGATTACGACAAAGAGTACATGGCGGGTGTGACCGGTCTGCAGAGGATGCTCACTCCTCCATGGCACCTGATCCTACCTCAATTTTTTTTAAGAGGTCTGTGTTTGCTCTGCTCCTGTTTTGTAATTTTCCTTTGGACTTTTGAATTTGAATACTGTTAGTAATCACCAGATGTCAATTGAAGTCTTTCTTTTCCTGTTAACTTCCCACACCCCCAATTTCTTTGCCACAGTCCTCCTCAATATTTCTGATGATGTAATTCAAGCCGAATTTTTCTGCTTGAAACGGGTTTAGGCACTGATCTATTAAAATCCCCAGCAATATCCGTTAAAGTTTTCCTTCTGTCTCTTTTTACAATCTTTGATAGTGTTGTTTGGTTGCAAACTGTCATGGATCAGGTTTGCCAACTTCGTTGCTTATTTTCGATGCTGCCTCGCTCACAAAATCGCTTTAAAAACCTACATATGGTTGAAGGATTCAAATGTAAAATGTCTGCTACTTTTGCTGACTTTAATCCACTTTCAGTAAGTGAAATAATAATTTTTTTCTCATCGAGAGTGAGTTTTCTGCCCTTTCTTCCCATGCTTGTTGGTTGTAAAAATAGCAGAAGTTATGACTACTTCCAGTTTACAAAGGATAAATATAGTCTACGGCAGCTCGTTGGTGACAAAAATAATGACAAGCATAATTGTAAAAAAAGATTTTAATGGTGATAAATACTGATTGAATTTTTTAAAGGCAACAATCTTGGTAAAAAATTGACATACTTTTGGCACGTAAGTGTTACAAGGTTTTAAAATTCTCAAAATACGCTGAACCTCAATTTTTTTCTGCCTTCAGTAATTTATGGGTATGATTTATATTATTTTCTTAAGATAACAGATTAAAATTAACTTTTACGTAATATCAAGCCATTATTTTGTGTGTATTTTAGAAAATATTTCAAATTATTAATTTCCCGGGCATTTCGTACTACTTTAAGCTGCGAAATTTGGACCAGCCCTCTCTGATTTTCAATACCAATGGGGGAGGGTTAAAAAATTATGGCTGCAAAATATTGAACCCCCCTCTGATTTTCAATTCCTAAAAGAGAGGTGATGATGTTTTCATCATGGCAGTGAAATACTACTAGTAACCCCCCCCCCCCCCCTCTCTCTGATTTTCAATTCCTATCAACAGGGCTGCATAATATTTAAACTCTCTTATATTCATTTTATATTGGAGAGGGGGTCAACATATTATGACTGTAAAATATTGAACCCCATTCAATTCTCAAAATATTCTACAATGCAATGTATTTCATATGATGAAATAATATGTTTGTCAGAGTGGGAACGGGTCCATGCAAACATTTTTGTTAGAACGATAGGGAATTTTGTTTAGTGTTTGGTTATTAAACTTATCTTTGGTCAAAGCTAGAATAAATGAATGAAATGAAATAATAATCATACATGTACTTACAGCTGTAGCTAAGTACTGTGAGTTGTGTGAGAAGGCTATATGTGTGATTCCATATCTGGCATATCTGAAAGGCTCTGCTGTCTGGTCCTCAAGTGTAATTGAGTCCAGCACTCTTACGGATCCATTCACAAATCCCACAGCTGCAAACAAGGAAAGAACAATCCTCATGAAAGAATAAAAATAGACATATATAATTAGAGCCCTACTCATTTGCTCCTTTTTTAAATTGTAATTCATAGTACTAATTAATAGATATTTTTCTCAAGAGTGAAACATGCTTAATTCACCTATGTAGGCTCCTTTAGGATCATAGGCACAACATCTGATCATGCTATTTTTATCAAACTGTCTGGAGACCATTACTTGTCTAAAAAAGAAATTGAATTGAATGGTGATCATTTACATTCAGAGTGCAAGAATTTCATCTTTATGTACATCATTCGAAATAGGAAAGATAGTGCAAATAAAAACAATGGCATACTTCTTTTCATAGTTCCATATTTTCAGAAGTCCAGAATAACTTCCCATCACAACATAAGGTCTGGTAAAACAAAATGGAAACAAATTTTAAAAGTCTAACAAAATATCATTTGCTCTTGCTTGCATCAGAAAAACATCAAAGATGGATAACTCTGTATCATCCATGATTATTAACGATGATTACACTTTGTATTATTATTTTATCCATGCGCAGATCCAGAAAAAAAAATCCCAGGGGGGGGTCTGATGGATATCTAAGTTTGCCAGGGGGACCATGGCCTATTTTGAGAAAATTTACTATCGATCTATACTTATAAATGGAGACATTTTGCGAATAAACTACGAAATGCCCAGGAGTAACTGCTTACACCTTTGGTATTTCAAACAGTGTGAGATGATGTCCGTAAACTATAATTAAATTATACCTGATAAGAAATTATTATGAAATTAATCAAAATCCTTAACTTTCATTTTCAATAAACCAGCCCAAAATATCAAAAATGAGAGCAACGTGGTGGACAGTCTTTGGCGGATCCAAGTCAGTGGGAGTTTTTATCAAAATACATACTTGCAATGAAATAATATTCAATAATTATGTAAAGAGTAAATATATTTAATATATATACTTAGTATATATTATATATTTATTATTATTATTATGTATATATTTAGTATATATACTTAGTATATATATATTAGGTATTTAATATTGTGAAATTAATTAAAAACCTACGTTCATTTTTGATAAACCAGCCCGAAACAGCAAAAATGAGAGCAAGGTGGTGGACAGGCTTTGGCTGATCCAAGTCAGTGGGAGTTTTTATCAAAATATACACTTGCAATGAAATAAAATTCAATAAATAGCTGATGCTATCTCGGTGCGAGCAATGAGAGGTCTTCATTTGTGTGTGCAATTAAATAGGCTATTGGGATAATTGCTCTTTTCTATCATTTCTTAACACTTCATCAAGTTCCATTTAACCCTCTGTAAGGATTTCAATAGACATATCATTATACTAATCAATTAATAAAAGAAGCTATTATTGTGATCTTGAAAAATAAAATCGGAAATTAGTAAAATCTACCATTTCAAAGATAAAATCATTAATCCTAACACAATTAAGGAAGAAAAAATATTTGGCACTTGGGGATTGAACCCAGGTCGCCTGTGCACATGTCCGCGACTATAACAACTGAGCTATGCGGACTCTCGCTTCACAACTTTGAAGCCCAAAATCTTGAGAATGCATGGATCAAATTTAAAACAAATTTTATATTCTGTGTTTTTAAGAGTGTCTTTATCGAAAAATGACGGGAAAATATTTAAAATTAAAAAAGTTGAAAATTAAGGTATTTCGTCTCCTTTCGATGACAACCGGAAGTGACGGCGGACATTCGAATATGCAAAGGGCACTGTGGCTAAATATTATCTACCATCACTGAAAATTTGAAAGTTATATATTTGATACTTTTTGAGAAAAATCAGGAACAAGCAAAAACATAAAATCCTTAATATCTTGGGACCGGAAGTGACGACAAAAAAATGATCGACCACTTTCTTACAAATTTTGTCATGAGTTAGATGTGAAAGTTTCATGAAAATCGGCTGAAACGTTTTAGACAAAAGGTGTCAGAAAAAAAAAAAATAATCATAATAATAAATAGACGTGATCTCGTTGTGAGCAACAAGAGGTCTTCCATTTGATTACACCTTAACATCTTGGAACCAGAAGTGATATCAAAAAAAGGATCTACAATTTTCTTACAATTTGGCTAGAGTAAGATCTAAAAGTTTCATCAAAATCAACTGAAGTGTTTTTAAGAAAATGTGTCAGAAAAAAAATAACTAGACTCAGTCGGCCGTGGAGAGAGAGAGAGAGAGAGAGAGAGAGAGAGAGAGAGAGAGAGAGAGAGAGAGAGAGAAAGAGAGAGAGAAGCTAGGCTAAGCAAAGTAACACTACTGAATTTAAAATCCACTAATATTCATAAAAATTGACTGACATTGTCCGACATCTACTGTACATTGACTGCACCTTTCACTCACTTCCACAGTACCCCACTGTACATTTCTCCTGACCAGCACTGTACGCCACTGTACAGTCCTACTGACTTCCACTGTACCCCACTGAACGTCACTGTGCAGGACCCTGACCAGCACTGTACCCCACTGTACGGCACTGTACAGAACACTGACCAGCACTGTGCCCCACTGTACACCACTGTACCATTAAATTTAAATATAAAATCTTTCTCAAAATCTTCAGTATGACATTTTCTTCAATATTCATTTTTATCATGATGGATATATCATTAACATTATGTACATAGAGATGAAAGCAACAGGTCATTTAATTTATTTGATATGTTTTATTATTTTTTAAACTTTTATTGTTATTAAATGTTACAATCACAAAATAATGATATGTTCTTTAAGACATTTTCCCTAGCTAGAAGATGAGAATTCTGAATTTTACCTATTGTGCATGAATTTTATATAGTGATGTTTATTTTGTAAACTGCACCGGTCATTGCATCATAAGCATAGGAAAATACACTTCACTAACCAGCAAGGTTACATAATTATTTCTTCTGCGAGTTTCTAACTCACATGTTGATTTCTTCTGATTAAAATATTTAATAATACATTGTAAAATGTCAGGTTTTAATTTTACATTTTACTTAATAACACCTACTGCATTATACATTATGAATTTGAACATAATCTGTGACATATTAAGCAGTGTAATTATAATTTCAGCAAGTAATTAAAAAGATTGAAATCAAATAATGTTGTAATAGGCGTAGCTGTTTTCTTAAAATATCGTTAATTTATGGATTTACTTTTCACTTTTAAATGTTTTAGAAATGAGATATATAAAATGCCATACACTATAAACTACATTTAATTATACAATGAGAGAGAGAGAGAGAGAGAGAGAGAGAGAGAGAGAGAGAGAGAGAGAGAGAGAGAGAAAGAGAGAGAGTACATATATAATACTTTTTGACTTTATTGTAGTGGTGTCATTTGTAGTCGTAGAAAAGTTTACAATCAAATCTGTTTGGAACTAGCGGTTGTGATTCTGTTAGGGGATTTTATCGTGCTTTTACCTTTCTGATTTGGGCCTCAAATTTTAGCAGGGGAGAATTTATGAGAGAGAGAGAGAGAGAGAGAGAGAAAGAACAAATTGATTGGGTAAAGAAATTGATAATCTTTTTATCTGCTTCTATTATCTATTGAATATTTTTCATTTTGTCTCAAGCTTATCTTTGCCGACTAACACTGTGTGATAAAAAAATCTGCGTAGTCAGAATATAAATAACATGCATCTTTCAAATGCAGTATGGTTAATAATCCCCCTTTTCCCGAATCCACTCGATACCCCAGTGCTATGTCTAAAACAATCGGTGTTATAGACCGAGAAAATAAGCACCGCCTTCAAATTTACCTGGTCAGTGTACCCCTGTCAATAAACTGAATTGAGGCCCCAGATTGGATGTTAGAAAATGATTGACATTCATTTACTCATCATGTGTATACCATGTCTAGCACTCGCAACGATGGTGCAATTAACTTTTGTCTTTTGATGCATACCATGACAATAAATCACCATCTATTAGCACTATAATCAAAAGAAATATTAAAAGATATGAATTAAAATTTTACTCGTACTTGGTTTATATACCACACCAAATGCACTGATCAACTACACTAGTCTGTCAAAATCAGGTGGTGCCAATCATGCATCCATGAAAACGTTGTTTATTAATAGCGAGCGCAGCGAGCTCTAACAACAACGCCTGGGGAAGAGAAAATTCGGACTACTGCTACCTTTGACATACTGAAAATTCTATCGTCAGATTTGCACCCACAATTCCATGTAAATTGCAAATGGCTACCAATGTCATGATCTCACAAGAACAGGTAAAATGTATTTTAAGAATGTCATGCATTTAAAAGATGTTTGTGAATAATTGAGAATAAATAGTTAAATTAAGTCAAAATTCATCCCAACGATCGACAATTTGTTTTATAAGTACATATAAATACGATATCTTTTTTTAGATCATCAGTAAAACTCTGTTGAGAGCACTTTAAAACCCCGTGTATATAGACATGTACACACAAGCGAGCGTGTTTCCCTCGAGGCTTCACGCCTCTTTCAATATAGGCTCCACCCCCACTTGGACTTACCTGAGGTAAACCAACCGGTTAAAAACCTCAGCCTTTAAGCACTCGGTTAATAAAATAGGAAACTTATGAATTTTGACCTCACAGTACACTGTCTATAATAAAAATAACTTTTTAGTGTTGACTTCCAATCAGTAAGAAGACAATCATTAAACAATGAATTTCAAATAATTTGAATCCATAGACATTATCTCGTACGTAACTATAAATACAGGTAAATATCGGTATCTCGAACATGGGATATCTCGAATACCCCACTTATGTCGAAGTCGGCCGCCGGTCCCAACCGTTTTCTCTATATATATGATTTAAAAAACTCCTGATATCTCGAATACGGTTATCTCGAATACCCCGCTTATGGCACAGTCACTGAGGAGCGCGTTGAGGGCACTCTGTTTTCAAAGAGCTGCATCGACTTGTGTACTGTGTACTGTGCCAGTAATCGCGATGTGAATTGATGACTGTCACAGTCTTATACCGTAAAATCGTCATGTTTGAATAAAACATTATCATACTGCATACATAAAATTTAATTGTAACATTTTATTTTATTTATTTTTTAAGTGTATATGTGCAATGTCTATAATAAAAGATCGTTTCAATATTCCGTCTTTTTTATTTCCGTTCATACTGGTTCTCAACTTACAATGCATATAGGAATTCCTGTGTCAACATGTCAGGACAAAAACGCTAATGGAGTCTAAGAATTTCGACCTGGATATCTCAAAGTTTTTCCGTGATCCCCCGAACTTCGAGATATCAATATTTACCTGTAAATACATAATTTTTGGACGCCAAAGGTACATTTAGCCACTGGCCACATTACTGCATGTTACTCATAGTAGTTCTTATCCAAATACTAAAATATTCGTACAATAGAGAGAGAGGAGAGAGAGAGAGAGAGAGAGAAAATTTTTATAGTGTTTCTCTGATGCCGGCAAAGCGACCCGGCGAGCTCTTATGCGGTCGTACTGCAGGAGTGCTTCAGCGGCATGTCTTTGATGCCGGCGATGCGACGAGCATCTGAATATAGCGAGCTGCTGACAGAAACAAGACTGTCACAAAGCAGGAAATTGACAATTAAAATGGAATAAATTAAAATCCATCATTTTAAAGATAAAATCTTTAATCAAAACAATTAAGAAAGATAAAAAAACAATGGGTCCGGGTCACCTGGGCACAAGCCCACCACACTAACAAATGAGCTACGCAGACTCTCACTTCAGGATTTTGGAGCCAAAAATCTCAAGAATGCGTGGATTGATTTTAAAACAAATTTCATATTCTAAAGATATTTAAGCGTTTCTATCGAATAATAACATAAAAAATTTTCAATACAAATTATTTGAAAAATGAATGTTTTTTGTTTCCTTCCAGTGACGACCGGAAGTGATGGCGGACATTCGGATATGCAAAGGGCACTGCAGCTGAAGACTCCTTACCATCCTTGAAAATTTGAAAGTTCTATCTTAAAAAATCGTGAACAAGCAAAAACGTGAAATATCTCGGGACCGGAAGTGACGACCAAAAAAATGATGCATAATTTTCTTACAAATTTTGTCATGAATAAGATTGGAAAGTTTAATCATAATCGGCTGAAGCGTTTTTGAGAAAACGTGACAGAAAAAAAAAATAATAATAATGATAGGGAAAAAGAAACAAAGCAATAACAATAAGGTCTTCCGTTGAAAATGGAAGACCTTAATAATAGAGAAAAAGAAACAAAGCAATAACAATAAGGAAACGGAAGACCTAAACAATAATAATAGAGGAAAAGAAACAAAGCAATAACAAGGAAGACCTTTGTTATGTAAAGAGTGAATATATTTAGCAGGAAAATATTTAGTGTATATACATATTTTGGATTTGGCAAATTTTGAAAAAATAACAAACCAATTCTTTTCTTGAATACTCGATTTTAGTTTTGATGGAAAGAACTTTCCAGAATGGGTAACCAAGAATGCAGGCTGAATAATTAACATCATGGCAAAAAGTTCAGGGTAAGATAATCATGCATTGGGCAGATACCTTGGATCTGACAACTTAGGTTTAAAATATACAAATAAATATGCATGCTCTTGCGTTTTTAGATTACATACATTTTTTATACCACTAAAAGATTGGTAGTGTTACATATTAATAAATTTGTGAACCATGAACAGTTTATGTTGACAACTCTACTGTATATATATATGAAATCTAGCCTTTATGAATAATAAAAATGATGTACACATAAAACTGGAACGATGCTTCAGAAGGGAGGGGGGATCAACCATTTTTTGTTTTTAAAACAGGCTTTTATATGAAATTTACATATAGAAAACTTATTCTGGACAGTGTTGAAAATTATAGTGAAACTTGATATAGAGAATTATATTTAGAAAAAAGATATAACCCTTTACATCTTCCTCCCCGTTTTGAAATAACAAGAGGCCAAGAGGCCTTAACGGTCCCCTGAGTACCATATAGCCCATACACAAACTTGTCGAGGAGTCTCATATATGCATTTAATTAAGTTTCCTTCTGGAGTAGAAAAACTATAATATTGTAATGATTACCACCTCCCTGCCTGAAATCTTTCAAAAAGGACAATGAAACCTGTAATTTTAGCAAAAAACTTAAACTTTTAAGGTGCAAGAAAATAATTTTCCGATATCTGTTAACTTTCAAGATAGGTTTTATGTGTATATGTTTTATGTGTATATGTTTTCATAGATAAACTAAAACAAGGTGGCTAGTATACATGTTTTATTTAATACAACCTCCCATTCCCTATCCCAAGGGGCAGACAGAAACTCTCCTTGTGGGCATTTAAACAAAAACAAAAAACTTTCAATGCTATAAATTGATTCTCACATTCAACATTTCTCAACTTTTGATCACCATCTGGCATTTATACCAAAATCATTTTACATGTACTGCTTATCAGTGATTTTGGTTAGGCAACTATTACTTTACTATTAACAAGTTTATTTGTTTATTAAGAAAGTTCAACAACTATTTTTGTTTCAAATGATAAAATTACTTCCATAACTCATTCGATCATACAACTTCTAAATTAAATTATATTCAATGATTAATTACTAAATATGAACAAGCAAGGGAAGATAACTCCATTATGAACAAGCAAGGGAAGATAACTCAATTAACTGTCTGAACTCTTTCCAAATGCTTTCACAATATCTTAACTTTGATATACAGCTTCATTCTTTCTCTTATGAAAATATGTGAATTTACTCATTTCTTTCATTGAAATTCATGAGCAGAATAAAATAATAAGACAAATATACACCCCCCCCCCCAGCCATAACCTTTGCCTTACATGTAGGTGACATGAAATATTATTAAAGATGACAGCTTAATGGGTTTATTTTTCTAAATAAACAGTCAGTTTTTATTCTTTGTCAGTAGATGTTTTTTAAACACTAAATGACCATTTTGGCCACACCCTGCATTAAGAACCCCTATCCTTTACACTATATTAGTGTTTTGGCCCCGCCCTAGATTCAAATCCCTGCATTGGGAGACATGAAATTGAAAATTTTGATAGATAGCTTTATTTTCTTTCTTTATATGCAGTCAGTTTTTATTCAGTATCAGCAGAAGTAAAGAGAACAATTTTTTTAAACATTAAATGCATTAAAACTATTTTGGCCCCGCCCTAGAGTCAGAACCCCTACCTCGGGGGATATAAAATTTATAAATTTGGTAGAGGGCTTCCTGGTCTACAAAATTTTGAATTCAGTTTTACTTACAGGTGTGTAGGAGTAGAGAAGATAATTTTTAAACATTATATGCATTTACACTATACATCCATTTTGGCCCCGCCCTAGAGTCAAAACTCATACTCCAGGGGACATGAAATTTACAATTTTATTAGAAGACTTCCTAGTTAACATAATTTTGAAATCAGTTTTTCTTACAGATGTGTAAGAGTAGAGAAGAAGATTTGTAAACATAATATGCATTAACACTATATAGCCATATTGCCCCCCCCCCACCCCCCACCCACGGCCTGTACCCCTGACCCAGGGGCCATGAATCTCACAATTTAGGTCAAGGAGTTCGTGGACATCATAACCATGCATTCAGTTTTTTCCCCACATGTGTGGGAGTTAAAAAGAAGATTTTCTAAGATTTAATACATTTTCACACTACCGTATATGGCTATATTGGCCCCGCCCTAAAACCTGAACCCCTGTCCCAGGGGTCATGAATTTCACAAGTTAGGTAGAAGACTTCCAGGACATCATAACCATGCATTTAGTTTTCAACAAATACATAAGAGAGTAAAGAAGAAGATTTTCTAAGATCTAATACATTTTTACTATATGGTCATATTGGCCCCACCCTAGAGCCTGAACCCCTGACCCATGGGCCATGAATTTCACAATTTTGGTAGAGGGCTTCAACGACATCATAACCATGCATTCAGTTTTTTCCTCACATGTGTGGGAGTAGAGAAGAAGATTTTTGAAAATTTGGCTTTTTCTGCATATTTGGCCCCGCCTGTGGCGCCCCTGGGGTGGTAGAGCCATGAATTTCACAATTTAGATTCCTCTTACCATTGAGATGCTTCACAATAAAAATGGTAACTATTGGCCTTGTAGTTTTCAAGAAGAAGTTTAAATTGTAAAATTATTAACGCACGACGAAGGACGACGCACAACGACAGACGAGGACCAATTGCAATAGGTCACCTAAATGACTCAGGTGACCTAAAAATCCTTGCGCATGTACAACATATATGCGATTGAGGGTTGACATTAAATACAATAAATGATGTAAAAACATAGGTAATCACAGATTACAAAGCTCACCAAGACGAGGCATCACCTTTATGAAGCATCACCTTTATGAGACCACCTTTATCATATTATATGAAAATCATAGTTAATTATCTTGGATATACAGATACTGTTTTGACACAATATCCTATTACTATATCATATGTTAAAAAATTGTATGATAAACATATGTTCATTTCATACAGTATTATAGGATACAATGTTTATCAAAACAAATATATAAAATATGGTATTGCATCCTATGATACTTACAATATATATCATATAACACAATAAAATACTGTAATAAATAATGATGCAATATGATATTGTAACATATGATATGACATTGTATCGTGTAAAACATTATTGTATTTGATCACATTATACAAAATCATAATGTATAATATATGATACAATATAGCATTATATGATACAATATCATATCACATAATACATCACAATATTGTAACATATGATATTATAATGTATAATAAAGTATGATATTGTATTGTATGATATTGTATCATATGATACAATATAATCTGATACAACATTGTATCATATCATATGATACAATTCATGTGATATAGTAATATATTATATAATACAATATCATATTATACAATATTGTATCATACAATTTAATGTGACATAATAATATATTATATAAACCAATATCATAATATTATACAATATCAATCATATGATACAAAACAATAGTATGTGATAAAATAGTATATAATACAATATCATATACAATATTGTATCCTAATATCCAATACTATACATAACTGTGCAATATCATGATACAATATCATATTGTAATGTACAAAAAATTGATACAATATCATATCGTATCATCTAACTTTCTACAATATAATATATGATTTAACATTGTATCATATAAAACAATAGAGTATCATATCATACAATATTATTACGCCTCTACTTATTTTTCACTATATAAAAGTAATTTGATATATTTCGCTGATTCCCTGCAAAACAAACTGATTCTCTGCAAAAAGGTGTGTCAGTTCGATGAACTGATACACACCTACTCAGAACACTTAGTAATTTCTGTTAACCAAAAAGAAAAGCTCTGAAATATTCCGAATGAAATCATGAATATTCATAACCATATGATTTAATTCTATTTACAACGTCCTTTTTGGTTGGCTATAATTATTCATCTTTATCGTGTAACATAACTTGCCTATGTCACAGTACGACGTGCGTGCAATTTAATGTTATTTATTTTGACATTATAACTTGTTGGATTCACGAAGAATTATATTAATCTGAACGTTTTCTGATTGATTCTTTCTATCGGTATAATTCGCCTCGGGATAAAGACTTGCTCTCGGAGAACTGGAATCTTGCTGACTCCCTCAATTGTATACTTTAATTGTATACTATATCATAGGAATCATGTTATATCATTTAACAACAAACACATCTATCAAGCAGGTTTGAGTGAGGTAGAAGATTTTTTTTAGCATCCTTGATAAAAGAGATCAGGCTCTGCATCTGAAGCGACCTCTGCAATTCATTTATATTATAGTTAAATCAACTATGCAAGCTATTATCTATAAAACATGTCACCTGTTCCAAACAAGAGGCCCATGGGCCACATCGCTCACCTGAGCAACAATGGCTTTATATGGGTGTTCAAAGGATATTGTGTCATATGGTCATATAGTTAAAGCTGAACACCGCTCGTAAATAGGCACCATCACACAGGTATACAAAACCTTCGATTTCGTTACACCTGATTGCACACCTGAAACATGTAGTATTTCTCTTGTGGTCTTTGGATCTTATGCATTCATTTCTTATTTTATGTGCATATTCTGTTTGTAAATGTTTATTTGATGATAGTATTCTCCGCACTTTAAAAAAGTGCGCAAAATTTGATAATTTCATCGCGACCGAGGCAAATGTACGTCCACACAGGTGAGACCTCTACAGTGATATACTTTAAACTGTTAAGAGGTCTACGGCTTATATAGGGGTTGCAGGGATAGCGGTGATGAAAGAGAAATATGGCGGACAGTGCCTATTTACGAGCGGTGTTCAGCTTTAATCTTTGATATTTGTACCTTAATGGAATACCATTTTTACCGAAAATAAAACCCCCCCCCCCCCCCCCCCCCACTTTATAAAGCGGTCAAAATATATGAGCATACATATAGGTACATTAAAAACATTCAAAAATTTAATTGGTCTTCCCCATTATAGACGATTGTTGTTTACCTGGCATAACTTGTGTGACGTTTTATAACTCACTTTATCGATGAATACACTTGACTGAAAATGTTGTCACGTGATATGTTAAAGAGATACTCTAATCAATGTATTGACAGGCATATCACTCTAATGTACTGTAGTAGTTGGGGCTAAATGGACCTTGGATATCTGCCTGGATGAATGGATGGCTTAGTGGTAGAGCTCCTGACTGGAGTTGCAGGGGTCCCAGGTTTGATTCCTGGTCCAGCTATATGTTTTCAATGTATTAATATGCTTATTCCTCTTTTCCTATTACATTTGTGCCAAAACCAACCCCTGGAAATAACAGGTGCACAGGTGCACGCCTACCAAAGGAAAGAACCACGAGTGATCTTCGAGGGCAAAGATAATTTAAGGAAGAAGGAATGTAGTAGTTGGGGCTATATCATGGACCATTGATATCGGCCTGGATGGCTCAGTGGTAGCCTGGAGTTACAAGGGTCCCGTGTTCGATTCCCGGTCCAGACAAATTTTTTTTAAAGTATTTATATACTCATTTTCTCTTTCCTTTTACATTACTAAGGCCCACCCATTGTTTTCATCTTTAATCAAAAACAACAAATGGCTATAACGATGATTTTCCGCTGCAATATTTTCTTAAAAACAACAATACATTTATCCTCATAATAATAAGGCGACAGAAAACTGTTTAAAAGATGTCATGTTTGTTTACTCATGTTTGAATAAACTATCAAAATTAGTGTAGATTTCATATAATTCATCGTATAAGAAGGGGCCCCAGAAAGTACATGTAGTTATAGTATATCATCCTTTTAATTTTTCTGTACAAGTATTTAATGTTTAGTGAGACATTTATAATGATCAACCAAAATTTCAGCATCAATCGTAAACTTATAAGCAAGATACAGAGCTCACAATTCTGCTAGATTGGAGTCATGTTTTTGTTCACATGAGTTTATTACATTCAATTCAGATTTTTAAACTTGGTATTTCCTATTCAGCATTTAAAATGTAAACGAACTAGAGCATGGTCTCAGCTCTGTGTACAAACATCTGCATCTTGCTTATAACTCGAAGCTTGACACTCAAATATGGTAAGTAACTAGGAAATTGTAAACAATTAAAACAGAGGAAAAATGCAGTAAAACAAAGAGAGAACACAATTTATTTTTCAAAATGAATCATTTATATACCTACATATTTCCATCAGTGAAAATAATCTCTGTTTAGACTGAAAATGCTGAGCATCTTAACAAAACACATTGCATTAATCAACCATTACGCAGAGATCATCATGATCTTATCATGATCATACCGAATTTTAGTGTTGTTTATATTGCATCAAATTTTCAATTTTGCTCATTTAGCGCAGGTAAACAATCAGCTGTCTGATTTACCAAAGTCTATGTTTGATTTGATAAGTAAAAATTACAAAATAAAGGCAATAGTTCCCAAAGTTAAAAAGCATCATTAATGAAAATGAAACAAAAATCAAAACAAGCTAAAACCACCGTCAGTAGTGAAAATGTTAATGCATTGAAATATTTAACCTCAATTTACTTCACAAAATCGGGACTTATATATCTTGCATATTTCAAAAATTCCCTTCGCATGCGAACTGTTGCACAATAAAGAAATTCATCCTTGTCAGAATGACCCATCCAATATGGCTGCTTCAAACAAAGAACTTTCGTTTTTGATATATGGAATATCGAACCCGAAGTTATAAACTGAATGAATCCCCCATTCCTTTACTATTATTTTCGTAATTAACTCAAATTTGGAACAGAATTAGCACTTATTTTTGCAATTTATATTTTCCTATCTATAAGGATGATTTATGCTAAATTATGTTGAATTTGACTCAGCAGTTCTTGACAAGAATATTTTAAAAAATGCAGCCCCCTTTTTTTACATTTTCCAGTTTTTTTCCCCTTTGAAAGACAACTGGCCTTTCATTTTTGCAATTTATATTTATCTTTCCATAGGGATGCTTTGTGCCAAATTTGGTTGAAATTGGCCAAGTGGTTTAAGAGAAGAAGTTCAAAATGTGAAAAGTTTACAGACAGACAGACAGAGAGGGACAACAGACAAAATGTGATCAGAATAGCTCACTTGAGCTAAAAACTAAACCTCATCCAGCATCCTAAACCTATGGCTCAGATTCAGCATTCAAGCCTGTCAGTGCATCAGTATCCTACGACGCATCATCCATGCAAGTTTGGTGAGGTTAGGACCAGTAATAACTAAGATATAATCATCAAAGTGCACCTGCTCTAAAAACTTTAACCAGCTCTTAAAACCTTAACCTTCTCCAGCATCCGAAACCTATGCCTCAGATTCAGCATTCATGCCTGTCAGGTGCATCAGTATCATAAGATGCATCATCCATGCAAGTCTAGTGAAGTTAGGACCAGTAATAACTAAGATATATTTTTTAGCATCCTTGATAATGGAGATCAGGCTCTGCATCTGAAGCTACCTCTGCAATTTATTTATATTATAGTTAAATCAACTATGCAAGTTTGAAATAGTACTATTTTCTATTAAAACCTTTTCCAAAATTCTTAACTTCGTCCAGCATCCAAAACCTATGGCTCAGATTCAGCATTCAAGCCTGTCAGTGCATCAGTATCATAAGACGCATCATCCATGCAAGTTTTATGAAGTTAGGACCAGTAACAACTAAGATATAATCATCAGAGGGCAGGGCTCAACATTAACGCTTGTCCACTTGTCCGGTACCAATTTAAAAAAAATATGGACAGGTGAATATTGCTTGCCACTTGTCCAAATGGACAAATGTATTTTTATGTAAAGAAGTCTCCAAAATTAAGAAAAGAAAGTTTGGTGATAAGTTTATCCCTAGTCTCGTTATAAGTTTAATGATTAGTTATTTTGAATTTCGATCCCGACATCAAATTGCAATGCAATTGAGTTACTCTTGATCAGGATTTAAGTTCACTAATTTCAAACAACTTTCAATATTGAACTGTAAAGGTGTGGATCTTAGTTCTTACAAAGTTTTGATTCACACCAGACCAAACACATGTTAAGAAAGGCAAAGGAACAAAAGGTAGTAAAGATAAAGGATTATGGAAAGAAATGTTTTTTTTTTTTTGGAATCATTGACAGACTATGATGACTTTACATGTTTAGTTTGAAAAAAACAGCTGAGAATGCAATATCGGATGACAAACAGTTAAACCTGATGCTAAAATGTCTTGTGAAATTTGCCATGACAAAGCTACAGCTGACAAATCATATGTTTAACGTTACATGGAACAAATACATTTATAAAAGACACTTTAAGTTTTCATTTAAAAGGTCAGGTTATTAATCATAGCAAGAATAATTAATAATAAAGGACTTTATTTTAGTAATAAAGAACTGTAGTTTTCAAGTTATCAATATTTGATCTTAAATATTGAAAAACTTTTCGGACAAATGAAGTTGAAGTTCGGACAAGTAAATGTCTTAGTCACTTGTCCAAATGGACAAGTAGGAAAAAAAGTTAATGTAGAGCGCCTGCTCCAAAAACTTTAACCAGTTCTTAAAATCTTAACCTCCTCCAGCATCCGAAACCTATGGCATATCAGGTGCATCAGTATCATAAGACACACCATCCATGCAAGTTTAGTGAAGTTAGGACCAGTTAGGACCAGTAATAACTAAGATATAATCATCAGAGGGCACCTGCTCCAAAAAATTTAACCATCTCTAAAAACCTTAACCTCCTCCAGCATCCAAAACCTATGGCTCAGATTCAGCATTCAAGCCTGTCAGGTCCATCAGTATCATAAGATGCACCATCCACGCAAGTTTGGTGAAGTTAAGACCAGTAATAACTGAGATATAATTATCAGAGGGCACCTGCTTCAAAAACTTTAACCAGCTCTAAAAACCTTAACCTCCTCCAGCATCCGAAAGCTATGGCTCAGATTCAGCATTCAAGCCTGTCTGGTGCATCAGTATCTTGACGCGCCATCAATGCAAGTTTGGTGAAGTTAGGACCAGTAATAACTAAGATATAATCATCAGAGGGCACCTGCTCCAAAAACTTAAACCAGCTCTAAAAACCTTAACCTCATCAAGCATCCGAAACCCATGGCTCAGATTCAGCATTCAAGCCTGTCTGGTGCATCAGTATCTTGACGCGCCATCAATGCAAGTTTGGTGAAGTTAGGACCAGTAATAACTAAGATATAATCATCAGAGGGCACCTGCTCCAAAAACTTTAACCAGCTCTAAAAACCTTAACCTCATCAAGCATCCGAAACCCATGGCTCAGATTCAGCATTCAAGCCTGTCTGGTGCATCTGTATCATAAGATGCACCATCCATGCAAGTTTGGTGAAGTTAGGACCAGTAATAACTAAGATATAATCATCAAAGGGCACCTGCTTCATAAACTTTAACCAGCTCTAAAAACCTTAACCTTCTCCAGCATCCGAAACCTATGGCTCAGATTCAGCATTCAAGCCTGTCTGGTGCATCAGTATCATGACGCGCCATCAATGCAAGTTTGGTGAAGTTAGGACCAGTAGTAACTTAGATACAGGACCTGCAACAAAAACTTTAACCAGGTCCGGATGCCGACACCGAGGTGCCAAAAACTGTCCATTCTGTGAGAGAAAGAACTGATCAAGGCCCATAGGGCCTAGATTATAGTTCTTTCTCTCACAGAATGGATAGTTTGAGGATTATATCCCACTTAAAACATTGCCTCCTTTGTTTTAAGAAATTATTGGACAAAATCAGGTAAACAGCTGAAACCTGTTGACAATATTGATAAATATATTTTTTAATTTTGAAAACCAGTCTTGCATAGAGCTTTTTTTGTTCACTTAATGGAAGTTTCAGGTAAGTGCAAGGGTTTATAAAGCTCAGTGCTAAAAAAAAAAATATTCATTCACACCTCTACTATGAAACACCAACATCTCATTCTCTATTAGGGGGAGTATTTCTTATCTAATAATATTCAAGGATGTAAAAGAGGTACTACATATACAGACACTGTTCTAAGTGATAATCTGGATATGGAGGGTGGGAACTTTGATATGACCACCAAAATCTTTTGATGAAATGATTAAGCCAACCAAAACTAAGAATCCATTCATTTGACAGGTGCGGATGCAGAAGTTTTTCCAGGGTGTGGAGGATGGTTTAATTTTATGTAAGTTATAAGTTAATTTTTACACATAATTTTACAGAAAACTTACAATGAAGGATGAGCAGAAAGAGCATGAATGGCAGCATCATGCTCTCTGTGAATGACCTTCACCTTAGTCCCATCTGCAGTGACACTTCCAAATATGGCAATACTGCTTCCCACTACAAAGTCTTTGATGACAAACCTCCTTGCTTCAATTGTTGCATCAGGTGGATAATTAGACCCTTCTTTTGCACTGTGATATTCAATTCAACTTACATTAAATGAGTATTTTTTGTGCAGGATACACAAAAATAATGAATTTTAAATTATGTTATTTGACTGTAAGCTTGCTAAAAATTCCATGTGCTTTGTAAATGCATACTAACAATAAATGAGTATTTTTGTGCAGGATACACAAAAATAATGATTTTTAAATTATGTTCTTTGACTGTATGCTTGCTAGAAATTCCATGTGCTTCGTAAATGCATACTTACATAGGTTCAAAATTTGGATAAAATGCAAAACTAATTGATGTCACTGGTCCCAAGTGGAAGTCTTGATACCTGGTAAAAGAAATGAATGGCATATTTATTTTTTTAATCTGAAGTTAAAATGACCATGCATGTAGAGACCTATTCATTTTTTTTCATAAAGGAATACTATTTTTAAAATGAAATTGAAATGTACAAACCAATGGACAAGCTTTAAACTTTGATCAAAGAATTTCACGTGGCCAGCCATATCTCCGACAACAATGAAACTATACAAAGCAGAAAAAAATCTATCAGATTAAAAAATGATTTTATTCTATATATATTGCATTAAAAATCATCTAATAACAATACTGTAGCAATTGATATAATTATGATGTAGCAGATGCACAGTGTCACATTTTCTCTAGCATATGTTTTACAACAAATTTACATGTACTACTGTTACATGTAAAGTAGGCCAGACACAATGTTTAATGTACCATATATTTCATGTAACTTATTTTATATATATGATTAAAGGTACAATTGCTTTATTACTTTTCTGTAGTAGTAAGAACATTGATTCCTCTTTCCTGTTGTCGGATAATCTTCAGTGCCTTTTTGTCTGCAGAAGGCTGTGAATCGTGCACTTAAATGAAATACATATATATGCATTTTTATACATATACTTAATGCACAACAAATCCCATAAATAAGAGAATTTCAGTTTTCATATTTGACTATGGTAAACTAATAATCTAGCTGGTGGTACATCCGATCTGTTCATTATTTAAACATTCCAGTATATGCTATGCAGTTTTTAAAGAAACTCTAAATTATACCAGTTTTCACATAATTACATTTTGTGAGGGGCTTGTTTGTGTCCCAAACCACAAGATTTCCTATAGATGTGGAAGTCAACACTCTAGTGCTGTTTTTCTGGAAGATGGACTGACTATATCTACCCACAGGTTTGTTGAAGTCTTGGTCTGTCAGAGAAGGAGCAAAGTATTCCATATGGTTGTCATTCTGCAGAATGAAAATTCATCATTTTCTAAATTAATTGCTTCAAATGTTATTACTTAATTCTTTCTAAGGAGGAAAAATCTAATCAAGTCTACCGGTATATAACCATCAAGCTCAAGCCAGCATATATATATACAGATTGAGAGAAAATGTAATTCTTTTTTTACAAATTTTTTTTTTAACTTACCCATTGGTAGAAGATAACTTGAGAGTCACTATTAGACACCAAGAAGTGAATATCATCAGGATTGAAATGAATGAAAGACTGTACTCCATAGCTTGGATTCAGTTCTGCTGTACAGAGAGGGTTGTCCCCATCCACAGTCCAGTTCCAGATACTCAAAACCTTTAGTGTTTTTAAACCAGTACATGCATGTTATAACAAGCCATATCGCTCACCTGAGCAACGATAGCCATAATAAAATCAACTTTATGGAATCATATGCAAAATATCTGGACAATGTTGTAGAATAGATCCTGTATACTGAAAATAACATGTGGCGAAAATAAACCTGTACACAGTAAAAAGATTTTCAAAACTTTCTCTGAATATTGTTATGAAAAATATTGAGCCCTTTATGTAACAGGATGATTTCATAGTCATATCACATACTGAGCATTGCAGTTTTCAAGAAGATCTTAAACAATGCCAGTTCAAAGTTTGATGTAGGTTTATAAACCTACATTAAACTTTGAACTGGCATTGTCTGGGGGTCACAGTCTAAACAATTAAGAATCAATAATATGTCAAGATGCTTGCATATAAGTATTACAATATATCATAATAATTGAGTTTTTGAAAATTATTTTAAAAATTTTCCTATTTAAAATTGGACCCCCAATGTGGCCCCACCCTAAACCTGGAGATCATGATTTTGACAAACTTAAATCTACACTATCTGACGTTAATTGCTTTCACTAAAGTTACAGCTTTTCTGGTTGATTGGTTTGGGAAGAAGATTTTTAAAGGGTTTTTTTTCGATATACACGTATTCTCTTGTAAAAATTTGATCCCCACCCCCCAACTGTGGCCCCAACTTATCCCCGACCATAATGATAATTCCTTATTATCTTCCCCTGAAAGAGGGTGTGACCCTTCATTTTAACAAACTTGAATCTCCTTCACCCTATTAGGCTTTGTGTTAAGTAAAGTTGAAATTGGCCCAATGGTTCTGGAGAAGATGTCGAAAATGTAAAAAGTTTACAGACTGACGGACAGACACGCTGGACAAAAAGTGATCAGAAAAGCTCACTTGAGCTTTCAGCTCAGGAAAGCTAAAAATGTCCAATGAAACTTTTAATGAAAAGATCGCTTGCTTTATTTAAGGAATGAATTCAAAAGCTACCCAAATTATACAAGTACATGTATAAATTCGGTTAGGGCAGTTTATGCTTAATAAACCACAAAGCGGTTTATAAAAAAAAGTGTTAACTGTTCTAACAAGTAATGATGATATAATGAGTATACCATATTTTTCGGACGTTACGTCGATGTGGACTTATAGTCAAATTGCTCATTTTTAGCCCAAAATTAAAAAAAATTCTTAGAAGTGTCGATTCAAACGATACGTCAATCTTATCACTTCAAAATGGCGTATTAAACTGCAGGTAAAAAAATCAGTGTATGATGCAAAGGACGTCCCCGATATTGCTACCAATTATTATTAATGATTAACATTTAAACAATTAACATTTAAACAATTATGCTTTATACTTATAAAATTGCTTGCATGCAATTCCCGACATCGCATATTATAAAAGTTGCATAAGTGTAAACTAAACTTACGTTGTCAAAAATATTCTATTCCATGTATTTAATATTTATCCACTCTGACCACTATTCCTTGCATCAAACAAGTTATCACCAGTGTATTCGCCTTTAACAATTTCTGGTGTCAGAAGCAAGCACCTGTCTTGTGTCGGACTTCAAAGGGGGATCTCAAGTGCAGGAAGATTAGCAATTATTATGATTTGATTTTACTTGTTTACTTTGTGTCCAGTTCTGCAGTTAAACGTAACTGTTTCACATAAACACTGTTAAAAATAGATCGATCATTTGTACGACTTGAAAATGACATATACGACAAATATACGTTATTTTACAATGTTGATTTAACACAATCAAAGAATTGGACTATAATTTATCAGTGAAATATGAACACCCTTATAACCGTACGCTGTATATACACAGGGAGTGATCACGTATAGATCTCAGCCTTAGGGCGTGATTATTAGCACAATCGGTGTCAGCCTACCATATAAACAATAGTGTTGATAATTGCCGCTTACGTATCTTAAGATTGAATTTTACCATAAATGCAAAAATCCCTAGGATGATTATCAATTAAGAGATGAACACTAATACAACTTACAAATTCCACTGCGCTAATGCATGAAACAAACAGTGTTATGTCTGATAAACATTTCCCGGTACTCATACTTACAGCTCTACTGTTTACTAAGGGAATGATTTATGTAAAGGGCAGTGTTAAAATTAAACAATTGAAACGAACACAAATTGTAAATAAACGATGACGCCTTCTCCCGCCTTAGGGTGCGCTATACGAGAGGTGCTCAGCAGGAGGGACAACTCTCCTTATATAGTTTGGCCATACAGCCACTCAGCATCGTTTTTGCTAAGGGGAACATATTTATCCGAAATCTTGACAAGCAAATCTTCAAAGTCCTAATCCGTGGTGGGGAAGCTGTGAGGCAGCTGTATCTTCTATTGTTTAACATGCTTTTGTTTTAAATTTGCGAAAAAATTCCTGCTTTCTCCTTAAAAGTGTGTGTGTGGGGGGGGGGGGGGGGGGGGGATAATGCCCCAAAATCCAATTTTCTAAATGTTAATTTAAGGAAAATTTTGATTGCAAGGAAGAGGGAAGCAGTGCTCCCTCTGGATCAATTAGAGGTACTGTGAGCAAGCTAACAAATGATACCCCCGCTAAGAAAAAATCATAACTCAAGTATTTCTCTACTAGAAAATAATTGATGCTTCTATTTCTTATTGTGACACTGAACTTGCACAAATGACCAAAGCTCAAGTCAGAACATATTTATAGGTCACAAGCATCTTTGTGTCAAATTTTAGCTTCTGATCATTTCTATTAAGATTATGAAATTTTTCTTCCACTGACCTTTAATTTGCCAAAATGACCTTGGGATAAATCATTACACACCCTTAGGTTATAAGCCATCTTTGTGTGAATTAGAACCTTCAATGTTTTTCCATAAAAGTTATATAGACCAGACATGAATTTTGCACTTTTCCTGTCAGTTTCCTTGATCTTGTCCAAATGATCTTGGGTCAAGGTCACGACACACCCTCAGGTCATAATCAGTCTTTGTATGAAGTAAGAACCTCCAATGTTTATGCATAAGAAACTAGGAAATGGACAGGACACAAATTTTGCGTTTTTCCTGCCAGTGACCTTGCCCAAATGACCTTGCATCAAGGTCATTACAGACCGTCAGGTCATAAGCAATATTTGTGTGAAGTAATAACTTCCAATTTGATTCCTATATAAGGTGATTCCTATATACCCCCCCCCCCCCCCCCCCCCCCCCCGAATTCGTTTGCGGGAGTATAAAAATCCTTTTCGCCACTTTAGTGCGGCACAAAGAACGACCTATGTTTTACTATCATTTCTAACAAATCACATATACATGTACATGTATATGTGTTAGTTATTCATATTTTGTACTGTTTAAATATACATGTATTGACCAATGCATTGTATGTACATTTGCACTCGGAACCCACGACTTTTCTATCCGTAACACTTCCTTAAAAGCAGTATAAAGGATAGGAAACCCGTGGGTTCTGACGATGTCTCCTCATTGACATTTGACAATTTGCATCACTACATGATTTCCAAGTGGTAAGGTATCAAAGCTTTTGAAAAGTTAAGATACTGAATTTCTACAGTTCTAAGTTTGAGGTAAAAAAAAAAAACCCAACACTTTTTTATATAATGAAACAAAAACAAAAATACCTTAATGGACTCATACACATAAATAAGAAGAGGAGCAAAAGCCATAAAGACATTATTTCTTTTGTTCTAGATTATTTCTGAGTTAACAAGCTACAAGTTTACAATCTCCTATTTTGACAGGCCAGATGTAAAAATAAAATATTCTGCTTGGTTTTCAGTCAATTAAGTTGCATTACTATCTCATACTACACAGCTTCAATAAAATGTTTTTAATCAATGTGCATATAAAAATAAATAAAATCCCTAAGAACACATATTTATCTCACTTAAGTGTAACTTTAAGAAGTGCATATTTTTGGGGGGAGGAAAATATGTCGCTATATTATTGTTTGTAAGCCAAGTGAACAATGGTCTTTCAAAGAAATAAGAAAACTGTCGACACTTGCAGTACTCTGACGATTTCTATGGCGACTGACTACATTGCATCATATAATCATATTTCCTAACTTCTAATCCAGAGAACCAATTTTATTTAAGATCTTTGACTTAAAACTTTTAACTTATAATATTTATTTTATTCTGTTCATAACTATAGAAGTTTAGGGTGTTCAACAGTTTAATTTATTAGCCCCATTCTCAGATTACGATCTCGCACCTTAAATTAAGATGACTGACTTCGAGTTAAACTAGATATCTAATTGTTTAACAATTGACCACTGCAGTGAAAGCACCTTTCTAAGTGTTTACTCAATTACATATCAATTGATGATCTGCAGCCATAAATAACCTGGGGCTATATATGTTCTGAGCTGTGTTCGCCGAAGCGACACGAGATTTTTGGTCGCATGTGGGATAGAATAACACAGGCTCATCGAATAAACGAACGGGTGGGAAAATTTTACACACAATAGGTCACCAAAAATTGATATTCGCCACATTTGGATTCCTTTTCGCCAGTTTTGAAAAAAGAAGTCAGCATGAGCACTTAGCAGGGGTGGTCAACACAGCAATGAGTTCGTTTTCACAATGAAACAAACATCCATGTAGAAGTAGTACAAAAGTGATTATGTGATCGCTAGAATCAAAACAAAAATTGTTTAAAACTTATGTGAATATTCTTTTAAAAAAATCACCCAATCCCTCAATTCCGGACATTTCTTTTATCGTGCCAGCACCTACGCATACGTGTAACATTGTAACACGGAAATTCGATTTTAAATTGATTTAATTTTTTTGACTGCCTTGAACGCTCGGAGAATATTCAATTTTTTGAATTCATTTTTACTTTGTACACCCTGCTAAATAATGCATGCAATTTTGAGATCTCTCTCTCTCTCTCTCTCTCTCTCTCTCTCTCTCTCTAAGAAAATTTCCTTTATTTTCTACGGAGTCTGTAAAAACTCTCAGCATAAATTAACGGAGATAATCATGGATACACAAATTAATCTTCAGTAAAAACACAAGTTGATTTTACATGGACCGGTCAAACCCGTTAGAGGTCGAGGTTTTTAACCTGTCTGTTTACTTCAGGTGTTCAGGTGTGAAGCCCCGAGGGAAACATGCTCGCTTGTGTATATTGTCTATATGCACGGGTGTTAAAATGCTCTCAACAGAGTTTTTCCGATGATCTAGAAAATTATTGTATTTATATAATTATGTACTAGGAAAAAGAAATCAAATGTCAATCGTTGAAATGAATATCGGCATGAATAACCGCCAGGGACATGAGCAAAATCTTTCGTTTGTTTGAACAAGTTTTCGACGGGATTTACTGAAAAATTATGCAATATACGATCATAGTACCGTATTCAAATACTAATGCAACTTTTATGCAACATACGTTTGTATAACTTCTCTGATCATCTGCAACAGTGCACAATAATTCTACCGGCTGCGCATTTACCAGAGTTAATTGTCTGTACCTGTTTCTCTTCCGGTTTCGGTTCGGGAAATTTCTCAAAGAAATGTGATAACTAAAGTTTTAAATCGTAGACGCAATATTTCATTTATCTATATAATTATTTAATCTCAATTATTCCCAAACATCTTTAATTATAAAAGAAATTTTTCATAGATGATCGGCGCCACGTGATTTAGATGGACTATAGGTAATCAGCGAGTTTGGTGTGGTACATAACCATGCAAGTACGAGTAAATATTTACTTCATATCTTTCAATTTCCAAGAGTAGAAAATTTAATATGTCGAGGGTAGTTTCTTCGTCAAGGTATGCATTAAAAGACAAAAGTTAATTGCACGATCATCACACAGTGGTACACTGACCAGATAAATTTGAAGGCGGATCTTATTTTCTCGGTCTTTAAAGGTTTAATCTTTGTGGGTTTTTGTTCTCATCCTAAACATTATTTGTACAGTTTTTAGAACTTTTTAGTCTTACTAAACCAACATTGATCTATGACTGACGATGCTTCTGATTTGGAATAATATATCTTTATTAAATTTCAGAACGATTTCTTAATTTACACTCTATCGTTCTAAGACGAAGAAACTTCTATAATATAAGATTAAAACAGATGAGTTCTTGTGCTTGCGGCTAAAAACCCATATATGAAGACGCGAATCCTGTGTATTAGATAACTGCTGACCGCTAGGTAGTCCAGCCGCGACTGATCTCCTCGGCCGCGGGCGAGGGATAAGTGAACCAAGGATAATTTAGAAAGCTAGCAGTATTATTAAATGACTTAAATATATTACAATAAGTTATTTTTTTTTTACATAAATACCAACCATTGATTTATGTGTGATGTTGCTTCTAATTGGGAATTACATTGCTTTTATTAATTAACAGCACGATTTCTTAATTAACACTCTATCGTTTAATTCAATTTAAGAAGAATAAACTTTTATATGTAATCAAAATTAAAACAATTCTATGTGTTTGCGGCTAAATAAACCCATATATGAAGACGCGAATCTTGTATTAGATAATCGCTGACGGCTGGGTAGTCCAGCCGCGACCGATCTCCTTGGCTGCGGGCGAGGGATAGGTTACGTAATGGTATATACACACAGCTCAGATCCCAGAAAGATTTCAAATGCATGCAGTATAATAACTAATATGTATAACAAAGACTTTTTTTAAATCCGTAGTTTGTGTCTTACTAAAAACGAATGTTTATATTTTGTGTTTATTGTTTTTATAGGATTTTTCACTCTAAAAACTTCACAAAATTGGCTTATTATCCTCACATAAAACCATATATACTGTAAAAAAAAACCTTTTCTAATGAATTAAAGCATCCTGTATAAACAGGTACACTTTCTGTGATAACTTTATGTCAGTTGTACGCTCAAAGACTTTTCGTTAACTTGCCAAATGAAAACAGGTACATGTTAACAAGTAAAGCTTTTTACACTCATATTACGCAATACCCTAACAAAATAACATTGTAACGACATTAATAAGATCCCAATGAACAACTTTTCCTGCGACAGCCATATCGAAATCTTAACCGTTTTTGAGTTATAAAGCAAAATGTTTCAAGGGCTGTTGGCCCCTTATGTAAGGGGCCAGCCTTTTTTCAATAGTGTCAAATGAAAGCCCTTGAAATTCTGCACAACTTTTATTCTACATGTCTTGACAAAATATATTTTGTTTAAAAGATACAAAGGAAATTATTTGTAAATTTTCGCACTTTTTGGAATCCCGTTTTTGACCCCCTACCTTTTTCTAAATAAAAAACGAAGAACCAAGAATTTTAATGCTATTTCTTTTTTAATTTTCCAATCTTGAGCCTTAGACAAGTCGATCTGGATGATAAGTCGGGTGCTCTGCTTCAGAGAAAAAAAATGTCGTCTTATCATCCGAAAAATACGGTAAATTGGGTAGCTATTGAATTTATTCTTTATAATTTGATTAGTTATTTAATTATTAGAATTTGATTTTCTATTATTAATTGTAGAAAAAAATTTAACCTTGAAAATATCAGGCGGATTGATACACTTTATTTTGATGTAGGAAATATTCTTTATACGATATTTTTAACCAATCAGAAAGGGTGTTACAACCACAATTAAATTATTTGGAAATACATTTCCATAAAATTTATACCTGTGTTGGAGCTGCACTGAGAGTTGCTAGATATCTTGCATCAGGTGTCATTGCCATGGCTACAACACCACCTTTTGGATTAGTATCAAAAATTGTTTGAACTGGCACCCTGAAATGTGTTACGTATATATTTCATTCAAAGATTTATTTAAGTTGAAAACATGGATAAGTCTATATGGTTTGGCTATTGGCTTCTAGAATAAAATTTAAAGATGATAAAATTCTGAATTACCCTGTGTATGTGTCCCAGACAATGACTGTAGAGTCAGCTCCTTTGTCCCCAGTGGCAAGCCACCTCTTGTCTTCACTGACACAGGTACAAGTTATTGGATTTATCTGAATAATTTAATTTCTCAATTTATGTATCTTATTATAATATCATGAGCACTCGATCATGCTACATATACTCTATAATTGCACACCTAAATGATGTATACAAATTGAAATAAATTGTAATAGGTGACTCTCGATAACTCAAACTTAAGGAAACCTTGATCAAGAGTCTGAGAGATCAAGAGTTCAAGAGATTGAAGGTTTATAAAAATCAAGAATATATTAATTGTTCCGATCATTTTGGTTCGAAAAATATATTACTACCCGGAAGTTTACATTCTTAATCATAACATGGTTAAATAGTCTAACATGGTTTCATTCGTATTTTCAGCTACTTTACTATATATTTCAACATATATACATGTACTGTAATACTGAACAAGTTTTGAGTAGATAAAGAACTTTTTATAGTTAAAAATTCTTAAGTATTTCAATCATGTTTACTTAATCGCATAGAATATTTCAAATAAAGAGCGGTTTGGTATATCAATAATTTCAAAAGTACTTAAGGTAGTCCATCCATAACTAAGGCGGTTTTAACAATTTTGATTGATCTATACTACATCAAATACGAATTTAAAATTTTTGAACTGAATTTCATTTATTTTGCAACGATTGATAAACAAGTTCTACAACTTATATTAATATCTCTCGTTGGCATGGATTGTAGCGCGAGTGGGTCATTAATGTGGGAAGAAGCCGGAGTACCCAGAGAGAACCCACGTGTCCAAGCGGGCGACCGCCATACCCTATCACATACAACCACCGTCGATCACTGGGATCGAACTCGGGTCGCAGCGGTAAGAAGCGAGTGCATTGTCCACTACGCTACTTGGACACCAAGTTAAAGTTATTATGAGGCTGACATAAACCAAACTCGGGAGTATGTATGTAGTCAATTAAATGAACTTTTTGTACTTAAAACTTTTTTAAAGAGTAGTCTGCCCTTTAGGAAAATTTTAAAAAATCATTTTCTGAAAATATGTATGGTAAAATATGAATTATTTTAGCATATTCGAAGAAAGGGAAAGCTTTTGCAACTTTTTACCAAGAAAAATGTGAGAGAATTACTTGTACTAAAAACATATATATCTATATAAGTATGCATATTTCCCATAGACTTTAATGTTAACTTCAACATATGATAAATTTGTTAAAATTCAATTTTTTATAATATCAAATGTGAATCTTTATTATCTAATAAACCTCTTAAAATCACACTAAGATTTTGGTGATTAAACTTGCAATCTATTAGATATGAAATATGTTAGTTAGGGATGGACTACCTTAAGTTGTAGAAAAGATTATTTACAAATCAACTATCAAGCCATTGAAGGAAACAAAGGGAAAGTATCACTTATGTTATCAACCAATTAACACCACCACCCTTAGCCCCAGGTGTCCAGGTAACCCCCATGTGGGGCTAATGATACGCTTGAATGGTCATGTGTGTACAATGCCACCACTTCAAGTTATCAAGAGTGAAAAACAATGAAATATGTATATAACAGGACCCTGTAATAGATGAAAAAATCAGATGATTTCACTTCAAAAGATCAAGAACTTCAAGAGATTGAAGTTTGAGCCATCGAGTGTCACCAGTAGTTAATAACTAATTTGAATTAATAAGATATGAATATAGTACTTACATGTCCTTGTAAAATGTGTTGTCTGTTATTTTCAAAATCATAAAGCACTCCTACATGTGCACAAGTGTACATTATAAGTTTCCGTGAATTGTCTGTGAGATTCAAAACAGGAATATTTCTGTTTAGTCCAAAAGACCAAATGACATTCTGAAAAAAATAAATGAAAACTAGTAGACTCATTGTTCTCGAACAAAGAGAGTTTCTTTCCACCTTATTTTTTTTAAGACATTTCGAAATGATCGAAATGCTTTCCCAGGTGCTTTACTTCAGAAAAAATAATGTCACAACTCAAAATATTTTAATTTTAGTATGACATTTTTTCACCTTGACCTGAAAGGTGGAAAGGCCAAAAAATTAAATTAAGGCAAAATGTAGGGTGCATCGATTTACCCAAAAGGACCCAAAAGGAACCCAAAAGGACCCAAAAGGAACCCAAAAAAGACTCAAGAGACACCCAAAAGGAGCATTAAATGACATTATAAATTAATAATAGTGTTTTTTTTTTTTATGAGTTAAATTATTTCACATATTTCAAATTTTATATGGTAACTTAATGGGAGAAATTCATCCATCGGAAAGTGTGAAATGTGTTATCACTAAATTTTTATTTGCAGGTGAAATAATTCACTTCAGATCTACAAACATACATCTTTGCTAGCCAAGGGTTTTCAGTCCACTCTGCACCCCATAAACCCTTGGCAGATCTCATTACGAAAACTTGGTGACAAGCTCCGTTTTATGATTGGCTGCAGCTGCAAGTAGCTGATCCAATTGCAGCTTTTAAAACAGGGGCTTGTAAATAAACATTAAAAGACATTCGGTGCTTTTAACAAGTTGAGACACAAGTGCTCGAGTACAGTGCCTCCCCAACGATGGTTTAACCAGATCGCTTTAAAAAACGATGTATTTTACTGCATGGGATTGAACAGAGATTTTCAAACTTGTCAAGGCTCGCGTGATAGTGTGGGAAGTAAACATGGCAAATATAGAAGTTGCATATCTCGTTAGTAATACGTCCCTGCTCATGGTTATTTCTTTAAAGGTTCAATGAGTTGTATTCTAATTACCGTAATTTCTTTTGTCCGCAATATTCACAATGACGATACCTGATTTTATGGCATGAATACTTTCATATATCAGCAACATTCTCACCCCTGTACAGGTCCCTACAAACACTATAAATAAAATATGCCTTGCTTTCTGCTGGTTATATCTTCATTCCTATTTAATAGTATCGTTAATTATGTTCCGATTCTCGCTAGTCAACATGATGTCAAGTTGTATTTATGCCGTAGCATGTTTATAACCCGTTGTTTCATTCGATTAAAATATAAATATGCAAGGGGCGCAACTCGCCACCGCATCACCGAGTTTTTTCGTAATGAGATCTGCCAAGGGTTTATGGGGAGCGGAGTGGACTGAAAACCCTTGGCTAGCGAAGATGACAAACATGAAGAAGTGAAATTAAGCTATTATTTGTACAGGTTGGGACCAATCGCCCAAATGGGATATAATAGCCCGTTCAGGATAAAATAGCCCAAATGGGATATAAAGTTAAAGTGCAAAAAATGATAACTTTTGATCTGGTAATTTTTTATATAAATCCACATTAGAAAAGATGAAATGTAACAACTTTTGGTAAACAACTTTTTCTGTAAACGTAATATTATGGAGATTGATTCCTCGATCAGTATATCCAAAATTTCTTGGGGATCAATCTTACAAACTTTAGACATATAGAAAAACTTCATAACCAAAAGTTGTTGCATTTGATAACATTCATGCAGATTTTTATTAAAATTTTCAGAATAATTTTTTTTTCATTTTTGGCGTTTTAAATTTATTTCTCAATTGGGCTATTATATCCCGAACAGGCTATTATATCCCATTTGGGCGATTGGTCCCAACCTGTTGTAAATAAAATCTAAGATTTTTTCGTTTTTTGGATTACTTCTGGGTCCTTTTGGGTAAATCGATATACCGCAAAATGTACATTAACCACAAATGCTTACATGTTGATTAAGTCAATAAATTATCATAATTTTTGGTACATATTTCAATGTTTTCTGATTAAATATTTGATGTCATATTAATCTCATATATTTAACAATTTATTTAACATACCAGAGCAGCTGATGACATTGATCCTTCAAGACCTACAGAGGTAACTTCAGATTTTTCTGGTGACGGAATTTTTGGTGCATCCGGAATAACAGCTGGAGCATCAACCCCTTGGACAGTTTCAGTGTTGGGTGGAGGTGAGGGCACTTTTTCTGACTGTGGCTGTGTATCAACTGTTTGTTGTCCACTTTGTTTCTCTGTTTCAGGCCCTCCACTTGGGGATTTTCTGTCTAACGTTACATCTACTTCACTCTCTGATTCTGTGGCTGTTGGTTGTTCTTGCCGATTTTCTTCCTCCTGAGAATGTTTAGCCTCCTCCTGAGACTCTGGGTCTTCTGTTTTTGTTTTAACATCGGTTTCACCTTGTTTAGATTGTTCCGCTTCTTCTTCTTTCTCTGTTATTTCATCGGATTTTTTCTCAGATGACTCTTTATCGTTCTGATTTGTGTCTTCATTTACATTTTCAGGAGATGCAGACTCATCTTTCACTTGACTAATTTTCCCTTCTTCATCTGCCATTTCCACTAATCGAAACGATATATACAAGTGATAATAGTATAGTGATAACTTGCTGAAACCCAAGCTTAGCAGATTTCTTACTTGGCTTGCTTGGCAACACTGTTTATGTAGTAGTGCGCATGTGCCTTAGGAGTGTGACTAAAATGGGTAGCAAAATAATGGCCGGGCCGGGATTTACGAAATGAAAACCGAGTTTTTTGCTGATAACTGGAAAAATACTTATTTGTTCTCTAAAAATACTTCAGATATACTTTATTACAAAATACTATGCCTTTGCTGAGAGTTTTATTATCAAGCAATAGGTTTTATCAATTGATATAACCGATTGTCATTTGCCCTGACAATGCTTGTCTGCGAGCGGAGGTATAGAATAGGCTATAACCAGGCACTATAACCAGGATGTACGCATGCGTGAACAAACTTTCTGTCGGGATCGCGAGCGATATAGACAGAGAATGTCAGACAGGTCGGCCCAACGACAATTCGATCCAAGGACATCTAGGCCCAATAACACCTCGGCCCTGACGGGTTGGCCCAAGATTTAAGACAACTATAATATTCAACACATATATATATACATTTGTATTACAACCTAAAATTTTCATGGTGCCGAGGTGTCTTTAATATAGGCCGACGTGTCAATAATTTTGGACCGACCTGTCAGCCACCACGAGCCGAGATGACGTTGGGCCGACGTGTCTGTCTTCGAGGCAGAGGACCAGTCTGCCCTGTAACTAAAATAGGGGTGTGCCGATTTACCCTAAAGACCCAGATGGGAAATAAAATGACCGAAATGGACCCAAATAGAAACTAAAGGCGAAATGCTACAGCAACATTTTATTTTATGGATTCTGTAAATATCATTTCTGAACATGATTTTGTTGTTCCAAGAAGGATTATTTTGTTGTTCTAAGAAGGATACACTGTAGGGTTAATATTTGGTGTGAATAAATGTTTCTTGATAATAATATCTAATAAACCATGTCCAATAATGTCAATAAGAAGTTTTATTTATTCATTTTTAAATACAAATAAAAATACAAATATTTTATTGGCACAAACACAATTACAATTATTGGCAAAGGCCCAATATATGCATAAACAGAAGTATTGTTTTTATTACATATCAGTATCAAAGTATGAAGAACTATTAAAACAGAACTTAGCCTTAAGGATATCTGACATTTTTGAAAATTATTTCTAGTATGAAAACATATATATAAATTTCTTTCAAAAACTGTCCTCAAATGAATATATTTAAATCAGTTGAATAAAAATTTCTCAATTGCTCCAGTGTGTTGTGATTACGTATACTGGTTACGTAAGTAACGTAAATAAAAACATTTGGTTTTAAAATTTAGAATTTATTAAAGTCCAAAATCACAAACTAAACAAACATCATTTTTAAAACAAATCCAAAGTGAGAGTGTCAAATAATTATCAATCCCGCATGTTTCATCCCCTTTTTCTATAAAGGACCAATGAAATAACTTTATGATGGAACCGAAATTTGGGGAACGCTCAAAGACATAAATTCTCAGAGCAGGATACAGGAGGGAATTACCATAATAAATTCAAAGACACACCAGTCTAAGATCTGACCATCAATCAGATAAACGATAATAAACAAATGGCAATAAACAGGGGATCACTGTGAGAAGGGGATAGGGGAGAGGAGGGAGATGTCAACATGAGAGATCACAAACAGATGCGGCAAAGTATTTCTGCAATAATCAAACAAATTTAAATTTCAAACATAATTACAATACCAATCAGCTTACAAAAGAAGACTTAATTCGATATGAAAGAAATATATTACAAAGTTGTTTTTATCAATAAAATATACGTATGTATATAACATCCGCCCCGAAATAAAATTGACATTCAATTTTAGATATTAAAAAATTGATAAAGACAATTAAATCATACTGCACAAAACATTAAAAAAATAACATTACACACCATATAAAAACACAAAACAAACTCATGTCATGCAAGTAAATAATAAATATAACTGAAAAGAAAATGATCATGTCACCCGAAAAATTACTTTTATCACTTTCACACGGTACATGATTTGCGCAGTACATGTACTCACACATACTCCTTACACTGCAATGTCATGGTCATTATCTCAACTTTAAACCTGTTTTTTATACCCGCACTTTCTAAAGAAAGTTCGGGTATATTGTTGTTACCCTGTTCCGTCCGTCCGTCCGTCCGTCCGTCTGTCACGTTTTACTTTCTCAAACTGCTCTTACATCTTATAAACATGCAAACTGAACTCTTGGAGTATGATTTGGGGTGTCATGTTGTTTTGTAAACAGGTTTCAAAAATTCGCTGGTAGTCCTGGGGGTCAAATAATTGGTAAAAAATGACGTTTTTTGACAAAATAAACTTCTTCCTCGAACTCCTTTTACATTTTCAACAGTAGACAAATCATCTCTTGGAATATGTTTCGGGGTGTTTTATAGATGCGCAATAAGGTTTCGGAAATTTCAATTTTGTCCTGGGGTTCATTAAATGGCTGAAAAATGACGTGTTTTTTTTTTTTTTACAAAAAGTCTGGTTTCAAAAAACGTCAATTTCTTTTTGCAGTAGCCTAATGATCTAATATGATATGATTCAGGGTGTCATGTTGACGTGTAATCATGTTTCAGAATTTTTGGTTTTATTACGGGGGTCTGTGGGCATCAAAAAATGACGTTTTTATGCAAAAAAAAAATATGGTTCCCAGAACTTCTCTTACAATTTATGCAATGGCTATGGCATCTCTTGAGATATGATAGGGACTGTCCTATAGATGTGCAATAAGGTTTTAAAAATTTAAATTTCATCCAGGGAGTCAAATAGTAGCTGAAAAAATTGACGTTCATCACTCCTAAAAAAACCTACTTTCCAGAACTCCTCTCATGATTTAATGAATAGCCACATCATATCTTGGGGTATGATAGGGGCTGTCAAATAGTCATGCAATAAGGTTTTAAAAATTAAAATTTCATCCAGGGAGTCAAATAGTAGCTGAAAATTGACGTTTATCACTCCTGAAAAAACCTACTTCCCAAAACTCCTCTCATGATTTAATGAATAGCCACATCATTTATAGGGATTTAACAGGGGCTGAGCTATAGATATGCAATAAGGTTTTAGAAATATAAATTTGATTCTGAGGGTCAATACTATCTGCAAAATGATGTTCCGTCCCATAAAAAACCTTATTCCTGGACCTCCTCTTATGTCTTGTGATTGAAATAACGTACCATAAGATGCATAAGGAGGAAGAATATATAAAATTATGCTTTAGGGGTGGGGATCACAAGCATTTTTTTCAAGTTATTTGATCATTTCTGATTTTGAGAGGGTGGGGTGGGGTTAAGGTGACCCCCCAGAGGCCATGACCTACTAATACCACAAAAAGATTTGCCTTGACATGGTCATGGTTGAAGAAACAAAAATATATATGGTTTAGGAGTGGGGATTTTGATGATTTTGAGGATATTTTAAAAATATTTAACTATTCATGTTTTCGGGGGGTGGTGAGATTCAGAGCCTCTTCTCACATTTTTACAGTAGCAAAATCATTTCTTGATTGGTATTTTTCTGTATGATGTCAGATGTACATAAAGAGATTTTGGAAATTGCTTTTTAATCTTAAAGATAAACAAAATGTTATATGTAATTGTAGAAATTGTAAAGTCAGTGAACAAAAACCTAGAGCTTGCTGTAAAAAACAAAGCAGGGTCATCATTGGGCTAGGGCTAGGAATTACACTACATATCAATAAGATAGATTAATACTTGATTAGTTCCAACTCTGGAAAGTCACTGGGCATCTCAAAGGGGGCATTACCTATATACATGTACCAATTGATGTGCAATGACACAAAGAGGAAGAATAAATATGGTCTAGGGTGGGGATGTCAATCAACAGTTATTAAAATGTATTATAATTTCCTATTTCAGAGGAGGGGGGGGTGGTTGTTTAAAAACAACTCCAGGGGGTGGGGGGAATAACCCAAGGGGCAGGGGCCAATTTGTCTTAACTGTATCTAATGTATCTTGACATGATCAGCAGAATTGTACAGAATGATCACTATAGGGCATCTGCAGAGTTGGGCCCTAAATAGTTACAAAATCAATCTATTGATAATATGTTATACATGTATTTAGAAATGTCTTTATTTTCAAAATGATTAACAAATTAATCAGTCAAAATGAGTTATAAAGAACCGATTGGCAATTCTGCAATTGATTGCATGATACCTAGTATAATATCACATGTATTTTTTTTATATATAATTATACATGTATGTTAACAATCAGGATTTAAATGCACAAATTTTCATGAGTCATAAATCTTGACATACCACATATCTCTTGACAAAAAAGAATAAGCAATTTAAAATAGAAGAAAATTAGTCATTAACTCCTTTTCTATTACTGGTGTATGATGATGGGGCAGGGGGTATAATGGGAAAAAAAAGCTGCAGCATGCCTTCATTCTCACTAGAAATGTATATCTAATCCACACATCCTGGGGATGAGGAACGGTTAAAGCCCCTTCCCCTTCCTCCCTATTATAACTCATATAAACATGATATTTGATACCCAAATTTAATACAAAATAGGGTCAATATGGAGTCAACTCAATACATGTAGTGTAAGTCTGACAAATGAAAAAATAAAAAAATTCTGCAATTAAATGACAGAAACTGTAGATATGCTTATTTAAATAAAGATGATGATACAGTTACGTATGCTGGCAAAGGGAGATCACATTTTAAAAAGTGAAAGTAAAACTTAACTGTTTTGTATACCGGTGTCTCATAATATTGCGCTATTACATGTATTATACTTACCTATATTGGTCAACATCATAATGATAATCCAATTAGCACAATATGAATTCCTTTAGGTGATCACCACAAAAGAAACGTTTATTCGTGTTAATTAATCCTATTCTGCATATCGAAAACACACATGCATGCACACCATGTGATACTCATCAAACCAAAGAGCTAGGTAAAACTAGTACCCGCTAATGCAACCTGTAGACCTGTGTTGTGTACGTAACTTCAGACAAGATCATTTAATTGTAACATATTGCATGTATTTTCATAACTTTATTCTTTAAAACCCCTTGCACAATTTTATTAGGTAATTAACCATTTGGTGGTATGGGACACCCACATTGTGATGTACTTCTTATTGAACGAAACATTAAATAAAGTATATAAAATATAATATTTTCCCCCAAAATAATGTTACCTAACAGTTAGACCTAAGAAAAAATATTGTGTGTTTAGGGTAACACTGATGAAAAAATTAGGTTAGGTAGGTAGGGATTTTTATTTCATTTTATCATATTTTTTTTCTGCATGAGGGCACAAATACAAATATAAAATCCTAAGAATGTTTGTTTGTGTCATATTTAAAAATGGGTTTTTAATGGAAATAATATGAAGATCACAAACAGATGCAAACAGATCAACCCCATATTGTACATAAAGGCAATATGTGTATTATTGGATGTGAACTCATCATTTATGAAAATTATAATTTTTAAAAAGTACCGGAAATTGCATGTGGCCTTCTTTTTTACTAAAACTGGTACAAGGGAGTGTTATTTAGAGGCTAACACTTGGTGCGGGTATTACTGTCTAATGACAGCATCTAGTGTAAATTTTATTTTTACACACAAAAACTACTAAAAAGTATAGCAACTAAATCATATCAATCTTATCTTGAAAATATTTCAGTCACCATAGAAATGCATGAATTATAACCCTGTCGGAATAACACATCCTTGGTTAGAAACAGCAATAACTATGTCAATTATTCAAGATTTCTCAAACATTATAGAATTGCATAAATTAGAACCCTGTCGGAATAACACATCCTTGGTTAGAGAAAGCAATATCTATGTAAACCACAACAAAAAGTTGTATGTTTTTTATTTGGACATAAAAAAACAAATGTCGCAATTTGTGCAAAACTTAGCACAACTGCACTCTCAACATATCTCGACTTGTATCATAATTGTTAAACCTTGTCGATGCATCCATCTAAGTTAACTCAATACAGACAAGACACATTTCTATTCTAAACAAATCATTTACATTTCAAAAGTTGTACATGTAATCCTTTTGCAATAAAACATTCATGATTACATACAAAGACAAAATTTGTAAACAGTAATCTCCATAAATTACTACAGGTCAAACATACTCTGCAGTCAAAGGAAAATACAAACAACTAAATATAGCACACTGTCAATAAATATATCAACACTAGGCATAACTTTTTTTTACAGATTATATAGGTGGCGGTCTTATTTCAATTGCGCATCTTGCTTTGCTGTTTAGTGCAGACAAACTACATTGTCTGCCGGCTCACCAACGATTTGAATTAAATATTTTGAATCGCGTTTTCCTAAAACACGTTTTATTTTATGATATCCGTCTGACTCACTTAAAATGGAAAAGTTTGGAAGTTTGTTTGGATTCACATGATCGTCATCTCGAAATCTTATGGGTTTTCTTCTAACTCTGTGTGATTTACGAACTTTAGTGAGCGATGGTTGTTGTTGTTGTTTTTCTGTTTGTGTTTCTATTGATTTATACGTTTTTGGTTTGGCGCAATTTATAACTGTATTAAAATTGGTTGGTGTAGGTTCCCGGATATATGCAGAGTTTAAAGTCGATCCCGATGTACAGGGTTTAACAGTTTGTTGGTCGTTGAGTCGCGCAGTACCACCATGTGCGGACTTGACAATTGTTCAACAACATACCACTGAATCGATTCTGTAATTTTTGTCCTTCTCCTGATGTTTCGATTTGGAGGTATACATAATTTCTTTCTTGGACATGAAGTTTTTTGGAGTTTTTATTTGCTGATGTTACCATTTTCTCTGCTTTTGATTCTGCATTTTCCTTCGCAACTTTTCTAATAACATTAAGTTTTTCTGCGTGTTCTTTCATGTAGGTTTGTATACCTTTGTGCATTGTCTCAAAGTTCCTGATGGTATTTGTTAAAGGAAATTTTGGTCGCTGTCCATAAATGATTTCATAAGATGGAAATCCTGAACTGGAATTCGCAGACGTGTTCATTGCAAACACCACAGCTGTCAGGAATTTATTTCAGGATTTTCTGTCGTTTGAAATATACGGCATTAATTTCTCGGCTAATGTAGAATGCATTTGTTCGCATGACCCGAGACAATGATGAACAAAGTTTGGCGTGAACTCCTGAGTGACATGTAGAGATTTACACAGTTCTCTGGTAATTTCTGCAACGAATTCACTGCCCTGGTCACTGTTTCCATATTAATTACAGTTGGGAGTGTACTGAAATTACTGTTTTGTCCTCGCTCAGGCGTAAACATGTTTTTAACTTGATAAATTAACAAAAATAGTCCAAAATAAGCACAAAACGAATTTGGATTCTCCACCATGTTGTGATTACGTATATTGGTTACGTAATGTAACGTAAATAAAAATATTTGGTTTGAAAATTTAGAATTTATTAAAGTCCAAAATCACAAATTAAACAAACATCATTTTTAAAACAAATCCAAAGTGAGAGTGTCAAATAATTATCAATCCTGCATGTTTTATCTTTGACAACTCCTCCCCTTTTTCTATAAAGGACCAATGAAATAACTTTATGATGGAACCGAAATTTGGGGAACGCTCAAAGACATAAATTCTCAGAGCAGGATACAGGAGGGAATTACCATAATAAATTCAAAGACACACCAGTCTAAGATCTGACCATCAATCAGATAAACGATAATAAACAAATGGCAATAAACAGGGGATCACTGTGAGAAGGGGATAGGGGAGAGGAGGGAGATGTCAACATGAGAGATCACAAACAGATGCGGCAAAGTATTTCTGCAATGATCAAACAAATTTAAATTTCAAACAAAGAAATAATCAGCATTACATTAAGGAAAAATTCTTTTATTAAGAAATTACACCCTTATAAGGAAACCCATAATTTTCATTTTAACGTTAAAGAATCAGTATAGTAAATCACTTAGGAGACTCCCTGAAACTTTTCAGATCAAAATTTTAACCCTAAATCCTCCTTAATGACATTATTACAAAGAAATAATCAGCATTAGTTAAAGGAAAAATTCTTTTATTTAGAAATTACACCCCAATGAGAAAACCCATAATTTTTGTTCTAAAGTTCAAATATTGGTATTAGTCAATCACATAGAAAGACCCCTAAATCTTTTTTGATTAATATTTGCACACTAATTTATTCTTTGTTATATTAATACAAAGAAATAATCAGCATTAATTTAAGGAAAAAACATTTTATTAAGAAATAACACCCCCTCAAAGAAACCCATAATTTTCATTTCAACGTTAAAAAGTCAGTATAGTTAAACGCTAAGGAAAACCCAAAAATCGGTTGGGATCAAAATTTACACCCTAATTTATCCTTTATTACATTAATACAAAGAAATTATAAGCATCAGTTGAAGGAAAAATCCTTTAATTAAAAAATACACCCCCATTAGAAAACCTATAATTTTCATTTTAATGTTAAAAACTCAATATTGTAATTCCCTTTAGAAACCCCCTCAATCTTTTCGGATCAATAATTGCACCCTAATTCCTCCTTAATGACATTATTACAAAGAAATAATCAGCATTACATTAAGGAAAAATTCTTTTATTAAGAAATTACACCCTTATGAGGAAACCCATAATTTTCATTTTAACGTTAAAGAATCAGTATAGTAAATCACTTAGGAGACTCCCTGAAACTTTTCAGATCAAAATTTTAACCCTAAATCCTCCTTAATGACATTATTACAAAGAAATAATCAGCATTAGTTAATGGAAAAATTCTTTTATTTAGAAATAACACCCCAATGAGAAAACCCATAATTTTTGTTCTAAAGTTCAAATATTGGTATTAGTCAATCACATAGAAAGACCCCTAAATCTTTTTTGATTAATATTTGCACACTAATTTATTCTTTGTTATATTAATACAAAGAAATAATCAGCATTAATTTAAGGAAAAAACATTTTATTAAGAAATAACACCCCCTCAAAGAAACCCATAATTTTCATTTCAACGTTAAAAAGTCAGTATAGTTAAACGCTAAGGAAAACCCAAAAATCGGTTGGGATCAAAATTTACACCCTAATTTATCCTTTATTACATTAATACAAAGAAATTATAAGCATCAGTTGAAGGAAAAATCCTTTAATTAAAAAATACACCCCCATTAGAAAACCTATAATTTTCATTTTAATGTTAAAAACTCAATATTGTAATTCCCTTTAGAAACCCCCTCAATCTTTTCGGATCAATAATTGCACCCTAATTCCTCCTTAATGACATTATTACAAAGAAATAATCAGCATTACATTAAGGAAAAATTCTTTTATTAAGAAATTACACCCTTATGAGGAAACCCATAATTTTCATTTTAACGTTAAAGAATCAGTATAGTAAATCACTTAGGAGACTCCCTGAAACTTTTCAGATCAAAATTTTAACCCTAAATCCTCCTTAATGACATTATTACAAAGAAATAATCAGCATTAGTTAATGGAAAAATTCTTTTATTTAGAAATAACACCCCAATGAGAAAACCCATAATTTTTGTTCTAAAGTTCAAATATTGGTATTAGTCAATCACATAGAAAGACCCCTAAATCTTTTTTGATTAATATTTGCACACTAATTTATTTTTTGTTATATTAATACAAAGAAATAATCAGCATTAATTTAAGGAAAAAACATTTTATTAAGAAATAACACCCCCTCAAAGAAACCCATAATTTTCATTTCAACGTTAAAAAGTCAGTATAGTTAAACGCTAAGGAAAACCCAAAAATCGGTTGGGATCAAAATTTACACCCTAATTTATCCTTTATTACATTAATACAAAGAAATTATAAGCATCAGTTGAAGGAAAAATCCTTTAATTAAAAAATACACCCCCATTAGAAAACCTATAATTTTCATTTTAATGTTAAAAACTCAATATTGTAATTCCCTTTAGAAACCCCCTCAATCTTTTCGGATCAATAATTGCACCCTAATTCCTCCTTAATGACATTATTACAAAGAAATAATCAGCATTACATTAAGGAAAAATTCTTTTATTAAGAAATTACACCCTTATGAGGAAACCCATAATTTTCATTTTAACGTTAAAGAATCAGTATAGTAAATCACTTAGGAGACTCCCTGAAACTTTTCAGATCAAAATTTTAACCCTAAATCCTCCTTAATGACATTATTACAAAGAAATAATCAGCATTAGTTAAAGGAAAAATTCTTTTATTTAGAAATTACACCCAAATGAGAAAACCCATAATTTTTGTTCTAAAGTTCAAATATTGGTATAGTCAATCACATAGAAAGACCCCTAAATCTTTTTTGATTAATATTTGCACACTAATTTATCCTTTGTTATATTAATACAAAGAAATAATCAGCATTAATTTAAGGAAAAAACATTTTATTAAGAAATAACACCCCCTCAAAGAAACCCATAATTTTCATTTCAACGTGAAAAAGTCAGTATAGTTTAACACTAAAGAAACCCCAAAAATCTGTTGGAATCAAAATTTACACCCTAATTTATCCTTTGTTGTATTAATACAAAGAAATAATCAACATTAGTTTAAGGAAAAATCCTTTATTTAAGAAATACACCCCCATTAGAAAACCAATAATTTTCATTTTAATGTTAAAAAATCAATATTGTAATTCCCTTTAGAAACCCCCTCAATCTTTTCGGATCAATATTTGCACCCTAATTCCTCCTTAATGACATTATTACAAAGAAATAATCAGCATTACATTAAGGAAAAATTCTTTTATTAAGAAATCACACCCTTATAAGGAAACCCTTAATTTTCATTTTAACGTTAAAGAATCAGTATAGTAAATCACTTAGAAGACTCCCTGAAACTTTTCTGATCACAATTTTAACCCTAAATCCTCCTAAATGACATTATAACAAAGAAACAATCAGCATTAGTTAAAGGAAAAATTCTTTTATTTAGAAATTACACCCCAATGAGAAAACCCATATTTTTTGTTCTAAAGTTCAAATATTGGTGTAGTCAATCACTTAGAAAAACCCCTAAATCTTTTTTGATTAATATTTGCACACTAATTTATTCTTTGTTATATTAATATAAAGAAATAATCAGCATTAATTTAAGGAGAAAACATTTTATTAAGAAATAACACCCCCTCGAAGAAACCCATAATTTTCATTTCAACGTTAAAAAGTCAGTATAGTTAAACACTAAAGAAACCCCAAAAATTTGTTTGGATCAAATTTTACACCCTAATTTATCCTTTGTTATATTAATACAAAGAAATAATCAGCATTAGTGTAAGGAAAAATCCTTTAATTAAGAAATACACCCCCATTAGAAAACCAATAATTTTCATTTTAATGTTAAAAAATCAATATTGTAATTCCCTTTAGAAACCCCCTCAATCTTTTCGGATCAATATTTGCACCCTAATTCCTCCTTAATGACATTATTACAAAGAAATAATCAGCATTACATTAAGGAAAAATTCTTTTATTAAGAAATTACAACCTTGTAAGGAAACCCATAATTTTCATTTTAACATTAAAGAATCAGAATAGTAAATCACTTAGGAGACTCCCTGAAACTTTTCAGATCAAAATTTTAACCCTAAATCCTCCTTAATGACATTATTACAAAGAAATAATCAGCATTAGTTAATGGAAAAATTCTTTTATTTAGAAATTACACCCCAATGAGAAAACCTATATGTTTTGTTTTAAAGTTCAAATATTGGTATTGTCAATCACATAGAAAAACCCCTAAATCTTTTTTGATTAATATTTGCACACTAATTTATCCTTTGTTATATTGATACAAAGAAATAATCAGCATTAATTTAAGGAAAAATTTCTTATTAAGAAATAATCCCTCGAAGAAACCCATAATTTTCATTTCAACGTTAAAAAGTCAGTATAGTTAAACACTAAAGAAACCCCAAAAATCTGTTGGGATCAAAATTTATACCCTAATTTATCCTTTGTTATATTATTACAAAGAAATAATCAACATTAGTTTAAGGAAAAATCCTTTAATTAAGAAATACACCCCCATTAGAAAACCAATAATTTTCATTTTAATGTTAAAAAATCAATATTGTAATTCCCTTTAGAAACCCCCTCAATCTTTTCGGATCAATATTTGCACCCTAATTCCTCCTTAATGACATTATTACAAAGAAATAATCAGAATTACTTTAAGGAAAAATTCTTTTATTAAGAAATTACAACCTTATAAGGAAACCCATAATTTTCATTTTAACGTTAAAGAATCAGTATAGTAAATCACTTAGGAGACTCCCTGAAACTTTTCAGATCAAAATTTTAACCTTAAATCCTCCTTAATGACATTATAACAAAGAAATAATCAGCATTACATTAAGGAAAAATTCTTTTATTAAGAAATTACACCCTTATAAGGAAACCCATAATTTTCATTTTAACGTTAAAGAATCAGTATAGTAAATCACTTAGGAGACTCCCTGAAACTTTTCAGATCAAAATTTTAACCTTAAATCCTCCTTAATGACATTATTACAAAGAAATAATCAGCATTACTTTAAGGAAAAATTCTTTTATTAAGAAATTACACCCAAATGAGAAAACCCATATTTTTTGTTCTAAAGTTCAAATATTGGTATAGTCAATCACATAGAAAGACCCCTAAATCTTTTTTGATTAATATTTGCACACTAATTTATTCTTTGTTATATTGATACAAAGAAATAATCAGCATTAGTTTAATGAAAAAACAATAAATTAAGAAATAACACTTCCACGAAGAAACCCATAATTTTCATTTCAACGTTAAAAAGTCAGTATAGTTAAACACTAAAGAAACCCCAAAAATCTGTTGGGATCAAAATTTACACCCTAATTTATCCTTTGTTATATTAATACAAAGAAATAATCAGCATTAGTTTTAAGAAAAACCCTATAATTAAGAAATTACACCCCCATTAGGAAACACATAATTTTTAATACAACGTTAAAAAATCAGATTAGTTAAACACCTGGAAAATCCCCTAAACCTGTTGGAATTATTATTTGTACCTTAATTTCTCCTTATTGACATTATTACAAAGAAATAATCAGCATTACTTTAAGGGAAAATCCTTTTATTAAGAAATTACACCCTTATAAGGAAATCTATAATTTTCATTTTAATGTTAAAAAATCAGTATAGTAAATCACTTAGGAGACCCCCTGAATCTGTTGGGATCAATATTTGCACCCTTATTCCTCCTTAATGACATTATTACAAAGAAATAATCAGCAATAGTTTCAGGAAAAATTCTTTTATAAAGAAATTACATCACCATGAAGAAACCCAATTTTTTCAATTTAACGTTAAAAATGAGTATAGTCAATCAGTTAGAAAACCCTCTTAATCTTTTTTTTATTAATACTTGCAGCCTAAATCGTCCTTCATTTCATTACTACAAAGAAATGGTCAGCATTAGTGTAAGAGAAATTAAATTAACTTAGACCCCCATGAGGAAATCCATTCTTTTCATTTGAACGTGAAAAAATCAGTACACTGTGAGTAGTTGAACACTTAGGAAACCTCCAAAATGTTTTTTGATCAATATTTGCTTATTAATTTATTCTAAATTATATTAAAACAAAGATATAATCAGCATTAGTTTAAGGAAAAATTCCTTTATTTAAAAATTACAACCTAATAACAAAAAATATGGTTTTCACTTTAATGTTGAAATATCTGTATAGTTTAAACTTATGATATCCCTAACCGGTAAATCCTTTTGGATTAATATTTGCACCCTAATTTTACCTTCATTACATTAATACAAACATATGTAAGCATGAGTTTAAAGAAAATCCTATAATTATGAATTTAGACCCCCACTTAGGAAACCCCCTCAATCTCTTTGGAACAATATTTACATCCTAAATTATTCTAATTTAAATTAATACAAAGAAATAATCAGCATAGGTTTAAGGGATTATCTTTTTATTTTTAACTTACAGTGTACAACCCCAGTAGGAAAGATATTCTTTTTAATGTATCATTTAAAAATGTATATACATGTTCTTAATCACATCAGCTGTTTCTAAGTAGTACAGTTCTTTGACTATGTATGAGGGTTCGAATCCCTCCCTAGGCATAATGGAACAGAAACCTGGTGCAAAGTGGGCAGATCGCCTAGTGGCCCCGCATAGTCAGAACAACATAAATAATGACAGACTAATTTGATTCTAAAACATTCAAAGACTTAAAGCTTCTTAGAAAAAGGAAACAAAAAAAAATCATGCAATGAACATTTGTTTGAGGTAAAGTCCTATGTGTTTAACTATATTGACGTTAAATTAGAAGTATGAAGTTAATAAATTTTCACTATAATATTTATCAACAATGTAGTTGCATTGTTGTGTGTATCAACAATGTAGTGACTTTACTGTGTGTATCAACAATGTAGTGACTTTACTGTGTGTATCAACAATGTAGTGACTTTACAGCTGTGTGTGTCAACAGTGTAGTGACTTTGCTGTGTGTATCAACAATGTAGTGACTAACTTGTGTGTATCGCCCATGTCAAAGTGGAAGGCAGTTTCTTGGCAGTTCCTTAGCCTTCCATACTTTTCTTAGCAGTTGGATTCCCAGATATGTCTCATAATGAATATAAGCAGTTCCAGGCAGTAATTTTTAGCCTTACCAGTTATCTAGCAGTTTTTAGGCAGTTATTTTGGCCGAAAAAATTAAATGAGTTGATATAAACTGGTAAAAACTGTTTAAAACTGCCAGAAACTGCTTGCTCATTTCCTTTTATGGTTTTTATAAATAAATATGCATGGAATATAATTAAGCTGAAAACTGCTAGGAACTGCTAATATTATCTATAGGTTATATGAATAAGTTTTAACATTTTCAAGAATAAATTATTACACAAAGATATATACATGTACAATATTGTACCACTTATTTCCAAATGAAACTGGGTCAGTGGATTGATTATGCAAACTTGAATCTACACTGCATGTGGATACTGCATTTAACCAGCTTTTAGCATAGTTATAAATATATATAATTATAAGACTTCAAATTACAATCATGACCTAAGCTACTATGCTAGTTGTTCTTGTGAAGTAGTGATTTTAATTGTTTTTATGATATATATATATATATATATATATATATATATATATATATATATATATATATATATATATATATATACACACATGTAAATATATATACTCTTACACCTTTGATTGACCATTGTGGTCTCACCCTACCCTACCCTAAGGGTCAATTCCCATGCATACACTATATCAGATCTTATATAATTTAAGTGATCTAACCATGCAGGCCATTATTAAAAACTGTTCAATGATAATTTATTTGAAATATTTTATTTACCTTAGGAGAAATATATGTAATATCCTTAGAACATATTATATTCCATAAATTTACTTGAGTTTGCCCAGACAGAGCATTTTTTCTTGTGAATACCACATGCACTCTTAACTGCCTCTCATGCCATTGCTGATACATTCAAAATTTGCAACCCAACTTCCTGTTTTCTTTGATCTTGATTCTGAGTGGTCAGTTTATCTGGCAGCGGCCAGTGACCCTGATTTGTAACTGGTTGGAAACGAATTCTAGAATGATGCAAGTCCCTTGTGACCTGTGTATTAACCTATATCTGCTTACACTGCAAAGACTGCGAAGAAAACTGCTTAGAATAACTGCTTATATTTTTACCTAGGCAGTTTTGACTTGCCACTAAAATCCTTACTGCTTGGAACTGTTTAAAAACTGCCCTATAATTTGAAAACTGCTTAAAAACTGCTTATCTACTGCTAAAATAGGCAGTTCACTTTGCCATGGGGATCAACAATGTAGTGACTTGCTGTGGTGTGTGTCTTATAATGTTACATATCTTTCTTTCTTTCTTTTTTTTCTTGTCTATCTGTTTGTCTCTCTTCTTTATATCTCTTTCTTTTTTTTCTCTCTCCCCCATGAATTGTTTGAACAGTGTGACCATACATAATATATACATATTGTATGCTGAAGAAATGAATAAAACATATGCATAATGATAAATTTTCGAGAAAGAAAAAAAAAACCTATGATCAATTTTATGATAACAAGCACATTTGGAGGTACAAAGTTCCTCTATATTTTTATTTTATTTTTCAAGCATAGTTATAGTATTGTGCTGAGCAGCACGTGTTGCACATCATGGTCTAATCTAAAGATGTTGATTTTAATTGACAAGTGTAGCAAGTGGACTTTAAGTATTATACACCACTTGGTTTGATTCGGTTCGCATCTTGTTATTGTCTATTTTAAAGAACTTTGAATTGTTTATTCAATTCAAAAAACTGAATATTTGAAATACAATAGAATGTATGAAATCATGCATATCTCTATTTCCCCACCTCCTCCTCCTTCTCTCTCTCTCTCTCTCTCTCTCTCTCTCTCTCTCTCTCTCTCTCTCTCTCTCTATTTAGTGATAAATGGTTTATGTTAAAAATTTCCTTTGTGCATCCGCAATCCATCACACGACTAAATGTATTGACTTTCAGCTAAATTAGGAAGATTTACACACTGTAATTAGTTTCTAGTGTGTATTCAAAATGAGTCATGTGACCTCATGTAGTGACTATCAGGTATAATATCATAAACTTTTAGAGATCGATTTCCCTTATTTCAAGTAGCAGAATAGTATTAAGATGTCTCATATTACATAAAAATGTTATTATATATTGAATAGCATAATTAGAACATGGTGTAGCGGATTTCAGGTGTAAAGTCTGGTGTAGTGAGTTTCAGCATTATGCGAGTAAGGGTGTGTGTGTGTGTGTGTGTGTGTTAGCAATAGTTTACAATAATGGCAGTATCATCATGAACTATACTATACCAGAGTCAAGCTAGCCAGCACTATCTCCAACGCTCTAACAAAAATTAAATTAAGATTATCGGCTATTCTTTATGCGTTTTCCGATCCCGATGTTCAACAACTGAAATTAACAGGGCGCTCTGCGCCCAAACAAGGAATTGTGCTCGTAAAGTGAGCCCGCATTCCAAGGGGGACGGGAAATAAGGCACTAGTGACACCGATAACTGGCGCCAGGGCGCTGAGTAGACTATAAGTGAACAATTTATTTCTGTAAGTTTAGGTTCTAAACAAGGCGCCCTGCGCCCAAACTAGAACTTGTGTTCATTAGATGAGCCCGGATTCCTCGGGGGACGAGTGTTCCCTCGAGAATTCGGGCGCCAAATAAGACACTAGTGACACTGATTTCTAGCACCAGGGCGCTAAGTAGACCTTTAGTGAACAATTTGTTTTTAAGTTTGGGTTCTAAACAAGGCGCCCTGCGCCCAAACTAGGACTCGTGCTCATTAGGTGAGCCCGGATTCCTTGGGTGACGGGTGTTCCCTCGAGCGTTCCGGTGCTAAATAAGGCAATAGTTACACAGATATCCGGCGCCAGAGCGCTGAGAAAACCATAAGTGAACAATTTATTTCTGTAATGTAGGGTTCTTAACAAGGCGCCCTGCGCCCAAACTAGGACTTGTGCTTATTAGATGAGCCCGGATTCCTCGGGGGACGGGTGTTCGCTCGAGCGTTCTGGCGCCAAATAAGGCAATAGTTACAGCGATATCCGGCGCCAGGGCGCTGAGAAGATTTGATTTGAACATATTTTTATTGTACAAAATTACAACAGGGATTGGGCACAAGTTCAAAAACTTAGACCGCCCTCTCCCAATACAAATATATAATACAGTAAAAATAATGTATGCACAACATGTAAGGTCAGCAGATCATATGACAGTTATATATAATTTTTCAATGGTGTACAAACATCAACTAAATCTTTTTGTACCTTTGATATAACGATAAACTAGAGAAAATAAATGTTTGTTTTCGCTGACACTGATTGTGTTGTCGCCCCAAAGTAGGACATGAGTATTAACAATATTTAAATTTACAATATTGAAAATTTCATTAAACATAATATTCCTGGCCTCTTTATATTTATTACAAGTGAAAAAATAATGATAAGTGTCTTCGAGCTTGCCACACGAACAGAATGGACTATTAATAATATTACAACGAAAAAGATCACTATTTAGTACACAATTATGACGAAGTCTAGTATGAATAATATTCAAAAATCTGTCACCATAAGTAAAAAAATCAGGTTTTGTTCGACAGGTAATATCATTCTGATTTATGATAGAAACATGTATTTTTTCTTTGAAAATGCGAATGGAGTCGCTTTCACGGACATCCTTTGAAAGCGCATTCCATTCGTTAACAACAGTGGGAACAAATGAAGATTTATACAATTGTAAACGACATTTTGGTATACTATAGTTTTGTGCATTTCTTGTAAAATAATTGGATGCATTAACACGTTTATTTGGGAAAATGTCCATTACATAATTGGGTAAAAAGTTTCTATCAATTTTATACATGGTTTTCAGCCTGGACATTTCCCTTCTACTATCAAGTGTTTCCAACCCTGTTTCGAAATAAAGAGAATCCCTAGAAGCAAAAATAGGTAATCCCGTGACGATTCTTGCTGCAATCAATTGTATTTGTTCTAACCTTTCGGAATCAGTGAAAGTGCACCCGCCCCATACATCAGATGCATATTCTAACTGAGGTCTTATAAATGAAGTATATAACAATGATAGTGACTTTCTATTAAGTTTGAATTTAAGTTTTTTCATTAGTCCCAATTTCTTTTGAGCATTTGCTATAATAGAGTTGATATAAACTGTCCATGAAAGATCCTCAGAAAAGATAACACCTAAATGTTTGTGAGAAGACACGAATTCCAAATCACGATCTTGAAATTTTAACAAGGGATTTGCAGTATTTTTTTTAATATTAAAATGAACTGCTTTGGTTTTTGAAGGATTGAAGCTCAAAAGCCATTTCTTAGACCAAATTTCCAGATTTGAAAGATCTTGATTTAGATTAAATTCTATATCTTGTACATTGATTGCAGCATGTTGAAAACTATTATCGTCTGCAAAAAGTCTACAGAATGTTAACATATTATCTGCTATATCATTTACATAAATAAGAAATAACAATGGCCCAAGGACAGAACCTTGAGGCACTCCGGCATTCACAGGCTTTGTAGACGACAACACTTCTCGATACATAACCTTTTGCTTTCTATTAACAAGATAACTATTAAACCATTTAAACAGATTCCCAGTGATACCATAAGTATGGAGTTTAGACAATAAACCTTTATGCCAGACGCGGTCAAACGCTTTTGACAAGTCACAAAATATCATGCAACATGATTGGCCTTGATCAATTGCTTTTAAAATATGATCATATGTTTCTATAAGCTGGTAAACAGTTGAGTGGCCAGGTAAAAATCCAGCTTGATATTTATAAAAAAGATTATTGTCATGAAAATAATTGTACACATGTTTGAAAATAATCCGGCGCCAGAGCGCTGAGAAAACCATAAGTGAACAATTTATTTCTGTAATGTAGGGTTCTTAACAAGGCGCCCTGCGCCCAAACTAGGACTTGTGCTTATTACATGAGCCCGGATTCCTCGGGGGACGGGTGTTCGCTCGAGCGTTCTGGCGCCAAATAAGGCAATAGTTACAGCGATATCCGGCGCCAGGGCGCTGAGAAGACCATAAATGAACAATTTATTTCTGTAATATAGGGTTCTTAACAAGGCGCCCTGCGCCCAAACTAGGACTTGTGCTTATTAGGTGAGCCCGGATTCCTCGGGGGACGTAAAAAAAAGTCGTCAAGCATTCTGATTTAAATTGTCACAATAAATGTTTATAAACTCTACAAGTATAGGAACTATTTTGCTTAAAGGCACTACTTTGTTGTCCTACCGATTCTAAAAATAGTCAGAGGATACCCCGCACGTTCACACATAGACCAGTATCATTGAATACACAATTGTTATCCTTTTTAATGCTTTCAATGATTCAAGGTTTAAATGACTGAAGTGCTCTCTCTCTCTCTCTCTCTCTCTCTCTCTCTCTCAAATGTTAAACGCGCTTTAAGTACTAAGATAGTTTGTTCTTGCAAAGAAATGGAACGAAGCAGTAATTATCCAATTAAGTCAAATCAATTAAAAATAAATAAAAACAAAACAAACATTCCAACTACATGAATTAACAATGATTGGCGGAAACCTTAGCCAAGCTCATATTTCCAATATAACTAAGGGTATGTGTGATGGTTTTTCCTTAAGGAATAAGGAATCATTCTTTGAGTATTATGAGGTGATAATTTCGGTCTGGGCGTGATCAAATCCAATAAAGCCCTAAGGGCTTTAGGATAGATTTGATCGCGCCCTAACCGAAATTATCATCTCATAATATTCAAAGAATGATTCCTTATTACTTATATTTATATAATTTTTAGCGGTTTATTCCCCGAACGGCTACTCGCCAAAAAAAAACACCTATTATTTTAGGCAATTATGGGGTCCTCTAAAGGGGCACAGGTAGAATTTACCTGTGTTCACCTGCATTCCCTTGTTGAATAAGCATGAATTCATTAGAAATGAATAAATCAGAATGTTTCTATATATTTTGCTTTTATTTTTTTTAAAGCAAGAATGCATTTTTCAGTTATTTTTTTTAATTCAAGAAGCCCTGTTTCATATCATGCATTATCTAGTGCTATTTAGTACTATTTATATATAAGAAAGGCGCAAGGAAAACAAGTATTTTATGGTTTATAATATATATTTCATTGCATGTATTTCTGTTACTTTGAGTTACACATCAGAATCACCACTCTTAATCAACACTACCACCTCCATCCCAAACCCATGAACATAAAATAACTTACATTAATGTGATCGAGTACTTGGAAATTTTGGAAGAATGTAAATGTTATATCAGTTGAGTTGCATTAATATAAATCTTTTCGGGAAATTTGTCCCATTTTGTAAACTATACATTTTAAAAAATGTTCCGAATTATTCGCTCTGTGACCGGGAATATGCACTCTATTAAAGTTTTTTGTTTCGTCGGTAAATACAAACGGTTGTGTACAATTCTTGAGAAAAATAATCTGTAACATTGACTGTACAAGGATGAAATACGCGATTTTACATATGTACAGAAAAAAGAATACTAACAAATCAGTTTTTCATTAAAAATCTTCATAAGCAGCGCTAACCTAATAACTTTCCAGAATTACCTGGATATCCCGTAAATAACAATTATGAATTTGATATTGTCAAATAATATTCAGAATGATATTAAGATATATGAATAAGAAAAAAACCATGGATAGATCTTATTCAAATATAAATTAATGTTAAACGAAAAATCTTTCTATCTCTATCTTAATTTGCAATTCTATCTCTTTCATTTTAAGTTTTTAAAAAAGAAGTCAATTCATGACTATATATTATTATTTATTCAGAAATACAACTTTGGGCAATACAGCCCATCAGTTTACAATAATTCACATATTATAATATAATATAAACATTAGACTCTTTAGAGTCAAAATGGGGGGGGGGGGGGGGGGGGGGGGGGGGGGGTGAAACCCCTGATCAAGTGTTCCACAGTAACACAGTTCCCACATTTCCACACATTACATATAGTATATTAAATGTAAATTTGCATATCACATATACCGATTTGAATATACAGTTTTGAGCCAACAATTATTACACATAACTAGAGACATAGTATAAATGCATTACATATGTTAACATACAAGAGAATATATTTCTAAAATACATTGAATGAGTTACATGCAATTTAGCAATTAATTATTACGGATTAATAAAGCACATTTGATATATTTAGCAAGACCAACCAAGGTAGATACGTGATCTGAACCCAACAACTGAAGTAATTTAAATGTACTTGGAGATTTATAATAGTACTCGCTTAAGTATTTTTTCGTAAATTATAATATTTTGGACATTGAAGAATAAAATGAAACTCGTCTTCAATTTGTTGAGTATCACAAACATCACATAATCGAGCCTGCCTGCTCTTACCTTGGTATCTTCCTGTTTCAATATTTAAACAATGTGAAGACAGTCTTATGCGAGAAATTTGTATCTTAAGATTATTCTGGATTGGTTTTGTTAGGTATGATTGGATTTTCGAGTAATTGTGTTTTGCAAGATATCTGTATAAAAGACACTTTGAAGAATTTTCCATAAAGGCATTGCTTTCTTGCATGTAAATATCAAAAATTCTTTTTTCATATATATGTAAAAACTGGCCAGAATTAAGAGACTGCTGTCCAATCCAGAATTCTCCCACATGAAACAATTAATTTTTGACGTCTCTTGCCCAGTTTACACTAGAAGCTACACAATTCTCAGCACTATTTGTTATGTCTCTTTTTTATATTTATTTTTATCGTGGTTAAGATATATTAAATTTCATTATAAATTTATATAATCATAGATTTTGAAGAAAAACAATTCTCTCAAATTTATCAATTATAGATTAATTTCATATATGCATCTTATATTTTTTCTTATAAAGATTGTTTGCTTTTAATGCAAACATTTAGAACTCAGTTAGTTTTTTGAATAGGCATCTATCTATAGGCAATAGGCAATTCTACCTTATTTTATATATTTTATATTGATAAAAGTCTAAGAACTCTTTCCTATTTCATTTGACTTATTACAATAAAATTAGATTAACATATGATGAAAGTAATAATATTCATTTACTATTCATAATAATAAATAATCAATTCTTGTACTATTCAGGTGAACATAAATAAATTTTACCTGTGCCCCTTAGAGGGCCCCATAATTGCCTAATTGTCTAATTGGCGAGTAGCCGTTCGGGGAACACACCTTTTTAGCAGTTGGATGATTAAAATTAGAATATTAAGTATGCAAACCCCGCTTGCGCCCCCAACAATATGTCATTTGAATTTATTGGGCTGTATAGTACAAAATCGATTCGTAGTGTTATCACAGACAAAGACACTGGAAAATGTATATATAGAGCAAATAGAATAAAGTTTGGTTTGAAATGTAATAAAAACTCGTCATCTGATAATACAATGAACAAGAAACCATGGTTCAATGGAGAATGTTGAGCAGCAAGAAATAACTTTCACTTGCATGGCTAAACGTATCATAAAAAAAGGCTGGCATCTGAAAACAAAGACAACCTTAAGTTAATAAAAATACCGCCGCGTCTTTTAACCACAATGCACCACCATGAATTGTGGCAAATTCTCGTAATTTCAGTCTTACTGCCTAGACCAAATTCAAACAGAACTGTTTATAAATACATGTACGTTTGTTCAATAATTTAACCAATTTAGTAATATCCATTTCTATGTACTTTCTATTCTAAACTACTACACAGTTGTAAATTGTTATACTTGGTAAGAACCTTGTAAGTTGTTAGAACTTGTGTTCGAACCATTTGTATATGTTTATACAATAAAAATATGTTCAAACAATTAACCACAATGATATAACAATGAACCACAATGATCTTTATTAAGGAGATTGAATAATATAAAATTTAATTAAAGTTTAATTTAATATACCCCAAAACTTTCGGACGGCGTGTTATGTTACAGAATTAATGCTTTAATTTTCAGTTATGTATATGTATGTTCAGGTACACGTCATTTTTCATTTATTTAGAATTCAATTATTTTAGTAGATGTAACGCTTCGATGGAGAGATATTATAAATATATGTGTAAAGCATAAATGAAAAAAAAATACTATCTATAGATAATGGTAAATTGTGATACATCATACATATCATATCATACATTATATATTGATGTAAATATTATTAGTTAAAGGTCATAGGAGACAATATTTTAATAAATTTTGTTATGGCTGAAAATATATTTGTTTTCTATAACTGAAAATTATTATATAAATATTATAATAAAATTCGCAAGGTAACTGGCACTACAGCCCATCGAAAGTCGGCTTCGTGCAAAAGAACCATAAGAGTATGATGACTTATCTCCCTTGGTTGATGACGTCAGAAGAGACCACTTTGGCGCGATATATAGAGGATATCTATATTGTGTGATTTTATATTTGCTATATCCAACGATTTGAAATGGTGTATATATTCGCGAGGCTTGCCGAGCGAATATAACCATTTCAACGAGTTGGATAAAGCAAATATAAAATCACACAATTATAGATGTTCTATTTATCTCATACAATTTCATTTATATTATGAAGCTTTTGAGACAGCCCTTGATATGACCCGAATTGATTTTTTTTCAAAGATTAAACGATGATGCAACGTTGTGTTATGCGGTTATTGTGACCTTGCGCAATACAATTTAGTACGTCATTTCGGAGATAAATATAACTGTTTTAATGTAAAGTTTCACTGAAATAAACCTTGAAATAATTGTTTATCTGTAAATAATTTTTCTTAGAGCTTAATCACTTAATTAAATGGAAATACTGATCAGAAGACTTGAATAATCAAGTTTGTTGACATACACAAAGTTGCGAATGCTCGTTAGATTGAATTGACTCGAACGAGGAACAGTTGTTGATGTTTTATAGAACAAAAATTAGCCTAATGATTTGAAGTTGAAAATATTGAATAAGGATGCTTACTGCTGGTGGGAGACATTATTTCGGTAAGTTCTTGACGTATAGAAACACAACCAAAGTGTTCTGTTTTCATTGCGTCGTCAGAATGAACTCCTTGATAGCTAACGTGATTTGCAGTTTAATAAACTTCACATGTATGTGTTTTCCTTAATATTTGTAATTAAAATCTTCGAAAAAATCCATTTTGATTCAATTTTTGGTAAGATATAGTTATATGGAAAATACTAGAAAGTCTTCGAAAATAGGTCACTGAAGCGTTGAAGCGAGGGGCTGTGTCAAAAATAGTTCGGACCGGAAGTATTTGATAAAGCATCACCCGTTTGATAAAGCAAAGGTTTATCACACGAGTAGTATACACCACACGTATGAGATAAAGTGGATTGTTTATCCAAACGACCGTAGCGTTCTCTATCTTGTTTGTTTGATATATACATCAAAATGGTTTCGTGTGTGGATTACAACTGCAATGTTAGAAGTTAGAGGGTGTTTCGATGTCTTATTCCCAAAGGATCCAAAATCCAGGATGATTTGGTGCGAAAGCTACGCAGAGACGGCTTCGCGGTTACCGATTATTAGAAGCTGTGTGCCAAACATTTCACGCCTGATCAGTTTAAAATACATCCCGCTTTAGCTAAAAAGTGTGGTTATAAGAAGCTGGATCTTCGACTAAATGCTATACCAACTCTGACATACATGTACCCGTAAATCCGAGAAAAACCCGAGAACCTCAACAGCTACTTCAAACGGAGGGCGATAGAGGTACGAATATTCGTTAATCTAATTCTAAAATTTGAATTCATTGAAAATAATTTTAATTTTGAGATGTATATAACGAAGAAAATTTAGCGTACACATAACAACGGCCAATAAAATGCACTATGTACATGAATATATGTAGGTGCTTGTCAGTATCGATCTGCTGTCATACATTTTACATGTACTCGACGCATATTCAGGTATACAATACTAAATGGTAATATTTTATAGTCGGTGTATCTTAATTTTATTGTACTAATGAGTAAATGGTTTAGCCTACTATAATGTTATTGTCAAAACAGATGCGAAACGAAAATATTCAATTAAAAAACGAGAGAAAAACAAAGTGTTGTTAGCACTTACATCTCACCCACCAGCTCTCTTATACATATAGCCATTTTAAAAGAAATGAAAAATTAAATAGTAGTTTTTCAATGCCCTATTTATTAAATTTAGGCGATATGGCAGATATAGGAGATGAGTCTAATGACAGGAATGACCATGATGGCAACACAACCCGTTCTACACCAGATGCAAGCCAGATAAAAATTTAGATTGCACATAGCATATTGCATTTGTCTATTTACCGGCAATGATAAACTTGTATTTGACAAAGATTCAGCATTATGTTTCAATAGGTTATGATAACATTTTAGACCCAATTTATTGTGATTACCAATACTTTTTTCTTCATAAGACATACCTTGCAGCTCTCCATTTTAATGAAAATGTCACCATGCCACAAAGTAGAACAAACGAAGGAAAGAAGCAGTATTGTGTCTTGTATTGTAAAGGTTGACTTGGAGAGGGAGTTGCAAAGGAACTTTTAGTGAGTTTCATGTTTGTATATAATTATCTTAGGAAAAATTCTTCAATATATACATGTAAAAGTATATATTGTAAAATTTATGTTCTCTACAATACAGATTACATGTCTGATCTGATAGATGCTGTAGAGAGTCTGCATTCTGTCAATGACAGTTACGTGAAAGCCAGGGAATGAAGCTACCTAAACATGTGACCATCCAAAAGCACATGGGTATATCCCTCCAACTATTTTTAGAATCGGTAGGACAACAAAGTAGTGCCTTTAAGCAAAATAGTTCCTATACTTGCAGAGTGGATATACATTTATTGGGACATTTTAAATCAGAATGCTTGACACATGTCAGAAAAGAGGATTTGCAATTTTAAAAGCAATTGTCAAAATCGAGTTATCATTTGAAGGAAAGAATTGAAATTGTTTGATGTACACCCTTTCCAAAACTGTGAAATTCCCTACTTTTACTTTCATTTTCAGAGTTTTTCAATACAGACGCATTTTGCAGGAAAACGAATCTGACTTCACACCACGAAATTTTAACAGGGGAGAGACAATTTGATGAGCTTTCATTCAAGAGGTCCCTCGTTGCTGAACGAAAATTAGGGCCGGAGCTATGAACCCGAACGTTAACATTACCGCCTATGGAAAATGCATTAGTGGACTATACCCACATCACCCATTTCAATGATAATTGACATTGATAGGTGAGTTAATTATTTGTAATCTGAAGAAAAAATTCTGAATATTTTGCAATACACTTTTTAAATGTGTCATAATCACTCGGTTTACTAATTTGAATAATAACAAGATGCCATATTTCAGCCAGACTTAGTTTTAATGTGTTATTTATCAATGTTTTTCCCCAGGGTAGTGAAACCAACAATAGTTGGCTGGGAAACTGTTTCCTGATGGCCGTCACAACACATGCCGGCAGGATCCTCCTGTTGTGACGTCAAAGACGTCGCCAAATAAACCTGGCACACCGCAAGGTGTCGATACAGCCTGATAATAAAATGCACAACTTTAAATCCAATGTTAAAATAAATTATTGATGAGGGAGGTTATTTCCCAAAGAAATCTGTAACATTATTTTGTATTTATTTACTTTCTTTGTGCATGTTACAAGAACTTACTCATGAACTGGTTCATCATCCTCAAAGGGTCCATTGTCTTAAGTGTTCTCATAATAAAACAATGCCAAGACATGATGGTTCAGATAGTTTACAATAAAACTTGCATGCTAGGTAATGCACTGTAATTTCTCTTGATGTACTTTCCTAGCAACGTCGGGTATTCCCAGGCAGAATTTGCACTCTCTGGATATTTTCCTAATAAGATAAATAAGATAACAAGTCACACATTAAAATAAAGTTATAGTTGATTATAAAGGTAAAATCTTTTTCATAAATAAATTTATTTTAAATTATACTGGAGTTTTGGCAGAAAAGAAAGGAATGTTTATATTTCTTATGAAATACAGTACTACTGCACACTCATGTTCGAAAATTTTGTCTCCCAGGGGACGCTCGAGGGCAAATTTTATTATGTGATTTCCAGAATGTCCCTGACCCACCCCCTTTTTCTATATGTCTAAATCCGCGCATGTAGTACATAATTTATTTGTCATCATACACACGTATGTATATAGTGATAAAAACAGAAATTTACGTCGTTACAATTTGACCAATCTGTAGTGTATAACTGAAAAATCACTCGGAAGAAAGAATTAACATCTTTATTTTTTCCAATGTGTGACGAGGAAATTCTAACCTTGTAGTAAAAAATATTGAGTATGGGACATAATGGCTAAGCCTGTGCATATATTATCATTTCGTGCTTTGTTCTTACGTAATGGGAAATAGAAATTCCCTAAAATGTTAACAAAGGAGACATTGTGATTGTTTACCAGTCAGTGTTATAGGCCGAAATGGAACCGGTGCATCTTCATGATCCTGTTCCTCAACACTGTCTTCTTTGGCTTCTTTCAATGAAAATTCGCCCGTCTGAATCGAATTTGCATTAAAAACAGGTTCAAACTTATACCCCTGGGCAATAAATTATGGACCCTCGTCCGAAAACGCTTCCATCATCAATTTATTTTCGCCGTTTACATACCTTTTGTTTTGATTCTGTGTTTCACAAATTGAAAGTGGAGTCTTGTGACGTCACAAATTCGGAAATTCAAGAACGATAATCACAATGCAATTTTCTTTCGCTGGCAACTTTGGTCTTTTATTTCTTACAGTAAATGCTAAAAAAATTTGTTCCATATTTTTTTATGAATACTCTATGGTCGAAGTTGATATTTATTAGGAAAAAAACTACTGTTAAAATCCGTCTCCTATGACCTTTAATTAAAGCTTAATATAATTTGCTAAGTCATCGGTATTGTTTAGTCACTTCACACGACTTTTGAAAATGTTTGATTAACTGGTTAAATAAGATAATTTTACAATTATTGTCATCTTAAATTTGTGTGCTTAAGATGTGCAGTACTAATAAACGTTCATTCTAATTTATTTAATTTATCCCAGAAGGGATCAACTCTCAATATTACCAATGTCCTTGAGTATAAAAGGGAATAGACTTGTTTGATAAGATTGTACAAACCATATTTTTATGGTTGTGAAGTTTGGGGATTTTCGAATAACGCTAACATAGAGAGAGTTCACCTGAAATTTTGTAAACTTCTTCATCTAAAACAATTTCGTTCGATCTCATAAATCTAAGTCTCTTTTACAACCACTACCACCACCTCGCTTGCGAATCCAAAGCATTTGTGTGCATTTTAGTCATTTTAGTGCGCTGTCCTAGCTATATTCCTAGTCTGCACTATCAGGCAAGTAGCATCTATTTTGAAAGCGGATGTCAGAATTATCCGATATCTTGACAAGCAAATACTTTTTTTTTATGAATTATAAAAAATCTTCAAAATCATAATTTATCATAAAAAGTCAATAATTCTTCAAAGTCGAAATTACGAGAAAAGATCTCGTTAAAACGAGTTAATTATCTCGTTAAAATGAGTTAATTAGCTCGTAATTTCGAGAAAAGATCTCGTTATTTCGAGAAAAGATCTCCTTATTACGAGAAAAGATCAATATAAAATGGTGAATTTCGTACGGAAACGTATAACCGCCTCGTGGTGCTGTGATAAAACACAATATATTCTCATATTAATTATATTGTCATATATGATTGTTTCAAAGTTTGGCAATATAATTAAGACAACAACCTCTTTAAGTTACGCTTGTTTGACATGTTTTGAACGACTAAGTAAGGTAGATCATATTAAGTAAAATTTACGCAATTAATATGCACTTTAATCTATCAATTCGACTTCACAATATCATACTAAAATAATGCATATATATTACGGCGACACAATTGAATATCGTAGATATTTTTGCAACATATTTTATATGACGACTTCAGGTAGACGACTTATCCATATCAGACATGATAAGTCACCTTAATTTAAACGACATGCAATTTAAACTGCTACAAAGTCAACATTTATTTTGCCAATTTAATGTAATGTGCATGGATAAGTTTGAGTTACGGTTCATTTTTCACCCTTTCAGACTATTTTTTTTTCTTTCCAGAAACATTAATTTAATGTTGATTAACTTTTTAATAACAACGATCATTATTTATTAATTTTTACACATTAAAATGATCGGATTTTACATATTTTGGTATTTGAAAAAGTGGAAAGAACTTCGTGTAGTTTTACTTTTCAACGTATATTACAATCGCACTCCAAAGTAAATACCAGGTAGCCCTGGTCATAAAAACACAATTCTTTTAGTTACAGATGATTATATAGTTTCAATCATGGATATACGGGATTTACCCCGGATGGTGTTTCATATATTCAAACACAACCTATATTCAAAATGATTGATTTTGTATATTAACATTTTGGAGTCTGAAAACAAATTATCCATCATATTAATAATTGGTCAATCAATTTATAAATCAATCTGCTTTGTTTCTTTTTCTAAAATTTCGTTCACTAATTCAATGAATATCTTATGTTCATACATTTTACATAAAGAGATAGTAGAACAATAAAACGCACCATTTTATATAGATCTTTTCTAGTTATAACGAAATCTTTTCTCGTAATTACGAGATCTTATGTCGTTACATAACGAGATAGAAATATTTTTTATGTTGCCCTTTTCGTAATCGTCTTTCGTAGGTATTACATGTAATACCTTAAATCATTAACCTCTGCTCACTTTTAGAGTAATAGTGTTGACTTTTGATATTTAAGGAAGGAGTCTTATATTGTTTTCGACTTGTCAACAGTAAATTTGATTAAATGTTCATTAAATCAAGGTGAAAGGAAATTTAAATATCATTTTTCCTTCTTTTTTACTTTTATACAACTTAGCATAGAAATAATAATCAAAGTTAAAATTCTAACAAGGAATATATTTTGGCGGAACATTGGAGTAGGAAAATATCACGTTTTTGCAATTCAGAATTGCTGTAGATTCATGAATTTATTTAGTATTTTTAAAACAATAACATTGATGTTGGATTTTTTCAACTAATGTGAACTAATGATACGATACTTGGGTTTCAGAATATTTGTTTTTAAAATATGATTTGCCTATTGAATTATATTTTATTAGCTTTTTAAGCATTCATTTTATAAATAGATTTGCGTGAAAATATCACTAAAATAGGATTTTCTCTATTATTAAATGGTCAATATATAGGTTTTTCTGTCAATATATATCTTTATGTAAAATCTTCATAATATGTAAATATCAGAAATATTTTATTATTGGAAGCAAAGAAAAATATTCAAAATTTAAAAAACCCCAGAGGAAATGCGGACTAAGTATCAACCTTAGTTTAAATATTTGTTTCAATTTAGTAGTATAAGCTAATAGACATTCTAATAGTCTATCATGTTATTGAAAAATAGAAACTTCAGATCTTAAACATATGTCTACATAACTGCAGATAACTACATTTATTTTTATCATCCTTTAAGGTGAGAAAAAAAAGAAGTGACCTTGACCTGACCTTGATACGAAAACAAGATTGTCAAATTTGATTGAACTGATACAATCATTTGGTTATATGATCTATTTGACTGTGTAAAAATTTCATGAATTTCTTAATATAAGAAGAATGTCTGATAGCAAGAAGACTCCTTCCTTAAGGTCAGACTGCACGTTCCTCGAGAAACTGATGAAAACTGATAAATATTTTTCAAATTTTCAACGGCCAAATAAAATTATAATTATTTATCATTACTTTCAAAATGATTAAAATTTTAAAAATATAAAAAATAATACGGGCTCACCTAATGAGCACAAGTCTTAGTTTGGGCGCAGGGCGCCTTGTTTAGAACACTGTCTTACAGAAATAAAATGTTCACTTAAGGTCTACTCCGCGCCCTGGCGTTAGAATTCGGTGTCACTTGTTTCTTATTTGGCACCTGAATGCTCGAAGGAAAACCCGTTCCTCGGGAACCCGGGCTCAGCTAATGAGCACAAGTCCTAGTTTGGATGCAGGGCGCCTTGTTTAGATCCCTACCTTACAGAAATAAATTGTTCAGTTAAGGTCTACTCTGCGTCCTGGCGCCAGAAATCGGTGTCACTCGTGCCTTATTTGGCGCCGGAATGCTTGAGGAAACAAGCGTCCCCGGATGAATCCGGGCTCACCTAATAAGCACAAGTCCTAGTTTGGGTGCAGGGCGCCTTGATTAGAACACTGTCTTACGGAAATAAATTGTTCACTCAAGGTCTACTCTGTGCCCTGGCGCCAAAAATCGGTGTCACTAGTGCCTTATTTGGTACCGGAATGCTCGAGGGAACACCCGTCCCCCGGATGAATCCGGACTCACCTAATGAGCACAAGTCCTAGTTTTGGCGCAGGGCGCCTTGTTTAGAACACTGCCTTACAGAAATAAATTGTTCACGTAATGTCTACTCAGCGGCCTGGCGCCAGAAATCAGTGTCACTATTGCCTTATTTGGCGCCTGAATGCTTGAGGAAACACCGGTCTCCGGATAAATCCGGGCTCACCTAATGAGCACAAGTCCTAGTTTGGGCGCAGGGCGCCATGTTTAGAACACTTCCTTACAGAAATAAATTGTTCACTTAAAGTCTACTTAGCGCCCTGGCGCCAGAAATCGGTGTAACTAGTGCCTGATATGGCGCCTGAACGCTTGAGGGAACACCCGTTCGGGCTCGCCTGATGAGCACAAGTCCTAGTTTGGGCGCAGAGCAACCCTAGTTGTTTAACATCGGGATCGGAAAACGCATGAAAAATAGTCGATAATTTTAATTAAAATTTTGTTAGTGCGCTGGAGTTAGTGCTGGCTAGCCTGACTCTGGTCTGTACTATAGGCGCTATGGCAGAGCATTCTTTGTACTGGGGTTTTATACAGAAATATGCACGCACTGAGTACACAGTTATTTGGTGCATCATGTCATTACTGTTATTGTACAGTTTTGCTCTTTTCGTAAGAAATTTACAAATTTCTTCCAAAGTTCCGATTTCAGTGCAAAAGGTGTTAATCATCACTGCACATCCTGATGATGAGTGTATGTTTTTTTCTCCAACCATCCAAACATTACTGAATTCGGGGCACTTTGTTCACGTTTTATGTCTTTCTAATGGTAAGTCACATACAAACTGCATTATATGTTTAAAAGCCGATTGGAATTGGGTACCAGGAATCATCGAATTCTTTAATAATAATATATATATATATATATATATATATATATATATATATATATATAGGATCTCTCATGATTTGCGATGGTATATGATTTTTATCCAACTTGTTGTGTGTTTTCTATCCCCTCGCCAAGGCTCGGGGATAGAAAACACACAACTCGTTGGATAAAAATCATATACCATCGCAAATCATGAGAGATTCTTTTTATCACATGTTTTACCATGTTTTTTGTTAAACCTCAATCTTTTCTATAAAAATTAAAATTGTGAACCGCATAACACGTAAACTACAAGGCGTCAACAACTTTAGGCACGGAAAAAGAGTTCCTTAAAGATTAACGAACAAACATTTCATTTTCGAGCATATTTTTATCAATTCATGAAAGAAAAAATTAAAACAGAATTAAATGCTTCACATTTACAACTCTACACTTTTCAACTGAATTGTTTTGTTAATTTTTCATTCTACGTCAATCATCCGCCTGAAGCTACGTAATATTTAATTATGACGTTGGCGTAAGAACACACAGTGGAATATCAAAAATTTATCCCATGAGTGATATCCACTGCATATTGAGATAAACATGTGATAAATATGTATATATGTGTGTGTGTGTGTGTGTGTGTGGCAAGAATATACTAATGTAAAGAATGACTCGTTTGATTAAATGTGTAAATATTTTGTTGCAAGAATATTTTGAATGCAATCTAAGTAAACTGCTGGATTCTAGAGCCTGCCTCTTTTACCCAGAAAGATTAAGTATGAGACAAATACTTGTTATTATAAATTCTACATTAGATATGAAACTTGCATTGATTGATAGTCATATTGTACTATATAATGGTCACATCTTAATATATTTACATCTACCGAGTATGATTCCCTCCATTTCTTACTGAAACTTATAGTTATTTCATAGCTCAATAGAGACAGCCAGACTGAAATCTACATGCCCCATTTATCGATTGGTCGAAACCTATAGCGACCTAAGAAAAATCTGCATGAAATAATCATGAAGATGTCAGACTCAGATTCCCTTAGGAGACGATTTGGCTGTTTCTTTTAGCTAATGTACTGATGTACATTAAAAATAATTTGGTAAATTTTTCTTACTTTTTACGATCAATATATTAATTTGTTAAAAGAAAGATGTAAATATAATCAATAAAATGCTTTATTTGATGATTCATGATTCATCACAAAATGGCTGATCTGTGATTGAAACAACATTTCGTTTTATTAAAAGGATTTTATCGAAAGTAGCATGTACCTTTCTCCATAGCTGAGTGGATTAAGTGTCGGGCTTGTGATCCGTACATCCCGAGTTTGAATCCCGCAGGGGCTTTTGTTGTTACCTACTGAATTTAATTTTTTAGATATTCATTTTTTATCCCGAACTGCAAATTTTTCGCTTATTTGACATATGTACAGTTTATTTATCATTATATCTTTCATAATCAAATAATTTACTGTTAATTTGATGACTCTTTCCAGGTGTGTTATTCCACCTTAAAGGTCTTCAAGTGGTCAAGATTCCATTTTATATTAATGTCTTTATTTCAGGGAATTTCTATGGGTTGGGGAAAACCAGATCACTTGAACTATTTAACAGCTGTGAAGCATTAGGAATTCCACTAAGAAATGTATATTTATTTAACCACAGGTATGATCTATGTTTGTTTTACACAATACTGATACCATAAAGTCTCATGTATAGTGCACAGTAGGCAAAATTGAATCAATAAATGGGAGTTTGTATGCAAGCGCCCTGTAATCACTGACGGTGATTATTTCTCTTTATTTGTGGAATCATTTACATAATATGTTGCAAGTTGTATTTTCATGTCTTTATTTTTTTCAGCATTTTCACTTAACATTAAGAGTATTATAAAAAAAAGTGTGTACATAAGACTTTACAACATTAAGAGTATTATAAAAAAAAGTGTGTACATAAGACTTTACGGTATTTTAAAGTGATGCTGCAAATAAAAAATCAAAATTTGAAATTCATGTACTTTGTTAAAGTTCAGTTTATTCACACTATTCAAACATGGTACATGAGGAACATATTATTCACTCTAACCAAACATGGTACATGAGGAACATATTATTCACTCTAACCAAACATGGTACATGAGGAACATATTATTCACTCTAACCAAACATGGTACATGAGGAACATATAAAGACTCAACATATTATAGAAACAAATTGTCAGAGGAATGTACATACATACACGTATGCATGATATAGCAACATTACAAATGCTTACTTGAAAAAAGGAAGGAGATGATAAACAACATATAGTTGTATATGTTCAGTAATTTGATATAAAGAAGCAGATCAGAGGAACGATTAAGAGGAAAAGAGAGCATCAATTTCTAATTAAAATAAATGCACATAGTTTTCTCAGAGATTTGTCATGTGGATTTCATATGAGATAAAAAAAATCTTTACGACATTTCAGAAAAAGATATTTTACCTGCTTATATATGGGTTATGTTAATATTTTTTCTGCAATGACTACTACCTTCATATCCCACATGAAACACCAAAGAAAGCATTTTACTCTTGAAATTCACATTTATCTCTGATCGTTCAATCAATTATCCATAAAAAGTTATTTGAACATACTAAAAATATTATTTTTGTTGATCAGCATGTTACCCAGATGGAATTTTTTAGCTCAATGAGACAAAGTCGGTGGGAATTTATACTATACCCCCGCCATGGGCGTATGAACCTGGTTAAAGTTTTTGGAGCAGGTCCTGCATCTAAGCTATAACTTGTCTTATCTTCACCATACTTGCATGGATGGTGCATTTGGACTTTAAAGACTTGGATGCTGAATCTGGGCCATGGATTTCAGATGCTTGAAGAGGTAAAGGTTTTTGGAGCAGGGTAAAGTTTTTGGAGTAGGTGTCCTTTGATAGCCACATCTAAATTGTTACTGGTCCTATCATCATCAAACTTGCATGGATGGTGCATCTGATGATACCTATGCACTTGACAGGCTTGAATGCTGAATCTGAGCCATAGGTTTTGGATGCTGGATGAGTTTTAAGGTTTTTGAAGCAGGTGCCCTTTGATGACTACTGTGGAATCATTTTTATTCGTGGGGGTCAATGTTCATGGGCAGCCACAATTTTCCTGATTCTTGGGGGCGTTGGTGGCGTTAATTTCGTTGGTAGCAAGTTCGGGATAATTTTAATAAGTATTAAATAAATGCTTGTATACACATTCGTGGGGATGTAAATTCGTGGGCAAAGGTTATCCACGAAAGCCACGAACATTGGTCCCCCACGAACAATGATGATTCCACAGTATATCTTACTTACTACTGGTCCTAACTTCACCAAACTTGCATGGATGGTGCATCCTATTATACTTAGGCACTTGACAGGCTTGGATGCTGAATGTGAGCCATAGGTTAACTGCATGGTTTTGGATGTTGTAAACACTGGGTAACATACCTAGTGGCTGTAAATAGTGGGTGACATACTTAGTGGCTGTAAGTATTGGGTACCATACCTAGAGGATGTAACTAGTGGATACCATACCTAGTGGGTGTAAATAGTGGGTAACATACTTAGTGGCTGTAAATATTGGGTACGTACCACACCTTGTGGGTGTAAATAGTGAGTAACATACCTATATAGTGGCTGTAAATATTGGGTACCATACCTAGTGGGTCCTGGTGTTAATAGTGGGTAACATACCTAGTGGCTGTAAATACAGTACAGGCAATGCGGATCCCATATTTTCCGCACACCCCGTGGTCCAAATTGCAACGTGGTTTAAGACAGGTGTCTCAGGTAAAACCGCGTAGCTCCACAGTAGGGTCGTCTAGTAAGTCAACACCATAGCGGTCTTGACGATCAATTTCAGATGAACAAAAGTATCGGACTGAAATGCGAGTTATCTTTCTCGACTGAAAATTAATTGACAGTTACACGTAACTATTATTATTATATATATCATGTTATTGGAACTACCTGTATTTAAATTAACAGACGATATATATAACTTTGAATTGTTAAATTTATATCGTGTGTTTAAAATCATTCATCAATGCTATTTCATTTATAGTTACTTGACGATTGATGTATTTTTTGAAACCTTTGAAATTGATGTTGTCTATTCAAAAATTGATAACTTTGCTTGGCAGTCAGATTTTAATTTCTTTTTTTTCCTTCAATCTTATTAAATTTTGAAGTAGAATTGAAACGTTTTCTGTTGAATCTATGCAAACTGCATACTGGGTACATAAAATTAATGAAATGGTTTTGCCGATCTTTGTCCGTGCGATAGAGTTTCAAAATTTTTTTAGCCAGTTTGCAATCATATTATAGAAAACAGAAAGTACACATTTACATGTATTAAATAAATTAAGGTCTTCCGATTTCAACGGAAGACCTTATAGTGATTGTTAGGTTTTTTCTTTCTTTCTTATTATTTTTTTCCCCTTTTTGTTAAGTGAATTTCTCAGAGATGTCTGGATGGATTTTCCTAAAATTTTCGGGGATGATTGAAAATAAAAATGTCTAGAGGTGTCCTATTTAAGTTTTTCTAATTTCACTTCCGTTCGTCCATTCCTGTCCTGCGGCGAAAAGCTTGTCACTTCGAGATCTCAGGTACGATAAAGACTTTAACATCTAAACTTTGTGGGATGATAGACTTATAGTTGTAGATGTGTTTAAACTATTTTGTTTTGTTCGTTGTAACTTCAGGTCGTCACCGGAAGCACTTTAAAAATTATTTTATTTATGTATTTAATTTATTTTATATAAAATGAATATGTAAGTATAAATCCTCACATGTCATCTATGCGATGTTTAATAAATAAAAACATTCTACTACCGGTGAGATATCTCAATTATCTCAGGTAGCTTTTTTAAAACAAATTTTGTACCCGCGAGATCTCAGAAACTGTAAGTGACCAAGACACGAAACTTACTTGGATGACAGACATTTGTCAAGATGTGTTTAACGGGTTTTATTTTGTCGATCGTCACTTCCGGGCCACACAGGAAGGGTTCAAACAAATCAAGCTGCTTATAAGTTTAACTGTTTGTCTTTGACAGTTTAACTTAGTTTGATAGAAAAAAATGTACGATAGCAAAACTATCTAAGAAAAGCCAGCTTTTATTTTTATTGAGCACTTCCTTTTGTCTGTTTCCTGTCCCATAAAAAAACCTTGTCTCCTAGATATTTCAAAACTGGTAGAGATTTAAACAACAGAGGGATGAAAGACCTATGTATGTACATGTTTTTACACTATTTTGTTTTATCCGGCGTAACTTCCAGTCGTCACAGGAAATACTCCAAAATTTGATTTATTAATTTGTTTTTGTTATTTACCATGGAAGTTAAATTTAAGTAATAGAAATACAATAAATCATCTAAACATGGTTAAATAAACAAAAAAATTTGACTTCCTGTGAGATATCTCAATTATCTCAGGTAGCTTTTTTAAAACAAATTTTGTACCTGCGAGATCTCAGAAACTGTAAGTGTCCAAGACACGAAACTTACTTAGATGATAGACATTTGACTAAAGATGTGTTTAACGGGTTTTATTTTGTCGACCGTCATTTCTGGTCCACACCCTCGAAACGGTTCAAACAAATCAAGATGCTTATAAGTTTAACTGTTTGTCTTTGACAGTTTAAGTTAGTTTGATAGATAAAAATGTATGATAGGAAAATATCCAAGAAAGACCAGCTTTTATTTTCATTGAGTACTTCTGTTTGTCCGTTTCCTGTCCCATAACAAAAAACCCTGTCTCCAAGATATCTCAAAAATGGTAAAGACTTAAACAACTAAACATTGTGGGATGATAGACCTCTGTATGTATATGTTTTTAAACTATTTTGTTTTATCCGGCGTAACTTCCGGTCAACACAGGAAGTACTCAAAAATTGACTTTTTGTCTTTTTGTTTTGTTTTACATAAAAATAATTACTGGAAAAGTCCTTCACAGTATATATTATATCCATTTTCTTTTTACAAGAGGAATGCAATTTTTTCTGGATTAATACATGAGGAACGGAAGACCATTTTGTTGCTTTAGCAACAAGAGTCTAGTTATATTTGTATTTTAACTATATGTATATTAAGTACTTAATCTACTTGTTCATGAGCAAGGTTCTCTGTACCCGGTCTGGAAAACAGTGTGCTAACCGCTTATCGTGTTAAAATATTTCATGGTTAATGGCAACTTAAGGTGGCGAAGATATTTTTCAGGTTGACATCAGAGTTAGGTTGATAATATTAAAATAAATAGTGTTGTTCTCTTATTTTAACCTTATATGCTTGTTATATTACTGCTGTCTTTAACTCGATACTTTTATTCTTTACAAGAAATGGAAGAAGGTAATTATTTTGCATCACAAATCAACATGGAAAACTGTACGCTATTAAATGCATACATCTCTAATTACTGGGTCTATGACATCTCTTCAAAAAACAACTTGTCGAAAAAAATCATCGATGCGACAACTCGCAGAATGGACAGCTCATGGAAACGACAAGTCATGGAATAGACAACTCACGGATACGACAGCACATCAATACTCATCGATGGTCATCGAAAGTGAAAAAAAAACCATAATAATTATAAAGATTTTATTCATATTAACATTATAATCACATGTAGTACCTAACATTGTGGGCAAGCCCCTCAAGGTAATTTAAATAGTTGCCATCTGCGATTCGTTCCCCGGCAGTTGACACAATTAAAAAATATTTTGTAGATATTTCCTTCTTTCGTTCTTGCACGGCCACTTCGAATAAGAATCCCCATACAATTGCTCAGTTTACATTTCCAATCAGTATTTTTTAGCTCACCTGAGCTGAAAGCTCAAGTGAGCTATTTTGATCACATTTTGTCTGTCGTCCGTCTGTCCGTTTGTCTGTCTGTCCGTCCGTTTGTCTGTCCATCTGTAAACTTTTCACATTATCAACATCTTCTCCAGAACCACTAGGCCAATTTCAACTAAACTTGGCACAAAGCATCCTTAGGCAAAGGGGATTCAAATTTGTGAAAATTAAGGACCACGCCCTATTACAAGGGGAGATAATTAGGAATTATTGAAAATTTTTGAGAAACTTTCAAAAATCTTCTTCTCAAGAACGATTTGACCATGAAAGCTGAAACTCATGTGAAAGCATCTTCAGGTAGTGTAGATTCAAAGTTGTGAAAATCATGACCCCTGGTGGTAGGATGGGGTCACAATTGGGGGTCGAATTTTTACATAGGGATATATTGAGAAAATCTTAAATAATCTTCTACTCAAGAACCATTTGGCCAGGAAAGCTGAAACTTGTGTGGAAGCATCCCCAGGCAGTGTAGATTCAAAGTTGTGAAAATCATGACCCCTGGTTGTAGGGTGGGGCCACAATGGGGGTCAAATTTTTTCATAGGAATATATAGAGGAAAACTTTAAATATCTTCTTCTCAGAAACCAATCAGCCAGGAAATCTGAAACTTGTCTGGAAGTATCCTCAGGTAGTGTAGATTCAAAGTTGTGAAAATCATGACCCCCGGGGGTAGGATGGGGTCACAATGGCAAGGGGGGGGGGATGGGGTTGAATTTTTGCATATAAATATATAGAGTAAATCTTTAAAAATCTTCTTCTCAGAAACCATTTGGCCAGGAAAGCTGAAACTTATATGGAAGCATCCTCAGGTAGTGTAGATTCAAAATTTTGAAAATCATGGCCCTTGGGGGTAGGGTGGGTCCACAATGGATGGGTCGAATTTTTACATAGGAATATATAGTAAATATTTAAAAATCTTCTTCTCAGAAACCATTTGCCCAGAAAAGCTGAAACTTATGTGGAAGCATCTTCAGATAGTGTAGACTCAAAGTTGTGAAAATCATGATCTTTGGGGGTAGGGTTGGGGGCCACAATGGGGGTCAAATTTTTACATAGGAATATATAGAGGAAATCTTTAAAAATTTTCCTCTCAGAAAGCAATCAGCCAGGAAAGCTGACACTTGTGTGGAAGCATCCTCAGGTAGTGTAGATTCAAAGTTGCGAAAAGCATGACCCCCGGGGGTAGGGTGGGGCCACAATGGGGTCAAATTTTTGCATATGAATATATAGAGGAAATCTTTAAAAATCTTTTTCTCAGAAACCAATCAGCCAAGAAAGCTGAAACTTGTGTGGAAGTATCCTCAGGTAGTGTATATTCAAATTGGTGAATATCATGACCCTCGGGAGAAGGGTAGGATCACAATGGGGGGGGGGGGGGGGGTCAATTTTTCATTGGAATGTTTAGAGTTAAATATTTTAAAAACTTTCTTCTCAAGAACCATTTGGCAAGGAAATCTGAAACTTGTATAGAAGTATCGTCAGGTAGTGTAGATTCAAAGATGTGAAAATCGTGACCCTCGGTTGTAGGGTGGGGGCACAATGGGGGTCAAATTTTTACATAGGAATATATAGTAAATATTTAAAAATCTTCTTCTCAGAAACCATTTGCCCAGGAAATCTGAAACTTGCATGGAAGTATCCTCAGGTAGTGTAGATTCAGAGTTGTGAAAATCATGACCCCTGGGGGTAGAGTGGGTCCACAATGGATGGGTCGAATTTTTACATAGGAATATATAGAGTAAATCTTTAAAAATATTCTTCTCTAGAACCATTTGCCCAGAAAAGCTGAAACTTATGTGGAAGCATCTTCAGATAGTGTAGATTCAAATTTGTGAAAATCATGACCTTTGGGGGTAGGGTTGGGGGCCACAATGGGGGTCAAATTTTTACATAGGAATATATAGAGGAAATCTTTAAAAATCTTCTTCTCAGAAACCAATCAGCCAGGAAAGCTGAAACTTGTGTGGAAGCATCCCCAGGTAGTGAAGATTCAAGTTTGTTCAAATCATGATCCCCGGGGGTAGGATGGGGTCACAATGAGGGGAGTGGGAACAAATTTTTACATAGGAATATATATAGAGAAAAATCCTAAAATCTTTTTCTAAAAAACCATTTGCCTAGAAAAGCTGTAACTTTTGTGAAAGCAACTTCAGGTAGTGTAGATTCAAATACGTTAAAATCAAAATTTTGAGGAGAAGGGTGGGGCCACATTGGGGATCCAGTTGTACAAAGGAAAACATTTTAATTCACAAAAACTGAAATGTTATTATACCGTATTTGGTTTTACTTATATGCAAGCATTTTAACATATTGCTGATGTTTTAGAATTGTTTAGGCTTTGGCCCCTGGATGATTCTTGGGCCTCACAAGGGGTTTAGAGTTTGATGTAGGTTTATATCCCGTATATAAACAAATGTTTAGGATCTTTTTGAGAACTGCAATGCTCTACATGTGATATGACTATAAAATCATCCTGTTAGAAAAGGGACTTGATTCTAAACATAAGATATCGGGGGGGGGGGGGGGGGGGGGGGGGGGGGAATGGATTTTTATTTATACAGGATCTACAAGTATTATACCACTTTGTCCAAATATTTTTGTATTATGACTCCATTAAGCTGATTTTATCATGCCTATTGTTGCTCAGGTGAGCGATGTGACCCATGGGCCTCTTGTTTTTCATTTTTCCTATGGCATTGGTATACAAATCCAATGTATGCCAATTTGTTTTTATTCCTTTGAGACGGAATAAAGATGAAATAACTACCTACCCGACGGTTTATTTATGAAAAAAAGTAATCTGGGAAGTGTTCAAAGATTTCTATTTTGGAGTATATCAATGAGTTGTCATCATCCACGAGTTGTCATTCTGTGACATGTTGTGTCAGTGAGTTTTACTTCGATTAGTTGACTTTCGATGAGTTATCGCATTCGATGAATTGTCTTTCGATGAGGTGTCCGGTACCGCTAATTACTTTTTAAAAAATCAAATGCAAACTATTTATGTACACATTTCCTTTCTTGTGTATATTAAGTATAAGTCGCCATCATTTCCTGTGTACAGTGATTAACAAAGCTAGGGTAGAAAACGACATGCCCTGGGGGTTTTCACACCTATTCAAGACAAAAGAAAATCGGCGGCAGATGATTATTTAATTAAACTTTCTCAAAAATAATTGAGGTGTTTAATAAGGTGTTTTGAAAAGTCCATTAAATACGTAATCATTTTATGTGAAATGAAAACAATACATCAGACATGGCCAGTAAAAATGACTCTTACTGTTAGGTGGCCATCTTATTGTCTAATAACGAACAGGTAAAAATCCCCAATTACCTTGTTTAACGGTAGGTCACACTGCATGGTTTAAACATGGCTGCAGCGAGGACCGCGATGAATTAACCGTGATTGTGTAACGCAGAAAGGATTAATTAACTGTGGAAGAAGCGTGGTTATATATTGAATCTGTGTTGCCTGTACTGTAGTGGGTAACATACCTAGTAGCTGTAAATATTGGGTAACATACCTAGTGGCTGTAAATAGTGAGTAAAATACCTAGTGGCTGTAAATAGTTGGTAACATACCTAGTTGATATAAACAGTGGGTAATATACCTAGTGGATGTAAATAGTGGATATCATTTCAAAAGTGCACATTCAATGACATCTTAGTTTTCATATCCCAAAGGACATGGGCATACAAGGCATTGTATATCCCCCACTTTGAGCAATAAAGACGAACAATTTTCAATTTCAGTGAAAATATTAATTGTGGGATTGTAAGCATTGTTTATAGTATAAATGTCATGGTGTGAGTTAAACATATGCCATCATTCTGTGAACACAACAGGTATAGGTTTCCAAATTAAGCTGCACAGCATTTTATGCCAAAATCTTGATCATTTACTGTTCTAAATTACAAGTTTTAGGTATGAATGGGTCTTGACTCCATCCTAAAAGTACTTTTATTGAAAGGATCAGTTTTTATTCATTTTTATTAATGATTTATTAAAATGGAGTCTAGACCCATAATGGGTCAAAATTCGTGGTTTTCACCAAGAACATTTTACTTTTATTCAATTATTAATACATGTAATTGTCAAACAAAGTTATTCACCGTTACTGTAGTGTATCAACGTAGCTCAGTGAGATAGGCAGAGGCTTGTAGACTATCTTTATTGGATGAGAGGGTGTTCGAATCTTAGCCGACGTTTTATTTTTAATTTCTTTGGTTTTAAGAAAAAAAAATTTTTAAAATTATTTAGATTTTTTTTAACATAAATTTAATACTCTTTAGATAACGATCAAAATTTCGTAATGTTCATGTTCTGTACACACAATGTCGCATAAAAATAGCGCTAGAACAGATATGGGATCATGATGTTATTGTTTAGAAAATAAACTAGATGCTGTCATTAGACAGTAATACCGGCACTAAGTGTTAGCCTCTAAATAACACTCTTTTGTACCAGTTTTAGTCAAACAGAAGGCCACATGCAATTTCCGGTACTTTTTAAAAATTATAATTTTCATAAATGATGAGTTCACATCCAATAATACACATATTGCCTTTATGTACAATTTGGGGTTGAACTGTTTGCATCTGTTTGTGATCTTCATATTATTTCCATTAAAAACCCATTTTTAAATATGACACAAACAAACATTCTTAGGATTTCATATTTGTATTTGTGTCCTTATGCAGAAAAAAATATGATAAAATAAAAAAAAATCCCTACCTACCTAACCTGATTTTTTCATCAGTGTTACCCTAAACACACAATTTTTTTTCTTAATCCTAACTGTTAGGTAACATTATTTTGGGGGAAAATATTATATTTTATACACTTTATTTAATGTTTCGTTCAATAAGGAGTACATCACAATATGTGGGTGTCCCATACCACCTTAAAGCTGAAAATTGTGCTTTACATGGTTAATTACCTAATAAAATTGTGCAAGGGGTTTTAAAGAATAAAGTTATGAAAATACGTGCAATATGTTACAATTAAATGATCTTTGTCTGAAGTTACATACACAACACAGGTCTACAGGTTGCATTAGCGGGTATTAGTTTTACCCAGCTCTTTGGTTTGATGAGTTTCACATGGTGTACATGCATGTGTGTTTTCGATATGCAGAATAGGATTAATTAACATGAATAAACGTTTCTTTTGTGGTGATCAGCTAAAGGAATTCATATTGTGCTAATTGGATTATTGTTATGATGTTGACCAATATAGGTAAGTATAATACATGTAGTAGCGCAATATTATGAGACACCGGTATACAAAACAGTTAAGTTTTACTTTCACTTTCTAAAATGTGATCTCCCTTTGCCAGCATACCGTATCATCATCTTTATTTAAATAAGCTTATCTACAGTTTCTGTCATTTTAATTGCAGAATTTTTTTATTTTTTCATTTGTCAGACTTACACTATTGAGTTGACTCCATATTTTGTATTAAATTTGGGTATTAAATATCATGTTTATATGAGTTATAATAGGGAGGAAGGGGAAGGGGCCTTAACCGTTCCCCATCCCCAGGATGTGTGGATTAGATATACATTTCTAGTGAGAATGAAGGCATGCTGCAGCTTTTTTTCCCCCATTATACCCCCTACCCCATCATCATACACCAGTAATAGAAAAAGAGTTAATGGCTAATTTTCTTTTATTTTAAATTGCTTATTTTCTTTTTTGTCAAGAGATATGTGGTATGTCAAGATTTATGACTCATGAAAATTTGTGCATTTAAATCATGATTGTTAACATACATGTATAATTATATATAAAAAAATACATGTGATATTTTACTAGGGATCATGCAATAAATTGCAGAATTGCCAATGGGTTATTTATAACTCATTTTGACTGATTAATTTGTTAATCATTTTGAAAATAAAGACATTTCTAAATACATGTATAACATATTATCAATAGATTGATGTTGAAACTATTTAGGGCCCCACTCTGCAGATGCCCTATAGTGATCATTCTGTCCAATTCTGTCAATCATGTCAAGATACATTAGATACATTTAAGACAAATTGGCCCCTGCCCCTTGGGTTATTCCCCCACCCCCTGGAGTTGTTTTTAAACAACCACCCCCCCCCTCCTCTGAAATAGGAAATTATAATACATTTCAATTACTGTTGAGATCCCCACCCTAGACCATATTTATTCTTCATCCTTGTGTCATTGCACATCAATTGGTACATGTATATAGGTTATGCCCCCTTTGAGATGCCCAGTGACTTTCAAGAGTTGGAACTAATCAAGTACAGAGGGCCCCGCTTAATATAATACCCGTTTAATATTATAGTTCGGTTAATATAATAGTTTTTCAAAACACAAAACCATTTCTTAATAAATCATTGTATTTTACATCGGTTATTATAACAGCTTAAAATGTGCACCCCGCTTAATATAATAGAAAGATCACGTCTGTCAATTGAGTTTCACACCTTTTTCACGAGCTAGCCCCTCATGAGAAGCTTGTATAAACACTCTGACTCCCCAAATCACTTTGAAATTTACCGACAGTGCTGGCCAGACGGGATTAGTCACGCCTCACTGCACGTGGCTTGGGTACTTTACCTATGCACCTGTCAAGTGACATCGCTGTATATATTGAAGTTCTTTACAGTTTGAATAAGTGAATGTCTCTTATTTTTGTAAAATAATTTATAACAAATGGGATATTTTACATGGCTTAGCATTGCACATGATGTTCCATTTGACGACTTGTACTGCAGTTAAGTGGTGACAAAATCTTTTTTAAATATGCCTTTATTCTATAGGAAGAATGGGCTAAATAATTCAAAGAAAATAAAAAAAATTCTGCATAGCTTTGTGGATTATTTGATTTTTAATGAAAGAAGTTATTAAAAACGAATTGTCTCATGAATGCCTTATTAGATTTAGTCAAAACCGGAAGTGTAGACAGAAAACAAAATGAAAGCATGTTAACCCATCGGAAGCATATTGGTGGATCTTGCAATTTTACCAGCTTGTAATAGTTAACTTTATACATGAAATTAACTTTTTGGAAGCATAAAAACATATCATACTTGTACACATTGAATTTAGCTGGGTTCGGTTATTATTATAGTCCGGTTAATATAATAATTTTTCCTGACAAAATAACTATTATATTAAGCGGGGTCCACTGTATTAATCTATCTTATTCATATGTAGTGTAATTCCTAGCCCTAGCCCAATGTTGACCCTGCTTTGTTTTTTACAGCAAGCTCTAGTTTTTTTTTGACTGACTTTACAATTTCTACAATTACATATAACATTTTGTTTATCTTTAAGATTAAAAAGCAATTTCCAAAATCTCTTTGTGTACATCTGACATCATTCAGAAAAATACCAATCAAGAAATGATTTTGCTACTGTAAAAATGTGAGAAGAGACTTTGAATCTCCCCACCCCCCGAAAACATGAATAGTTAAATATTTTTAAAATATCCTCAAAATCATCAAAATCCCAACTCCTAAACCATATATATTTTTGTTTCTTCAACCATGACCATGTCAAGGCAAATCTTTTTGTGATATTAGTAGGTCATGGCCTCTGGGGGTCACCTTAACCCCACCCCACCCTCCCAAAATCAGAAATGATCAAATATAACTTGAAAAAAATGCTTGTGATCCCCACCCCTAAAGCATAATTTTATATATTCTTCCTCCTTATGCATCTTATGGTACGTTATTTCAATCACAAGAGATAAGAGGAGGTCCAGGAATTAGGTTATTTTGCAGATAGCATTGACTCTCAGAATCAAATTTATATTTCTAAAACCTTATTGCATATCTATAGCTCAGCCCCTGTTATATCCCTATAAATGATGTGGCTATTCATTAAATCATAAGAGGAGTTCTGGGAAGTAGGTTTTTTCAGGAGTGATAAACGTCAATTTTCAGCTACTATTTGACTCCCTGGATGAAATTTAAATTTTTAAAACCTTATTGCATGACTATATGACAGCCCCTATCATACCCCAAGATATGATGTGGCTATTCATTAAATCATGAGAGGAGTTCTGGGAAGTAGGTGTTTTTAGGAGTGATAAACGTCAATTTTCTGCTACTATTTGACTCCCTGAATGAAATTTAAATTCTTAAAACCTTATTGCACATCTATAGGACAGTCCCTATCATATCTCAAGAGATGACATAGCTACTGCATAAATTGTAAGAGGAGTTCTGGGAACCATATTTTTTTGGCAAAAAAACGTCGTTTTTTGATGCCCACAGACCCCCGTGATAAAAACAAAAATTCTGAAACATGATTACACGTCAACATGACACCCCAAAGCATATCCTATTAGATCATTAGGTTACTGCGAAAAGAAATTGACGTTTTTTGAAACCAGACTTTTTGTAAAAAAAAAACGTCTTTTTTCAGCCATTTAATGAACCCCAGGACAATATTGAAATTTCCGAAACCTTATTGCGCATCTATAGGACACCCCAAAACATATTCCAAGATATGATTTGTCTACTGTTGAAAATGTAAAAGGAGTTCGAGGAAGAAGGTTTTTTGTCAAAAAACGTCATTTTTTACCCATTATTTGACCCCCAGGACTACCAGAGAATTTTTGAAACCTTTTTACAAAACAACATGACACCCCAAATCATACTCCAAGAGTTCAGTTTGCTGGTTTATAAGATGTAAGAGCAGTTTGAGAAAGTAAAACGTGACAGACGGACGGACAGACGGACGGACAGATGGAACAGGGTAACAACAATATACCCGAACTTTCTTTAGAAAGTGCGGGTATAACAAACGAGATAAGTACAAAGTATAAATGTATATTTGTTAATTTGTCAGAGAATGCTGTTTTATATTATATATGTACTGATATACACTTTCAAATGTAAATTTCTGTTTATATGTATACGTATGCCATTTCAACATTCTGGGTGTGGGGGATTTGTCAGGCATTGTATACTCTTGTCCTTTCACAACAGTACAATAAACAGGTAGGACATCCTTGTGAATTGTGACATATTATTCATGGTGAAATTACAATTGCAGTGACCTACAAGATCATCCTGAACACCCATGGAAACTAAAAAATGTGGAGAAAATTATTCTTCCAGTCATGTACTACTTACAGCCACATTTGGTAAGATATCATATGGTGCATATATACTTCAAACAGGCATAAGGTTGGATACTGATAAAAATGAAACAGTACAATACCATACTAGTATTTTTTGAATAACATGGTACTTTTTAACGATAAGGTACCTTAATGAGAGTTCGTTTTATAACCGTACATGTTTTCACTAGTCTTCAAGCTAAAGCTATAAAGATAATTGATCTTTTAAATCATGTTTTGATTTTAATCTTAACGAGCTGAGTACAGTTCAAGTGTGCATTACTTTGCACATCTTTATACCCTCGCAAGCGAAGTTTAGGGGGGTATATTGGTTTCACCCTGTCCGTCTGTCTGTCTGTCCAGCTGTTCGTCTGTTTGTAGACTCAATTTTGTTCCCCCTATAGAATTTTTTTCTACTGCATGGAACAGTCTGAAAATTTGTACATATGTTAAACACCATTTGAAGATGTGCACCTGCAATTTTTATTAAGATCAGACAAGATTTTATGATTTTATGACAGTTTTCATTTTCTTTATCCTGCATATTGTACACTATTGTTGAAAAGTAAGGGAAGTAATCCTTACAGATTTTATTAATCAATTAATGGTAAACACTCTAAAATATATTTATATTGAAATACATCCAGATGGAGGTTTTTTGTCTTTATTTCTTAACCAATTTTATGTTTTATAAGTATTCTATCGACTGACAATGCAAACATTTTGTTTGTCAATAAATTCTTAGGAGCTAATAAGAACATCAAAGACAAGTGTGGGTGAATTCATTTGTCCCAAGGGGGCCATTATCTGAGCCATGGTTTAGATAGAGCATGTGTTTAAGGTCTCACAACACTATTTTTCCGAAGGTTCACGTCAAAACATGGCTGAGGCAAAATAATTCCCGAATTCCCCTTCGTTTTTAGGGGTTTTCCGCCAGCGACTGGGACTGTATTTTTTTATGAGATGAAAAACAACGTGTAAAATGCCTGATTTTCCCACTTTTGTAAAAATACGAGGTCACTTGAATTTTTGATGCCAGTTGTTTCGGCAGGGGGGTGAAAAGGCTCGGACATGATTTTCAAGCACATGTGTAACTTTGATGTAAACAAACTCTCGTGCCTTTGTGGATGACTGTGTGTATTTTACTACTAAATTGTTTAGGAACTATTGTTTTAAAAGTTGTAAAGAGGGATTTTCCCAGAAGTTTGTTTTAAACTCGCTACCCGTGTCTAAATTTGCGTAATTTTGGTAAGAATATATAGTAAAAATTAATAGTGTTGTGCAACCTGAAGGGAAATTGATATTATGTGTTTTAAGTCATAAAGTGGAGTGTTTTGGCATTCTATCGATGTGTGTAGATTAGAAATTACCAACAATGGGCCATTGTGGCCAGCAACTCTCTTATTTTGTTGTCAATGGTGCATACAAAATTAGCCCAGATTTCCTCTGAAATTTCGTAGAACATCAAACAGCGACCCGATTATAGTGTATCGGACCGTCCAAACTGTCCCGAAAAAATACAGCAGCTTATCCAGAAAGTTAGCTTTATCGTTGTGAACTAAACAACCTTCTATGTAATACGAATTTTGTGTAAAATGAGTTATTTAGACGCTTGTGCGGTATACAGAAATTATAAAATTATGCCGCTAAAACGGCAATATTAAAGTGAAATATGAATTTAGCTATAATGCAGCACCCGCATTAGTTTCATTAGAACCAGACAATGCTAATTTAGATGAAAATACACGCCAACTCTTTAAAATTGAATGATATAATGAAAGTTTTTCAACCCCTCCCCCAATTGGCAGGTGTATATATTCTCGAGTCATCATGTTATTAACAAGTTTGCATTGTCTTGTGAATAGACATGCATATTTTAACAAATTAAAACCAAAAAATTCATTCGAAATTAACACGTCATGAAATTACATACAGTATAACTTTTAACATATTTTCATAAATCAGAGGCCACCGCGAGCACCATGGTTTTAATAATCGCTCATAACTTTTTAATATAGCTTCAGAATTCTGTAAAACTTTCCGCACATATTCCACAATAAATGTTTTTGTGTTCGCAGATTTTATTTTTGCGGGTGTAAAAAAATAGATTGCTTGCAGGTCTCACAACACTATTTTTCCGAAGGTTCACGTCAAAACATGGCTGAGGCAAAATAATTCCCGAATTCCCCTTCGTTTTTAGGGGTTTTCCGCCAGTGATTGGGACTGTATTTTTTTATGAGATGAAAAACAATGTGTAAAATGCCTGATTTTCCCACTTTTGTAAAAATACGAGGTCACTTGAATTTTTGATGCCAGTTGTTTCGGCAGGGGGGTGAAAAGGCTCGGACATGATTTTCAAGCACATGTGTAACTTTGATATAAACAAACTCTCGTGCCTTTGTGGATGACTGTGTGTATTTTGCTACTAAATTGTTTAGGAACTATTGTTTTAAAGGTTGTAAAGAGGGATTTTCCCAGAAGTTTGTTTTAAACTCGCTACCTGTGTCTAAATTTGCGTAATTTTGGTAAGAATATATAGTAAAAATTAATAGTGTTGTGCAACCTGAAGGGAAAATTGATAATCTGTAAAATGGCAGTGGTTTTTGGGTAATTTTAATACTGTTTCATATAAACCAAAAGTTTCTATCATTATAAGGAAATAAATTATATCATTGTTAATTAAGAATTTAACTATTTTTAAAAGCTGTTTAAATATATTAGTCAAGTAAATTGATGAAGTGACCCTATAGGGCATTAATGTTAATGAAATTCAAAATTATTATTGATATGATTGTAGTGTTTTGGCAATTTAAAATTGTTTGTAATATTCAATTCTCCTTTTTACATATTTCTAATAGAATCATAATTGTGATAATGTTTTGGGAGTTTATACAAGTTTAACAAGCTCATAAAAAAAAATCATAGTCTTAGGGATCAATTTTCTGATATGGAGTTGCATGTACCATAGGAGAAAGTGAGGAAAATTTGAAACAACTAACTGCATCTGTCAAGACTCTAATTAGAAACATATTCAAGGTTTTATCCACAAAAGAGCATTGCTTGGCTATTTTCATTTACTGAAAAGGGAGAGATTATTGTCACTTTGTTGTTTTTTCTTTAAAACAACTAGATAAAAAAATATCATCAGATACAGAAATTCCTAAATGTATTAAATATGTATTTACATTGAAGTTCTGACAATTTTGATTTTTTTCTTTGTTAACTAAATTTTTTTTTACAATTCTAGAATTTTTTTCATTTATGTGTTGCAAACCTTCATTATTCAATTCAACTATTTGTCCCATTTGAAACTAGCCTTGCGGGGGTATTAGTCCCATTAGGACAGTTCTAGTTTTATTTTCATGCAGCTGTATGTGCAAAGTGATAACTTTCTATTGTACTGTGAATATTATATGTAACGTTTATTAGTTGAGAAATAGTGATTTTATGACTTTGATGTACCCCATCGAAGTCATAAAATTGCTAAAATGGCACTTAGACGTCATTGTTTCCCAGTATTGTATACAATGCATAAAGCAAAAGAAAAAAGCATGATTCATTCATTTATTGGAGGTGGCGATGGATTCTCAAATTAAGAATTTATTGTCAGAGCATTAAGAGGAACATATTAGCATTTCAAGTGTAAAGTATTTCGTTAAAAAATGACATTTATAAGCCCATATATACCACAATATGCCAATTTGTGGGGTGGGGGAATTGTTTTTCTAGGTCACCTGAGTGACTCAGGTGACCTATTGCAATTGGTCTTTGTCCGTCGTCGTGCGTTGTGCGTTGTGCGTTAACAATTTGACATTTTTAACTTCTTGAAAACTACAAGGCCAATTGTTACCATTTTTGGTTTGAAGCATCTCTATGGTAAGAGGAATATTAATTGTGAAATTCATGGCTCTATCCTCCCCGGGGTGTCACAGGCAGGGCCAAATATGCAAAAAAAGCAAAACTTCTCTACTCCCACACAGGAAAAAAGAAGGAAAAAACTGAATGTCCATGAAGCCCTCTACCAAAATTGTGAAATTCATGGCTGCTGGGTCACTCCTGGGGTTCAGACTCTAGGGTATAGTAAAAATGTATTAAATTTTAGAAAGTCTTCTTCTTTACTCCCATATATATTTGTTAAAAACTAAATACATGGTTATGATGTCCATGAAATCTTCTACCTAAATTGTGAAATTCATGACCCCTTGGACAGGGGTTAAGGCCCTAGGGTGGGGAATATAGCCATATAGTGAAAATGTATTAAATCTTAGAAAATCTTCTTCTTTACTCCAAAAAACTGAATGCATGATTATTGTGTCCACAAACTCTTCTACCTAAATTGTGAAATTCATGGCCCCTGGGTCAGGGGTTCAGGGGGGGGGGGCTGGCAATATGGCCATAAAGTGTTAAAGTGTTAATGCATATAATGTTTAAAAATCTTCTTCTCTACTCTCACACATCTGTAAAAAAAACCGACTTTATAATTATGTTAACCAGGAAGTCTTCTACTAAAATTATAAATTTCATGTATGGGTATGGAGTATGGAGTATGGGTTTTGACTCTAGGGTGGGGCCAAAATAGTCGTATAGTGTTAATTCATATATTTTTAAAAATTATCTTCTCTACTCCCACACACCTATAAGGAAAACTGAATTCATAATTTTGTAGACCAGGAAGCTCTCTACCAAAATTATAAATTTCATGTCACACAAAGTAGGGGGTTCTGACTCTAGGGCGGGGCCAAGATAATCATATAGTGTTAATGCATTTAATATTTAAAAAAATCGTCTTCATTTCTTCTGGTGATACTGAATAAAAGCTGACTGCATATAAAGAAAGAAAATAAAGCCATCTATCAAAATTTTCAATTTCATGTCTCCCAATATAGGGATTTGAATCTAGAGTGGGGCCAAAACACTCATATAGTGTATAGGGTAGGGGTTCTTAATGCAGGGTCTGGCCAGAATGGTCATTTAGTGTTAATGTATATAAAATGTTTGAAAAACGTCTACCACAGAATAAAAACTGATTGCATATTTAGAAAAAAAACATTTAAGCTGTCATCTTTAATGATATTTCATGTCACCTACATGTAAGGCAAGGAGTATGGCTGGGAGGGGGAGGTATATATTTGTCTTATTTATTTCAATGAAAGAAATGAGTTAATTCACATATTTAGAAAAGAGAAAGAATGAAGCTGTCTATCAAAGTTAAGATGTTGTGAAAGCATTTGGAAAGAGTTCGGGGGGGGGGGGGGGGGGGGGGGTAACAGTTAATGGAGTTATCTTCCCTTGCTTCTTCATAATGGAGTTATCTTCCTATGCTTGTTCATATTTAGTTTTTTAACTTTTTAAATAAACAAATAGACTTGTTAATAGTAAAGTAATAATTGGCTAACCAAAATCACTGATAAGCAGTACATGTAAAATGATTTTTGGTATAAATGCCAGGTGGTGATAAAATTTTAATGAAGGATGAATAATCAAAAGCTAGAACAGAAGTGAGTAACACATAATAGCTTTACAGCTGTTTTTTTGTTTTGTTTAAATGTCGACAAGAAGAGTTTCTGTCTGCCACTGGGGATGGGGGATGGGAGGTTGTTTTAAATAAAACATGTATACTAACCACCGTGTTTTAGTTTATCTATGAAAACATATACACATAAAACATATCTTGAAAGTTAACAAATATTGGAAAATTTATTTAGTATCAGAGTCTTGCACCTTTTCAATATCAGGTCATGGACTCTATTATGATCTTTAAGTTTTTAGCTCACAATTGCTTTCAAAATTGCAAATCCTCTTTTCTGACATGTGTCAAGCATTCTGATTTAAAATGTCCCAATAAATGTATATCCATTCTGCAAGTATAGGAACTATTTTGCTTAAAGGCACTACTTTGTTGTCCTACCGATTCTAAAAATAGTTGGAGGGATATACCCACATGCTTTAGTTCATTTACATTTAAAATGCTGAATAGGAAATACCAGGTTTAAAAATCTGAAGTTGAATGTAATTAACTCATGTGAACAAAAATATGACTCAAATCTAGCAGAATTGTGAGTTCATAAGTTTACAATTGGTGCTGAAATTTTGGTTGATCATTATAAATGTCTCGCTAAACATAAAATACTTGTACAGAAAAATTAAAAGGATGATATGCTATAACTACATGTACTTTCTGGGGCCCCTTCTTATATGATAAATTATATGAAATCTAAACCAATTTTAAAAGTTTTTCAAACATGATATGAGTAAACAAAAGCGACATCTTTTAAACAGTTTCCATAGTTCTGACACATTATTATTATGAGGATAAATGCATTATCGTTGTTTTTAAGAAAATATTGCAATGGAAAATCATCTTTGTAGCCATTTGTTGTTTTTGATTAAAGATGAAAATAATGGGTGGGCCTTAGTACTGTAATAGGAAAGGAGGAAATGAGCATATAAATACATTGAAAACATATGGCTGGACCGGGAATCAAACCCGAGATCCTTTCAGCTCCAGTCAGGAGCTCTACCACTGAGCCATCCAGGCCGATATCAACAGTCCATGATATAACCCCAACTTCTGCATTCCTCCCAGCTTAAATGATCTTTGCCCTCGAAGATCACCCGTGGTTCTTTCCTTTGGCAGGTATTCACCTGTTATTTCCAGGGGTTGGTTTCACACCAATGTAATAGGAAAGGAGGAATGAGCATATAAATACATTGAAAACATGTGGCTGGACTTGGAATCAAACCTGTGACCCCTGCAACTTCAGTCAGGAGCTCTACCACTGAGCCAATCAGGCCGATATCAACGGTCCATGATATAGCCCCAACTACTGCATTCCTCCCTCTTTAAATGATCTTTGCCCTCGAAGATCACCCATGGTTCTTTACTTTGGCAGGCATTCACCTGTTATTTTTAGGGGTTGGTTTTGGCACCAATGTAATAGGAAAAGAGAAATGAGCATATAAATACATTGAAAACATGGCTGGACCGGGAATCAAACCCGTGACCCCTGCAACTCCAGTCAGGAGCTCTACCACTGAGCCATCCACTCATCCAGGCAGATATTCACGGTCCATTTAGTCCCAACTACAGTACATTAGAGTGATATGCCTGTCAATACATTGATTACCGTAATCCGGTGAATATAATACGCAGTAGTGTACGATACGCACCCCCAACTTTGGGCCTGAAAGTGGCGAAAAAAACTAGTTCGGATGTATAATACGCATCAAAAAAATTGACCAAACGGTAATGCTGAGTATATCGTCAAAGCAATTATACTTTGTATACATGCTCAATTTCATCGTGGAAATACACTACCGGAAATAAGAAAAACAGTAAATATTTAGATACGGATTTATTGCAACTAATACATCGCGGTAATATCTTTATTTCATTATCAATGTTTTAAATAGACCTAGTATTAAATAAACTACCGTAAATAAAATCAACTACTTTTAACAAGCGTTATATAATTGTTTTGTCATCACATAACCCCAGTGTAGTGAAAAATGGTCTACAGGTATAGGAGATAACGGACCTAATTAAATTCTTAAATGATGCCGATCAAAGTGATCAATTAGAGGCCTGTAGCCCTTTTCACAAAAAAACTTAAGATTTTGCGTAAGATTTTAACTTAAGAATCTCTTATGAGAAATTTTAAATGCTTTTCACAAACGCATTGGTAACATATTTCACTTAAGATTTTACTTACGAGTTATCCTTTCCCTAGCAACGATCTAAATTAACTTAATTATTGTTATAAAAAAGGAGAAACATATAAATAAACTAAAATTCTCATAAACAGGACGCAAAACTGAAGTTATACACCACTTACATTGAGTGAAATCAATGTGATGTAGTAGAAATCAAAATATGACGTCACAATCACAATGTGTGTTTAATGTGACGTAGGAAAATCTTAAGAGAAAAATTTCCCGTAAAAAAAAATTGGAGAATTTCTTTGTGTACTTTTTCGACAATAACTGCTATATACCGTAATCTGGTGAATATAATATGCAGTAGTGTACAATACGCACCCCCCACTTTGGGCCTGAAAGAGGTGAATAAAAGCTAGTTCGGATGTATAATATGCATCAAAAAAATTGACCAAACGGTAATGCTGAGTATATCAACAAAGCAGTTATACTTTGTATACACACTCAAATACACTACCGGAAATAAGAAAAACACAGTAAATTTTTAGATATGGATTTATTGTAACTAATACATCGTGGTAGTATCTTTATTTCATAATGAATGTTTCAAATAGACCTATAGTATTAAATAGTCTACCGTAAATAAAATCAGCTACTTTTGACAAGCGTTATATAATTGTTTTGACATCACATAATCCTAGTATAGTGAAAAAAGGTGTACAGGTATAGGAGATAACGGACCTAATTAAATTCTTAAATGATGCCGATCAAAGTGATCAATTAGAGCCCTGGAACATAATAAAATATGTGCACAAATAGTTGTGTTGTGTATAGTACACTTATAAGCCTAAGGGTAGTGTCTGAGATAACCAAGGTGTCAAGTGTTAACGGTGGGGAGCACAACAATGGCTTCAATTAACGGAATAGGTTATAGAATTATTTATACACAGGGAAAAGTGGCTCACATGATTTTCATGCGTGTTACTTTTCGTCTCTTTCTCATGCGAAGAATTCGCATGAAATTTATGCGAATTTCATATGAGATTCATGTGAGCCACTTTTGCCTGTGTAGTCATAATTATTTGCAATAAATCAATTACCATTACATGAAAATGGTTAAAATGAGCCAAATGATGTGTAAGCTGTTTTCAAGATCGGTTACAAATAGCAATCCAAGCCCACATTCTATTAATAACAGCTGTAATGGCGGCGTACACGGAGAAAAAGAATAGGCAGTTCAAATTAATTTTTAAAGGACATTTTGAAACAGTTTATTGATAAACAGACTTTAAGTATACATTTTCTTTAATAACATGCTATAACAAGGATTTCCTAAGGGTTAAATATTAATATATATGTGATAATGAAGTAATGTTATGATGTATAAGGGGTATCGGTTGTCTGTGGTCAGCATAGATAATACGCCAGTATGATACCCCGTGCTTCACCTAGGGAAAAATATGTCAAAATCCTGTAGGGATGTATAATACGCACCCCTTTCTCACGGTAAAAAATCCTGGAAAAAAAGTGCGTATTATATTCACCGGATTACGGTAATGCAAAATAACGGTATAATGGGACCCAAAACGTTAAATTTAGCTGTTTCTATTAAATCATATTGGAAAAAACTAATGATTTTTATGGAAGTCTGCGATGTACGTTGTTTTGAGTTGTGAAAGAATTATGGGCTCAGTGTAAATCTTCATTTTAATATTCTTTTTTTTTTTATTTCCATAGCTGCAGACATTTCCCATCACCTTAGTAGAAAGCGCTAACTTATCCTGCAGAAATAAAGAGAGATTGAACAAAATGAATAAAAAAAGAACACCAGTACATTCAATACCATGAAATAAAATAAATAAAACAAAATAAAACACTTACACAAAACGAAATTAAAAAAAAATTAATACAATTTTAAACTGACTTTATTGAATAAATTAATCAGGGATATTAAAATCATTCCTTTAAGTTTCAATTATAGTCTGTATAACCCAATATTAATAAGGGAAATTCATGTTAGTTGACTAAGTTAGTCTAACTAAGGGCAATTTTCTTAAAAGCCCTAAATTCCAAGAATCAAAATAATTCCAAATTCAAATAATACTCTGTTTGAACATATTACATCATATGATGATTTTTTTTACAGTTTTGAAATACTTAAGAGAGGGTATGTGCTATCGTAAAGTTACGACAAATTTTACACGTAAGAATCTCATAAAATGTTTTGTGAAAATAAACAAGAACTTGAATTTTCACTTAGTACGATAAAAGTTGATCGTAAGATCTTTTGTGAAAAGGGCTACTGGAACATAATAAAATATGTGCACAAATAGTTGTGTTGTGTATAGTACACATAGCCTAAGGGGAGTGTCTGAGATAACCAAGGTGTCAAGCATTAGCGGTGGGGAGCACAACAATGGCTTCAATTGACGGAATAGGTTATAGAATTATTTATAGTCATAATTATTTGCAATAAATCAATTATCATTATATGAAAATGGTTAAAAATGAGCCAACTGATGTGTAAACTGTTTTCAAAGATCGGTTACAAATAGCACGTGGCCATCCAAGCCTACATTCTATTGATAACAGCTGTAATGGCGGCGTACACGGATAAAAAGAATAGGCAGTTCAAATTAATTTTTAAAGGCCATTTTGAAACAGTTTATTGATAAACAGACTTTTATATACATTCTCTTTAATAACATGCTATAACAAGGATTTATTAATATATATGTGATAATGAAGTAATGTTACGATGTATAGAATCGAGGGGTATCGATTCTGTCTGTGGTCAGCATAGATAATACGCCAGTATGATACGCCGTGCTTCACCTAAGGAAAAAATATGACAAAATCCTGTAGGGATGTATAATACGCACCCCTTTCTCACGGTAAAAAATCCTGGAAAAAAAGTGCGTATTATATTCAACGGATTACGGTAGAATAGCTCTTTAACATATCACATGACAACATTTTCAGTCGAGTGTATTCATCGATCATGTGAGTTATAAAACATCACACAAGTTACGCCAGGTAAACAACAATCGTTTATAATGGGGAAGACCAATTAAATTTTTAAATGTGTTTAATTTGAGGAATTGAGCTCATTGAGTACAATTTTCTTCATTCACATATAGGAATTTTTTTAATAAAATAACAATAACTACTATTAAGTAGTTGATGGAGAAAATGTACCTATATGCTCTCATATATTTTGATCGCTTTATAAAGTGTGGGGGGGTGGGGGGGCTAAATAAAGGGAATTGGAAGTTAACATTGAACCCCTACCCAAAATTTAGTTATATATCTTGCAAAAGATATTCTTATTTTCGGTAAAATTTTATATCATAAAGGTACATATGTCAAAGATTAGCTATATGGCCATATGGCACAATATCCTTTGAACATCCATATAAAGCCATTGTTGCTCAGGTGAGCGATGTGGCCCATGGGCCTCTTGTTTAAGTCATGCACTCTATTATGATCTTTAAGTTTTTCGCTAAAATTATAGGTTTCATAGTCCTTTTTGAAAGATTTCAGTGCAGGGAGGTCATTACAATATTATAATTTTTCTACTCCAGAATGAAAGTTAGTATAATGCATATATGAGACTCTTGACAAGTTTGTGTATGGGCTATGGTACTCAGATGACCGTTAAGGCCTATTGGCCTCTGTATATTATCCCTGGACCAAACCAACAGGTAAACATTTTTTAAAATTTCATTACTAGTATTTGGTGATATTTTACAATCGTTTTTAGCTCACCGAGTTGGGGGGTATGGAGGGTAATCGTGTTCAAAAATCCAGACGTAAATTTGTAAATCCGAATATGCAATCGTGTTGGTTTGTGAGCCTGAGTTTGAATGTGTGTAATTTTGATCGTATAACCTATAAAACTCGGGTATAAACACTCTAGAGTTGACTCCGCAGGCCTCCAATCTAATTCTTCCTACAGATGCACATTTGCAACTGTAAAATGTTGTTTGTTATTTACACGTAACCTGCCACTATAATATGCAATTTCCATCTGTAGTCTCTGCATTTGTATCTCTGTTTTCTTAAACTGACATGTTACAAATCAACAATGTAAAGTCTACAAGTTTGTCGAATTTTGACATGACCATATATGGAAACAGTGATGCACTGATAGAAAAGGCTAGCTGCAGGAAAAGGCATGCCATAATCGCCGGAATGGGGACGGAATAAATAAAAAAAATATTAGGTATAATGATATTATCTCTGGATAACAACATTTCTTAGGAAGTATGATTTTTTGGAAAAATAAATTATGAGCTTGGTGTACTTTTTATCAAGAGAATGTATAAAAGATGCAAGTGAAGAATTCCATCAGCTTTAGATATCTTCTTAGATCTGAAAAAAAACTACATATAATGACTTTGTTTGAATATATACAAATATACATGCTTTTTTTAAAGTACATGCAACAAATTGTTGTATAGACCATTCGGTTGAATAAAGAAAATATCTCCAAAAGCATCCTTATCGCTACCACAAAGTTGGGACAAGAACCACCAGAATAAACGACTTCCGTTCGCTGACAATTGAAACGAGAGTTCGATGGTGTAAAATTGAAAATAACACGACTGTATTTATCTGAAAGTCACAAAAAAGCATTGCAACCCATTTATTAACACCTTATGGAATTACAGCGACCGTCACTTCCAGCCGGTCAGTTCTTTTAAGTTAAATAATGTTGGGATTTCCCTAGCGAGGTGTTGAATTTACAAGATGGCGTCTGCTGAAGTTGCCAACCTTCTCTTTTTATACCAGTGGTATAATTTTTTTATACATAGCTTGTTTCACGTTAATTTTGATTTTTTTAGTGTAACATACATCAATATATATTTAAAGAAATAATTACAAATATTTTATTGGCACAAACACAATTACAATAATTGGCAAAGGCCCAATGAATCTATAGGAACATCATTGTATGTTTACAATAACTGCATAAACAGTACACACACACACATACTTGTAAACACATGAAACTCACTACACTTGACTTTTCACCAGAAAGTCACTACACTATTTTCTAAGGGTCGTGAAGAAAAAATTTGAGCAAATTTATAAAATACTGTCTACTCTTATTAGCCTACGGGGCTGATAATTCGTAAATTCATTATATTAAAAATTTGAGTTTTCCCCTGAACCCCACCACATCAGACCACGTGACCCACCAGTTAGACACGCATGATTCTCACTACATTGTCAGTTTTGAAATACACACATGAAAATGACTACTTAAATTAATTTTACTTATTTATCCCATCTTCTTTTGATCAAATGCTTTGATACAGCATACAGTCATTCTCAGAATTGCTACTCCATAACACTGGTCACGTTGTTAAAAAATTAAGTTTGCCAAATTGTTTTAATAATTTGGTTTTCCAAAAGAACATAATCTATGATGTTTTTCTTGAAAACTACTCCCACATACCTGTTGTATTTAAAAACCTAGATAAGATTCTTTGCATGGGGGGGGGGGGGGGGGTTAAATCACAGTAACGGATGTTAATCTTATCAAAGCAGTGCTTTATTCCAGCAATAAATAAACATATAGTCAAAAGATTCACTAATTCTATAATTATTTCAAATTATAAAGATGTTTATTAATGAAACTTTGAATAGTATGAAAATTTGGTTTGAAACTGCAAAAATATTGAATGCCCAGTACGAATGGAAATGGAGGAAAATTTGCTTATCTCAAAGCCTGTTAATGATAATTACTTTAATTTGAGAAACATATAGTTGCCTCTTAAAAGCGAATTTATGTATGCTTGAAATCTCTATGAAAGGATATAACTGTTCATAAAAACATAAAATGAAAAAACTGTTACAAAATTGAAAGTTAAATGGATGTTAAAATCAACTTCAAAATATATTTGTTATTATAATACAAGATACTAATAATATTGTTGTTAGTTTGTAGAATAATGGTAATTGACAGAAAATTTAAAACATATAGTATATCCTTTTCCTTTTCATATATTTTAACCTGTCCTTGATTTTTCTTTCCTGATATCGGCGGTTGTATTTCCGCTGTATAAAGTACCATCGAAAAAAATAAGATATTTATGTTTAATCAAATCAGGTTCATTTTACTACTAATGAATATATATTCATATTATCGATTTAACCATTTTGGAATGCAAATTTGATAGATGAATTTATATGACGTTTTCAATATCAGGTATTACAGGTATTGATTAGTCTTCATTACATGTACAATGTAACATGAACTGAGTGGAGTGGATCCAGAATTCTTTTTGGGGCATTAATATTGAAATGTGTCTTTTTCTATATAAACAATAAAAACACTTTGCTGATAAAAACATAACTTAATTGAATCTTTGTGTGATAAAGCCAGCAACGGGCGTTGTATTATAACTTTCTTGAAATAATACAAAGCTCTTTAACATCCGTTACCTTTACTCTTTTTTAAAAATACTTCAAGTCAATGAATATTTGAATATTTTTACAAAAAAAATATACATGTGTATACACAGCTTTCAATGGATGTTGTTATTATGATTTGTATATACACTGTACATATACTCAATTATGTGCATTGTCAACAAAAAAAACCAGTCATATATATTTTATATAATCGATAATTGAATACCGATATATACATTGATTAAGATATAAGCTTTAAATTAAAAATGTTGTGACCTATTGTTTATGACGAGAAAAAACGGTAACGCTTGTTAATCCTTAATCATATGACAGTGAAGAGAATCGGATAGATGCCGAGTTTTTCAACAATGCAAAGCCATAAAGTATAAACGGATCTTATACATAAATGCCTAAAAAATAGATACAGGTGAACCTCGATAACTCGAACTTCAGGGGACCATGATTAAATTTCGAGAGATCAAGAGTTCGAGAGATCGAAAGTTTTAAAAAATCCGGAAATTTTTGTTCCCGTCATGTTGGTTCTAAAATTATAGTAGCCGGAAGTTTATATTCATTACATGGAATGATAGTCTAACATGGTTTCATTTGTATTTTCTGCTCCTTTACATTAAATTCAACAATACAGAAATTAGTTTTGTGTTTATTTATTGTTTTTGTTAACTTATAATTTTTTAAAAGTATTTTATGTTTTCTTGATCACAGAATATTTTAAATAAAGACCGGTTTAATTTATCGTTAATTTCACAAGTTGTTGAAATTGATAGATCAATTACAAATTAACTATCTACCCTTTGAAGGATGCAATGGGTAGTGTCACTTCCGTAATTAACATATTAACACTACCACGCTAGCCCCAGGGGTTCACTCGATCATCCAGGTAAGGTGCACGTGGAGCTAATTATACGCTTGATCGGTCGCGTGTGTACACAGCAACCACTTCGAGTTATCGAGAGTCAAAAACAATGAAATATGTATAATGGGACCCAGGTTTTACTTCGAGAGATCAAGAACTTCAAGAGATCGGAGTTTGTGATTTATGGTGGATTTTAAATAACCTACAGTCCCTGAAACATTCTACATTTTTCCGTGCGTTCTCCGTGCGCTCACCTTGCGTTCACAGTGCGCTCACAATGCTTTCACCGTGCGTTTACTTGAGCTCTCCGCTCCGCTCCGTTCGCGCTCACCGTTCACAAAGCGCTCACCATGTGTCACTGTGTGTTAGAAAGCGTTCACCTTGCGTTCACCGTTCGTTCATCATTCACTTATCGTTCAGTCCGTTTTCATTCGGAACTCAATTTGAAAGGATCGGTCTTCGCGAGGCCCAACAAAATGAGAAAAGAACGCGTAAAGGTGGAAGAAAACTCAGTATTCATATAGTGGTATATATTAACAAAACGGTGTAGAATATTGATGCACGCCATATTTTTGTCCATCTGAAAATGGCGTAAGTATGCAGTTATTGGAAAATTTTAAGGTACACAATACAGCGATAAGTTACTACATAAATAATCTTTATTGCTTCATTTAAAGACTTCAGTCGTTTAAAAACAGAAGAATTCAATCAATGAACGATTTGACACATATATGAATAGACAAAAACGGGCGTTGTATTTGTGTACTTTTCACGATTCATATAATTCCATCGATGTCCGATCACAAATATACCCATGCCCGACAATAAACTGAACAGATCAAATGCATGTTAAATTATAGATTAACAATAAATCCAGATGATTTATCAATAAATGCGATGTTTTAAATGATTTATAAAGTAATTATAATTTCCCAAATCGTGTTTACTTTTATCGCCGAACGAATCTGCCGATTATAAACAAACTCACTCAATTACTACATGATAAGGAAAAATCGATATAACTGTTTGTTTAAACAATAAATAAAAGTTCTGCTTTACTTGTTATAATACATATATCTAATGAAAACAAATTGTAATCGCTTATTTGTTTTACTTAATTGTGTACACTCCGCATACGATTTAATATTTCTGATGCATAGGTATTTAAGTTACCTCGTTCTAACGATTTTCGGTTTTATGTATTAATTAGGCATTTTTCTTATTACATTATTCGATCATTCGTTGATAAAATTATTGTCTTAAATATCGTTTTATTCAACTCTTATTCCTAAATATAGATGGTATGGTATAAGTTAGGATAGGATAGATATTATTTGTAGGATAAGATGTAGGATACAGAATATAGGATAGGATAGGATTGTTTTAACAACTTTCATGATAGCAGCACTGTACATGTAGTTTATTTGCTATTTTTCCCTGATTACAGATGAAATACAATTTAGGGATAACTCCTGAGGCACCCCGAATAAATCGTTCATCTTGCATTCACAAAGCGTTCACACATATCTCACCGTGCGCTCACTGTTCGCTCAGAGTGCGCTCACCGTTCGCTCAGAGTATGCTCACCGTACGCTCAGAGTGCGTTCACCGTTCACTCACTGTTCAAGTGGGAAAGTAGAACGTTTCAGGGACTGTGTGTGGCAACGCACTTTGAAAAAAGTACACACTTATTAAAAAAAAATTAAAGCGCATTAAACTTAGGACTACGCTAATGCAGTTTGAAAAAAAAGTTTGAAAAAAAAAATTCAAAGTGCGTTATGAAGGAACATCAACATTTTTTTATTATCGAAACACTTAACGCACTTTGTAAAAATATGTATAAATCACAAGTTCTGGAATTGAATTTCTAATTTGCTGATAGTATGATGATTTGTTAACTTCAGTGAATCTCATTAACCGTCTTTGAGAACAGGGTGGGTGTGGGTTAACCAATCATACAGGTCAATTACCAGTACATCATTTACTAGTAATTGATTACAGGTAGAAGGTTTCCTATACCCCTTATCTTTCTATCCAAAACCTTTGATATTCAGCAACTTGAAGTAAACGTTTCTGGCATAGCCCAATATATCAGATAAGAAGTACATTTGCTGCATAGACAAAAAAGGAAAAGGCAGTTGCTAAGCGATGCAGTTTATGTCATATTTGGATAATTTAAAACTCCCGATTTATTCTTGTGTAAATTGTCAAACTATAAGCTTATGAGAAAAAGAATTCTAATCGAAAAACTGTTTATAAATAAAGCTGAGAATGCATTGTGGTCTTTTTTAAAAAAATATATCCCATTGAGCTAAACAAGATTAAACCAAGGTTAAAACAATCATTTATTGTATATAAAAGTATAATTATTTCGATCAAATCCTGAACAAAAGTGCGTTGAACTGGTTTCAAAATTAACGCACTTTGAAATTTTTTTTTCAAAGTGCGTAATATTTCAAAGTGCATGTAACAAACCTATAAATCTTTGAATAAACCCAATTATTTGTTCATCAATTATTTATTTATTTTTGAATAGCTGATACCAAATGTTGTTATTAGAACAACTAATGGACCATGGCAGTTTACTTATTGGAAGAGAAATTCTATCACAGGCCCCTTCTACCTACATGTATATCACATGCATATATATACGAGCATCCATCATCTTTCATTTTCAGCCAAAGCTGTATAGGTTATTTAAAGACTCAATGACGGCACAACTACTGAGTAGAGCACTATTTTTAATGATGAAATTACAGATTTATGATATAAAAATTCATGAACAATTATTCACACCAAAAAAGAAATTACAGATTTATGATATAAAAATTCATGAACAATTATTCACACCAAAAAGCTCGATCACATTGATTATTTCTACATAATATTGCATGGCATATACAAAAACAAGATCAAGCATTAGCAATCTGCTAAGCTTAGTTTTCTTGACATAGTGATGTTAATACATGTACATTAAATAAAAATGAATATCAATGATTATGAAAGTAATTAAGACATTACATTAGACTCTGACTTTTTATTGAGTATTACTGAAACATTTAAATATTAATATGATCAAGGCATCGTTTACCAGTTATAGGAACAGTGAAATCAGCAAAATATGTACATTGTATAACCCAACTTTCAATGCTTCAGAATTTACACGTACATGTACATGTAATAAGTATATTAATTCTCTCATATCATCATTGTTGGAAAAATACATGAAAACCACACGAAAATGTACCAGAGTTTCATTATCATTTCTAAACCAGTATTGATTAAAGCAATCTTCATGGCGTGGATTTTTTTCCGTTAACACTATTGGTCCTCAGTTGTCTATCTAGGAAGTTAACCTATGTCTGGACACTGGTGCTGCAACACAAAAATACTTGTCAAAATATAAATTCTGAGAATGTGTTTTATCTCTGTAATGCAAGACTTTTGAATATACTTTTTTTTCAGATTTCATGCAATGCTAAAAGGTCTCTCTCTCTCTGATAACTATTAATGAAAAACACATGTAGAGGCATTAAGTTAAAACTTCACTTCAAAATTTAAATTCATAAAAAGTTGGGTACACTATCCTCTCTCTCTCTCTCTCTCTCTCTCTCTCTCTCTCTCTCTCTCTCTCTCTCAAACACACTATCTCCCTCTCTATCTCTCTATTTCAAATTTCCATATCTCTCAATTTTTTTAATGCCTTATCTCAGTTTCATGCTGATTTCCCTTTTTTTACACACATTTTAGTGACATTCAGGCAAAGTGTATCAACGACGAATTAAATATTTATGAAAACTAAATGCATTTTTCTCTCTCTCTCTCTCTCTCTTATTTTCAGTCTCCTTTGCATTTCAAAATCATATCAAATTTGGCACACATGTAGTGACATTCAGGTAAAGTATCTCAATAGAAAATAATTGCTTCAATAGAACAAAGTTTTTTAATAAGTACTCTCGCTCCCTCTCTACCTTCCGCAAACAATGTCTTTGTCTCTAACTAATTAGTTTCTATTTATTTCTCTTACTTTCTCTCTCTTTCAAATTAACATCACATTAAGCTATTTACACACATGTAGTGACATTCAGGTAAATTATTTCAATAGAAAAAAAATTGCTTCATTTGAACAAAAAGTTTTAATAAGTTCTCTCACTCCCTCTCTCCATTCCGCTTTAATTTCTTTATCTTTAACTTATTTTCTATCAACTTCTCTCTGTCTCTTTTAAACTGACATCACATTTTATTTATTTACACATATGTAGTGACATTCAGGTAAAGTATCTCAGTAGAACAAAAATTCCTTGATTTAAACAAAAAGTTTTAATAAGTCCTCTAACTTCCTCTCTCCCGTTTTAATTTCTTTACCTTTAACTCATTTTCTATCAACTTCTCTCTCTCTCTTTTGAATGGACATTACTTTTAATTATTTACAAACATTTAGTGACATTCAGGTAAAGAATCTCAATTGACAGAAAAAAATTATCTCCTTTGAAGAAAAAGTTGTAATAAGTCCTTTCACTTCCTCTCTCCCTTCCGATCTAATTCCTTTATCTCTTAATTTCTATCAATTTCTCTGACTTTTTCAAAAAGACATCACATGTAGTTTTTTCACACATGTAGTGACATTCAGGTAATATATTAATATATTAAACAAAAGGTTGTAATAAGTCCTTTCACTTCCTCTCTCCCTTCCACTCTAATTCCTTTATATCTAACCTGGTTTCTATCAACCTTTCTCTGTTTCTCTCTTTCAAATTGACATCACATTTAGTTATTCATAAATGAATTGACATTCAGGTAAAGTATCTCAAAAGAAAAAAAAATTAATTTGAACAAAGCTTTTAATAAGTCCTCTCACTTCTTCTTTCTCCTCTGCTTTAATTCCTTTATCTCTAACTTATTTTCTATCAACTTCTCTCTCTCTCTCTCTCTCTCTCTCTCTCTCTCTCTCTCTCTCTCTCTCTCTCAAATTGACATCACATTTAGTTATTTACACTCATGTAATGACATTCCGGTAAAAAATATCAACAGAAAAAAATTGCTTCATTTGAACAAAAAGTTTTAATACGTCCTCTCACTTCCTCTCTCCCTTATGATCAAATTCCTTTATCTCTTAATTTCTATCAATATCTCTGACTTTTTCAAATAGACATCACATTTAGTTATTTACATCATGTAGTGACATTCAGGTAAAGTATCTCAGTAGAAAAAATTGCTTCACTTAAACAAAAAGTTTTAATAAGTCCTCTCAATTCCTCTCTCCCTTCTGATCTAATTCCTACATATCTTAATTTTTATCAGGTTTTCTGACTTTTTCAAATAGACATTATATTTAGTTATTTACACACATGTAGTGACATTCAAGTAATATATCTAAATTTTAAAAAATGCTTCATTTAAAAAAAAAGTTTTGATAATTCCTCCCTCTTCCTCTCTCCCTTCTGATCTAATTCCTTTAAATCTATATTAGTGTCTATCAACTTTTCTCTCTCTCTCTCTCTCTCTCTCTCTCTCTCTCTCTCTCTCTCTCTCTTTCTCTCTCTCTCTCAAATTGACATCACATTTAGTTATTTACACGAATGTAGTGACATTCAGGTAAATAGAAAAATTACTTCATTTATACCAAAAATTGTAAAAAGTCATCTCACTTCCTTCTTCCCTCTTTTATTTTCAATCAACTTCTCTCTCTCTCTCTCTCTCTCTCTCTCTCTCTCTCTCTCTCTCTCTCTCTCAAATTAACATCACATTTAGTTTTTTACACACATGTTGTAGTGACATTCAGGTAAAATATCTAAATATTAAAAAAATGCTTCATTTAAACAAAAAGTTTTAATAATTTCTCTCTCCCTTTTGATCTAATTCCTTTAAATTTAACTTAGTGTCTATCAACTTCTCTCTCTCGCTCTTTCAAATTGACATCACATTTAGTTATTTACACGCATGTAGTGACATTCAGGTAAAGTATCTCAATAGAACAAAAATTACTTCATTTATACAAAAAAGTTATATTAAGTCATCTCACTTCCTTTCTCCCCTCCACTCTAATTTCTGTATCTTCTATTTCCTATCAACTTCTCTCTCTCTCTCTCTTTCTCTCTCTCTTTTATATTAACATCACATTTAGTTATTTACACTCATGTAGTGACATTCACTGATGAAATAATTTCAAAACAAAAAAAATTGCTTCATTTGAACAAAAAGTTTTAATACGTCCTTTATCTTTCTCTTTCTCTTCTGATCTAATTTCTTTATCTCTTATTTTCTATTAAGTTCTCTCTATTTTTCAAATTGACATTCCATTTAGTTATTAACACACATGTAGTGACGTTCATGTAAAGTATCTCCATAGAAAAAAATTGCTTCACTAAAACAAAAAGTTTTAATAAGTCCTCTCACTTCCTCTCTCAATTCCTCTCTCCCTTCTGATATAATTCCTTTATCTCTTAGTTTCTATCAAGTTCTCTGACTTTTTCAAATAGACATTACGTTTAGTTATTTACACATATGTAGTGACATTCATGTAATATATCTAAATAGAAAAAATGATTCATTTAAATTTTTTTCAATAATTCCTCTCTCTTCCTCTCTCCCTTCCAATCTAATTCCTCTAAATCAAACTTAGTTTCTATCAACTTCTCTCTCTCTCTTTCAAATTAACATCATATTTAGTTATTTACATGCATGTAGTGACATTCAGGTAAAGTATCTAAATAAAAAAATTACTTCATTTATACAAATAAGTTGTATTTTATAAAAGTCATCTCACTATTTCTCCCCTTCACTCTAATTTCTTTATGTCTCATCCTCTCTCTCATATTCTCTCTCTCTCTCTCTCTCTCTCTCTCTCTCTCTCTCTCTCTCTCTCTCTCTCATAGCCTTTCTCTTATTCTGTTATTATTTGTAATAGTATGTTGTTTACAATAAGTAACAAAAATTATATTTATATTCTCCCTCACTTCGTTGGTCCGAATATGAAATAATTATACTCTATTATAGTATGAATAAGCTGAACCAAATGAAAAATAAACTCATGAATATGGATTGCTGCTCGTTAGAACGTTTATATTTCATTACAAAAACGCACGCCAACACCATAGTATTGAACACACGTCATACATGTATATATAATTATAATAACAATTTACTGGTAGCCACCACACCTTCTCTATGTCCTAACGAGCGGTAGAATGACCACAAAGCCCGCGCAATTACTATTTATATGACCATGTCACATGACCTCAAAACACACAGATCCACCCCTTATACCACACAGCACACAGAAATCTACCCAAAACGAACATAATTTTAATTATATTCTCCCTCACTTCGTTCGTCCGAATATATAATAATTATACTCTATTAAAGTATGAATAAGCTGAACCAAATGAAAAATAAACTCATGAATATGGATTGCTGCTCGTTAGAACGTAGAACTTACAAAGAGATGGCGGCTGTAAACTGTATACGATATAGGTTTGTTAATCTTGCAGAGCATATATTTTTAAGCAGATTTGTAAAAGCGCACTGCTCTAGATATATAATCCTCTGAATTGTTTTCGATATCGGCCAGTGACAAATAATGCTTGATCCACGACACAGCACACATTTTCCCTCCAGTCTTTGCTATTGTTATTTCATTTCCACGTCTGTATACGTCGGTCTTACTTGTTTCGACACAAATGTTCATATACAAATCTTTGAAACTTATGTTTTTCACTTTTATGTTAGCCAGCTCATTAAATCTAAGAAAACCTGCAAAACTAAGTAGCAGCATTGCTATTGTTCTAACACTACGTAAATCACAGTTTTTCTCTCTGTCTCCAAATAAATCTATAACTTTTTCTAAAATGTCGGAAGAAATTGGTTCCTTCTTCAAAGGTTTTGACAATATTCATTTTCCTCCTTTCATTAGTTTTTGAATAACACTATCATCACATGGATTATATAACACACAATGAAGATCATGATACCACTTTATACTATAGAAGAATGAACACAAAACTGCTTCAGAAACGCCTTGTTGTATTAACCCGCTCAAGAATATAGCTATCACACTTGATCTTGCAGGAAAACTTGTGACTCCTTTTGAAATGCACCACAACAAATCGTTTAAAATACGCCTCATATTGCTTGACGGTGTTATTACTTTTCGCATTTTTCATAATATGAAATATCGATAAATCCGCCGATTTAAATTGATCTTCTGTTGCCATGTCCTTGATTTTTCTCCAAGTGTCACTGAAAATCTGTAAATAAATGTAAAACATATATCATATGCACATTTGCTCTGCTACCTCAATCTTTATCTAAAATCAAATTTTATCACCAAAACGTTACTTAAAAACGTTTCTTGTGCGAATATACTTGACTTGTCTGAGCCTGACTTAAAAAATTGTTTAGGGTATTTGTACTCAACATACTCTTGAACAAAATAATGGTAATGATTTTTACTTTTATCCCAAATCATCGGCCAAAATAAAGATGACAACCACTTAGGAATAACTAATGTTCCGTGTGCATTGCACAACTGCATATGTTTTAACACTTTACATACAAGAACAGGAGGAGGTACTATCCAACAATTTTCTCCAGACCAGTCATAGGCAAAAGCATCCACGCCTGTCGAATCAGGATTCCAATATTTTGAATAAAATCTGGTGACCTTATTATTTTTACAATTTGCGAACACATCAATAGTATACGGACCCCAAACTTTTTCAAAATATCTGAATATATGATCTGACACTCCAATCATCACTGTCGAAAATCCTGCTATAACTATCAGCACTATCATTGTAATTTCTTGGTATCCACTGCACTTCTGATAAAATTCCATATTTTACACAAACACCGAATATACTCATTACTAGCTGATGCAGCTCGTCAACCATACTACCTTTGCATGCGATGCGCACTACATTTTGATTGTCAGTAAATAACTTCACCAATCTTCCACTCAGTTCCTCTGCAAGACTTAATAAAATTACTTGTACTGTTTTTAATTCTCTCCAAGTAGAACTCTTGTGTTTTTCAAAATCATCCCACATGTAATGTATAATTTTCTCATTTCTTTCACATGTAAAACCTGCGCCAGCGTAACAACTTGCATCTGAAAAAATTATCTTTTCAGGCATATTCTCAACACATGTGAAATATTTAAAAGAAATAGAATTGATGTTTTCTAACCAAAATTTTAATTCTTGTATGTTTTCACTATCTAAGTATAAAACTGAATCCCAACTTTCCTTACCACAAATAGTAATACTGAGATGCCTAGTCATTAATTGACAAATATTTCCAAAGGATGGTTTTAATGCAATGATCTTACCTACTATGGAAGACAATCTTCTCGCAGATATGCTACTTTTGTTATCCAGTATATATTTGAAAATATCTTTGATATCCTTAATTTTTTCAATGGGAACCTCTAACGTACCACTTTCCATATTCCAAAGAAATCCTAACCACACAATGCTTTTAGTAGGTTCAAGAACTGACTTTTCAGTATTTAGAACAAAACCTGATTTCTGCAAAATTTTTTGTATTAAATCTGATGCAGACTTGCAAGTTTTAAAATCATCACACACCCAACCATCATCCAAATACATTATCACTGGTATGCCACATGATCTCCAGTATTTCACTAACACTCTAACCACTTTTGTAAAAACATAACCTGCTGACGACAGCCCAAATGGTAAGACATTAAATTCAAAAAACCTGTTTTTTTCACCATATTTCCATGAAAACCCCAAATATTTATGAAAATCGGGGTGTATATCAATATGATGATATCCGGATTTTAAATCATACTTTATCATGTTTTTTTTTTACTTTGCATATTGTAATGCTTCATTCACCGCTTCAAACTTAACTTTTTGCTTCTCAACAAATTGATTAACATGTCGTAAATCTAACACCAACCTTTTCTTACCTGTGGCATTAACTGAAACAGTAAGTGGATTAACAACGTATGTACTATCTTGAAATACTTCATGAATGCAACCAGAAGACAAAAGATCATCGATAGCTGTATAAACAAAATCACTATGAATAAGAGCTGACCTGTTATTTTTTAAAACCACTTTTGGAGGAGATTGAATGAATGAGATGACATAACCGAACTCTATTGTATTTTTCACAAACACATTAGCAGACAACGTATCTTTCCAAAATTGTACACAGCTTTTTAATCGAGATTTTACAGAAATAACTGTATCTGCATTAAGCTCATATTCATAAGAGTTGCTTACACAAACATCATTATCACTATACTCAACTTGATCTCCGCTACTGCTTGCTACTAGAGGTCGATGCGACAGCCGGAGTAGGCACTGGCACTTGTTGTCCTCTGGCGAAGGGACAGTCCCTGACGTAGTGTCCGCTCTGTCGACAAAAGAAGCACTTTCGGTCGTAGAAAGCTTGCTGTCCTGATGCATAATCGCTTGGTTTTGTGGTTTGCTTGAACACTCCTGGAGTAAACGTTTGGCTGAAGCCACGAAAAAATTCATTGGCGGAAAATGCGTTTTGTCTACGAGCCTGACCAATGTAAGAATATGGTTTTCACGATAATTTCGTGTGCGAACAGCGCGATTCACAGCACCCCGTAACTTTATCGCATCGTCATTGTTGTCGGCCAATGGATCATCTAAATACTCGTTCACAGTGTCCCACCCGTGTCTGTCCGCTATTTTTAGAATTTTGTTGCGTTGACGTAATTCGGCAATTTCCTTATCAATGGTCTTTCCTGCTTCTCCCATGTCATTCTGTGTTATCAAAATCTTTAATTCGCTCAACTTCTCCAATCTCTCAGCATTAAAAGAGTGTTGTATTCTATGTCCTTCATGCTTGAACTCGAACTGACCGCCTTTTGCCGGTTCCTCGTGATCTTCACTCGTGTTCGCGCGGTTTTCACTTGGCCGAGACTTTAACTGTCTAACAATAGAACTCACTATAACTTCGTTTTGCTGCTGTAAAGCTTTTCGCAAAGAACTGTTAAACAAAGACACAGCATCATCATTCGAAAGTTGCTCACCGTTAGTCTCGCCTAATAAAACATCTTCAGACATATGTATGTCCGGATCCGAATTTGCGTTACTGGTAGCCATCACACCTTCTCTACGTCCTAACGAGCGGTAGAATGACCACAAAGCCCGCGCAATTACTATTTATATGACCATGTCACATGACCTCAAAACACACAGATCCACCCCTTATACCACACAGCACACAGAAATCTACCCAAAACGAACATAATTTTAATGATACCTTCAAAAGCATTATTCCAAACATCTGCATCAAAAAACATATCAGTCATTGTCTGCAGATGGTTTCCATTTTGGGACATTTCTCTTAAAAGAAAATATAGAAAATTTTCAGTTATGCATAGTATCATTCACATGCTCATTCTTACTTTCTTAATAATCAAATACATTGTATATAGTATTGTATAATTATATAAAGAATTTGATTCAGCTCACTCAGATCAAGTGTAAAGTGAATAATAAAGCTTCTCTCTCTTCTATCTCCCTCCCTCTTTCTTTCTTTTTTTTCCCCTTAAGCATGTGTTTGTTTACAGTAAAAAAACAAACATTTTTTTTATTATCTGCAAAAGCACAATATCAAACATCTACATCATAAAGCATATCAGTCACTATTTTTTGGTTTTGAGAGTCTCTAGGAGAAAATGTAAAAAAGAAGAATAATGTCGGTTACATTTTGAGTTCATTAATGCAACGAAATAATCACCGTGAGTATATATAAAATATTCCTTTTGTAAACTATTGGACATCCACGAGGAAACCAATATCTTTCGCTTTTAACTTAAAAAAAACAGTATACATGTAATTATTTATTTAGAAAACCCCCTATATCACCATTATAGTTTAAATAAAAATCCTTTCCTATTGAACTAAATAGACCCTCATGAGGAAACCCATACTTTTCATTTCAACATTAAAAATTCAGTTTACTTATTCACTTCGGAAACCTCATAAATATTCCTGGATCTATACTTTTACCCTGATTTGTCTTAAATTACATTAATACAAAGATATAATCACCATTTGTTTAAGTGAAAATCCTTTCCTATTGAACATTGACACACAAGAGGATACCCATAATTTTCATTTCAATGCTGAAAATCAATATACCTAATTACATAGGAAACCCCCTAAATAATGTTTGATCAATATTTCTACCTTAATTTATCCAAACTCATATCAATACAAAGAAAATATCACCATAGTTTAAGTAAAAATCCTTTCCTGTTGAACTTAGACCCCCATGAGGAAACTCATACTTTTCATTTTAACATTGAAAATCATTAGATACTTAATCACTTACTAGGAAACCCCCTAAATCATTGTAAAAAAATATCACTCAAGTTATTTATCTTAAATTACACTAATACTAAGAAATAATCACCATTAGTGAAAATCTTTCCAGTTGAACTTAGACCCCATAAAGAAACCCATAATTTTCATTTTAAGGTTATAAAATCAGTGTAATGAATCACTTTGGAAACCACCTAAATCATTTTTAATAAATATCACTAACCAATTTTATCCTAAATTACACTAACACTAAGAAATAATCACCATTAGTTTCAGTAAAAATCCTTTCCTATTGAACTTAGACCCCCATGAGGAAACCCATATTTTTCATTTAAACGTTCTAAAATCAGTATACTTATTCACTTAGGAAACCCCTCAAATCTTTATCAATCAATATTTGTACCCTAGCTAATATATCCGAATCTACACTAATACTAAGAAATAATCAACATTAGTTTCAGTCAAAATCCTTTGCTATTGAACTTAGACCCCATAGACTTAGAAACCCATAATTTTCATTTTAACATTATAAAATCAGTATAATTAATCACTTAGGAAACCCCCTAAATCATTTTTAATAAATATCACTAACCAATTTTATCCTAAATTACACTAACACTAAGAAATAATCACCATTAGTTTAAGTAAATATCCTTTCCTATTGAACTTAGACCCCCATGAGGAAACCTATATTTTTCATTTAAACGTTCTTATTCACTTAGGAAACCCCTCAAATCTTTTTCAATCAATATTTGTACCCTAATTTATCCTACATTACATTAATACTAAGAAATAATCACCATTAGTTTAAGTAAAAATCGTTTCCTATTGAACTTATAGACTCCCATGAGGAAACCCATATTTTTCATTTAAAGGTTCTAAAATCAGTATACTTATTCACTTAGGAAACCCCTCAAATCTTTTTCAGTCAATATTTATATCACTTTGGAAACCCCCTAAATCATTTTTAATAAATATCACTAACTAATTTTATCCTAAATTACACTAACACTAAGAAATAATCACCATTAGTTTCAGTAAAAATCCTTTCCTATTGAACTTAGACTCCCATGAGGAAACCCATACTTTTCCTTTTAACGTTCTAAAATCAGTATACATATTCACTTAAATCATTTTTAATAAATATCACTAACCAATTTTATCCTAAATTACACTAACACTAAGAAATAATCACCATTAGTTTAAGTAAAAATCCTTTCCTATAGAACTTAGACTTCCATGAGGAAACCCATATTTTTCATTTAAACGTTCTAAAATCAGTATACTTATTCACTTAGGAAACCCCTCAAATCTTTTTCAATCAATATTTGTAGTAATTTATCCGAATCTACACTAATACTAAGAAATAATCACCATTAGTTTCAGTAAAAATCCTTTCCTATTGAACTTAGACTCCCATGAGGAAACTCATAATTTTCATTTTAACATTATAAAATCAGTATAATTAATCACTTAGGAAACCCCCTAAATCTTTTTCAATCAATATTTGTACCCTAATTTATCCTACATTACACTAATGCTAAGATATAATCACCATTAGTTTCAGTAAAAATCCTTTCCTATTGAACTTAGACTCCCATGAGGAAACTCATACTTTTCATTTTAACATTCTAAAATCAGTATACTTATTCACTTAGGAAACCCCTCAAATCTTTTTCAATCAATATTTGTACCCTAATTTATCTGAATCTACACTAATACTAAGAAATAATCAACATTAGTTTCAGTCAAAATCCTTTGCTATTGAACTTAGACCCCATAAAGAAACCCATAATTTTCATTTTAACGTTATAAAATCAGTATAATTAATCACTTTGGAAACACCCTAAATCATTTTTAATGAATATCACTTACCAATTTTATCCTAAATTGCACTAACACTAAGAAATAATCACCATTAGTTTAAGTAAAAATCCTTTCCTATTGAACTTAGACTCCCATGAGGAAAGCCATATTTTTCATTTTAACATTCTAAAACCAATTTACTTATTCACTTAGGAAACCCCTCAAATCTTTTTTAATCAATATTTGTACCCTAATGTATCCGAATCTACACTAATACTAAGAAATAATCACCATTAGTATAAGTAAAAATCCTTTCCTTTTGAACTTAGACTCCCATGAGGAATTAACCCATAATTTTCATTTTAACGTTCTAAAATCAGTACACTTATTCACTTAGGAAACACCCTAAATCTTTTTCAATCAATATTTGTACCCTAATTTATCCTACATTACACTAATGCTAAGATATAATCACCATTAGTTTCAGTAAAAATCCTTTCCTATTGAACTTAGACTCCCATGAGGAAACTCATACTTTTCATTTTAACATTCTAAAATCAGTATACTTATTCACTTAGGAAACCCCTCAAATCTTTTTCAATCAATATTTGTACCCTAATTTATCTGAATCTACACTAATACTAAGAAATAATCAACATTAGTTTCAGTCAAAATCCTTTGCTATTGAACTTAGACCCCATAAAGAAACCCATAATTTTCATTTTAACGTTATAAAATCAGTATAATTAATCACTTTGGAAACACCCTAAATCATTTTTAATGAATATCACTTACCAATTTTATCCTAAATTGCACTAACACTAAGAAATAATCACCATTAGTTTAAGTAAAAATCCTTTCCTATTGAACTTAGACTCCCATGAGGAAAGCCATATTTTTCATTTTAACATTCTAAAACCAATTTACTTATTCACTTAGGAAACCCCTCAAATCTTTTTTAATCAATATTTGTACCCTAATGTATCCGAATCTACACTAATACTAAGAAATAATCACCATTAGTATAAGTAAAAATCCTTTCCTTTTGAACTTAGACTCCCATGAGGAATTAACCCATAATTTTCATTTTAACGTTCTAAAATCAGTACACTTATTCACTTAGGAAACACCCTAAATCTTTTTCAATCAATATTTGTACCCTAATTTATCCTAAATTACACAAATACTTTGTAAAAATCACCATCAGTTTCAGAAAAATCCTTTCCTTTTGAACTTAGACTCCCATGAGGAAACCCATAATTTTCATTTTAACATTCTAATTCAATATACAGTGGACCCCGCTTAATATAATAGTTATTTTGTCAGGAAAAATTATTATATTAACCGGACTATAATAATAACCGAACCCAGCTAAATTCAATGTGTACAAGCATGATATGTACCTATTCACGTCATGTTTTATTACTATCCATTTCTAGACAATGTAATTTCCACAATAATTGATGATTTCTTCTAAAACTTTACTTTTTATGCTTCCTAAAAGTTAATTTCATGGATAAAGTTAACTATTACAAGCTGGGAAAATTGCAAGATCCACCAATATGCTTCCGATGGGTTGACATGCTTTCATTTTGTTTTCTGCCTACACTTCCGGTTTTGACTAAATCTAATAAGGCATTCATGAGACAATTCGTTTTTAATAACTTCTTTCATTAAAAATCAAATAATCCACAAAGCTATGCAGAATTTTTTTTAATTTCTTTGAATTATTTAGCCCATTCTTTCTTTAGAATAAAGGCATATTTAAAAAAGATTTTGTCAACACTTAACTGCAGTACAAGTCGTCAAATGGAACATCATGTGCAATGCTAAGCCATGTAAAATATCCCATTTGTTATAAATTATTTTACAAAAATAAGAGACATTCACTTATTTAAACTGTAAAGAACTTCAATATATACAGCCATGTCACTAGACAGGTGCATAGGTAAAGTACCCAAGCCACGTGTAGTGAGGCGTGACTAATCCCGTCTGGCCAGCACTGTCGGTAAATTTCAAAGTGATTTGGGGAGTCAGAGTGTTTATACAGGCTTCTCAAGAGGGGCTAGCTTGTGAAAAAGGTGTGAAACTCAATTGACAGGCGTGATCTTTCTATTATATTAAGCGGGGTGCAAATTTTAAGCTATTATAATAACCGATGTAAAATACAATGATTTATTAAGAAATGGTTTTGTGTTTTGAAAAACTATTATATTAACCGAACTATAATATTAAACGGGTATTATATTAAGCGGGGCCCTCTGTACTTATTCACTTAAGAAACCCCCTAAATCTTTTTCAATCAATATTTATACCCATATTTATCCTAAACTACACTAATACTAAGAAATAATCACCATTAGTTTCAGTCAAAATCCTTTCCTGTTGAACTTAGACTCCCATGAGGAAACTTATACTTTTCATTTTAACGTTCTAAAATCAGTATACTTATTCACTTAGAAAACCCCTTAAATCTTTTTCAATCAATATTTATACCCTAATTTATCCTAAATTGCACTAATACTAAGAAATAATCACCATTAGTTTAAGTAAAAATCCTTTCCTATTGAACTTAGACGCCCATGAGGAAACCCATAATTTTCATTTTAACATTCTAAAATCAGTATACTTATTCACTTAGGAAACCCCTTAAATCTTTTTCAATCAATATTTGTACCCTAATTTATCCTAAACTACACTAATATTTCGAAATAATAATCAACAGTTTAAGTCAAAATCCTTCCCTATTGAACTAAGACCCCAATGAGGAAACCTGTACTTTTCATTTTAATGTTCTAAAATCAGTATACTTAATAACTTAGGAAACCCCCTAAATCTTTTTGGATCATTATCTGTACCCAAATTTGTCTTAAATTATACTAATACTAAGAAATAGTCACCATTAGTTTAAGTAAAATATCATTTATTTTGAAATTAAACCCCCATGAGGAAACTCATACTTTTCATTGTAATGATAAAATGAGTATTTCCTACTTGCATATATATAATCACTTCTTTTAAGTAACTTTCCTTATTATGTTTCTATTAATATATGTAACCTAATTCATCCATATTTTTAATGAAATTTTACAATTGAAAAGGTATTTTACCAGAAATCTGATTCTTAATACCAGAAAAAAATCTTTGATGTAAATGTACATGTACTGCCCTTTGTTGTAAGAATACATATCACTAATTGAAATCAAATTTATATCCAAAATAACTCATGATGCTTATTTATTTTATTAAACTCAAATATCAATCAAGTACATGTATGTGGAAACAGCTTAATGATTCTACAGAACACAGCATTATGATTTTTAGAAAGATAGAGGAAATTAAGATTAAAAAATACCGCTAAATTGGGAGTAATATCACCTATATTCGATTAGGAATGGGGTCGAATTTCGGCCACTGAGAAGGTCTTGATACATGTATATCCCTTAAAATATAAGTAATAATCTGTTCCATAATTAAATAAATCTTGATATAAAATAGACATATTTTAATTCTAAATAAGTAACGATCCCTTCTTTGATTATAAATATAACATTCGCATGATGTCAAAATTAGATCTCGTGTTCTCTTATCAGTGAAAAACGTAGGAAAGACAATGCCTGACCTTAATATAGTTGTTTACCAGATTTATCTATTAGAATAGAATGATATAATTCCCTAGATATCAAAGAAAAAATGATACTTACTTTAAACAATTATTTCCATCTTCGAGTAGGAAGTAGGAAGTTCCGATTGCGCATGCGCTATTTTTACCCAATGGAGGAAAGTGTGTAAAGTACTCTTATGGACTCCACGATGCGTGTTAAAAAATTCACATACACACCGGAAACCCAAACATAGTACAATTTTATATTTTTTGAATCAAGTACGATGAGAATTTTTTTTTCCGAACGATTTTACTTCCCACTACACAAGTGCATGTAGTGGGAAGAAAAAATGTAGTGGGATAAAACGTGTGTATTCATACTCGTGTAGTGGTATTCAGGTGCTTACAAACACACACACACACATATATATAATCAGTTTAATATTTCCTTACAGTAATTGACATCTGTGTTCAAAGCAGTCATTAATGAATTTAACAGTAATTTTTAAAATAGTATGTATATCACTATTTAAACATAAATGTAAAATGTATCTTTCTTTGTCCAAGTTATTGGCAATATTTGTTTTGGTTATATTATAAAAATTACTAAAATAGTTGATTCTTAGTTGAGAATAGGCTTTACATTGAAAAAGAAAATGAGTTTCATCTTCGATTACACCAGTTTTGCAAGCATTACAATATCTTTCATTCCTTAATGTGGCATTATATCTACCACTTTCTATTGCAAGTTTATGTGCACTTAATCTTATTCTACTAATAGAGGATCTCTCAGATCTTTTCCTGAGTATATCAGCATAAGGACTTCTTTTTCTCATATATAATTTTTGATAAAATGAAAGTTTTTCTGAACCAAAAATTGTTGATGATTGCTCTTGGAAACATTGGTCCATGATTCTTTGCTTTATGTTTGGTAAAAAGTGTTGAATTGTGCTTTTATAATTACTAATGTATGAGAATCCCAAATTGTCTAGGATACCATAAATTTTCTTAGACCAAGAATTGGAATTGATTGTTCTTTGATATAATTTAAATGCCAAAGAATTAGAAGTTATCAAGTGATTCTAATATTTAATGCTTGAGAATGAGATTATAGACCAAAGTGGTAACCTGTTTAATTCTGCCAAACAACAAGCATTAGATGCTTTGCAATGCAATCCAAGTATATCTTTAAGAAATTTTACATGAAATTTTTCAATAACTGAGATATCTTTCAATGAGAGATCCACTCCCCATATTTCACAACAATAAAGAAGAACTGGAAGTACAATAGAATCAAAAAGTTTTTCTAAGAGCTTACATGGGTTGTCAATACAAACTATTTTTTTCATCTTAAAATATGCTTTTCTGGCCTTTTGAACAAGCACAGATGTTGCTTAATTAAACCTCCCATTACTTTTCACTACAATACCTAAATAACAGTATTTTGATACAACTTGCATATTATCTCTATTGAAAGTAAAAATGTTGCTTTGAGGTTTACTATTTGAGTTAAAAATCATAATTTTAGATTTATCTACATTGACTTGTAATTTCCAATTTGAACAGTAGTCATAAAGAATATCTAAACTAGTTTGTAAACCACTTTTGCTCTCTGAGAGAATAACAATATCATCAGCATATAGCAGACAGTTTAAATAAAGATTATTTACATGTACAGGTTTACATTTTACATTTTGTTTCAAGTCACTTGACAAATACCATCAATAAATATATTGAAAAGTGTGGGGCTAAGAACATCCCCTTGTTTGACACCACATTCAGAGTTAAATATTTTACCTAACCCATCAGAAAATTTGATCCTACTGGTTGTGTTGCTGTACATGGAAAAAAAAATATTAAATAATTTTTGAGAAATATTTGATTTAAGGAGCTTATAAAATAAACCTACTCTCCACACAGTCTCGAATGCTTTTCTAAGGTCAATGAAAGCAGCAGAATTACAGATATTTAGGCCCCAAGATGTTTAGGCCCCAAGACGTTTTGGCCCAAGCTAAGATGTTTAGGCCCCAAGATGTTTAGGCACCTATTTTAAGACGTTTAGGCACCTGTTGTTTATATGTATTTATATCTCAACCCCATGCATTGATATTTGAAACATCACTGCTTTTGAGCACTTTAAAGCCAATAAATGCATTGCCCTTAAATTTGCTGTTCCCTTTTGGATATGCTTTATTCACGAGAACGTGAACATCATGCTCTAAACTTGCATGCACACTATCACTCAGCATGGTTATCTGTCTGTGCTAAATTAGTTAATAGCTTGCATGATCAGCTCATACAATCCTCACAAAGAACCCAGTTGACAAGAAACGAAAAAATGTTATATGATTATGAGGGTAAGCATTACATTATTCATATTTGAAAAAAAAATGGTTTGTTGCCTTTTTTTTAAATTATTGGAATTATATCACATTTGAATATTTTAAGATCGATCATATTCTTCAATTAGCTTACTAGCAAATGAGTTATACAATATTTTTAAGAATCATATCCCGAAAGCAACCTATTACCCAAACACAAGTTATTTCTTTCATCATATCAGTAGAACAATATCTCCCAAAATTATTTAATTTAGCTGTTAATTAAGCTTAATTCTTAACTTGTATTTTGGTAGAAACTTATGTGAAGGCATTAATAGATTAATAATATATTTCTTTGGGATTTCTTTGGGATAGTCTCTTCATGAAAATAAGTGGAATTAAACAATCACGCAAACTAAATACACATTGAATTCATGTATATTGATTTATTATTTTCAATGATAAACAAAAATCAAATAAACAAACGATCATGTAAAGTATATCTGCAATATTAGAACATAACTAGATGCTGTCATTAGACAGTAATACCCGCACCAAGTGTTAGCCTCTAAATAACACTCTTTTGTATCAGTTTTAGTCAAAAAGAAGGCCACATGCAATTTCCGGTATTTTAAAAATTATAATTTTCATAAATGATGAGTTCACATACAATAATACACATATTGCCTTTACGTACAATTTGGGGTTGAACTGTTTGCATCTGTTTGTGATCTTCATATTATTTCCATTAAAAACCTGTTTTTAAATATGACACAAACAAACATTCTTAGGATTTTATATTTGTATTTGTGCCCTCATGCAGAAAAAAATATGATAAAATAAAAAAAAATCCCTACCTACCTAACCTAATTTTTTCATCACTGTTACCCTAAACACACAATTTTTTTTCTTAAGCCTAACTGTTAGGTAACATTATTTTGGGGGAAAATATTATATTTTATACACTTTATTTAATGTTTTGTTCAATAAGGAGTACATCACAATATGTGGGTGTCCCATACCACCTTAAAGCTGAAAATTGTGCTTTACATGGTTAATTACCTAATAAAATTGTGCAAGGGGTTTTAAAGAATAAAGTTATGAAAATACATGCAATATGTTACAATTAAATGATCTTTGTCTGAAGTTACGTACACAACACAGGTCTACAGGTTGCATTAGCGGGTACTAGTTTCACCCAGCTCTTTGGTTTGATGAGTATCACATGGTGTACATGCATGTGTGTTTTCGATATGCAGAATAGGATTAATTAACACGAATAAATGTTTCTTTTGTGGTGATCAGCTAAAGGAATAAATATTGTGCTAATTGGATTATCATAATGATGTTGACCAATATAGGTAAGTATAATACATGTAGTAGCGCAATATTATGAGACACCGGTATACAAAACAGTTAAGTTTTACTTTCACTTTCTAAAATGTGATCTCCCTTTGCCAGCATACTGTATCATCATCTTTATTTGAATAAGCTTATCTACAGTTTCTGTCATTTTAATTGCAGATTTTTTTTTATTTTTTCATTTGTCAGACTTACACTATTGAGTTGACTCCATATTGACCCCATTTTGTATTAAATTTGGGTATTAAATATCATGTTTATATGAGTTATAATAGGGAGGAAGGGCCTGCCTTAACCGTTCCCCATCCCCAGGATTGTGTGGATTAGATATACACTTCTAGTGAGAATGAAGGCATGCTGCAGCTTTTTTTTTTCCATTATACCCCCTACCCCATCATCATACACCAGTAATAGAAAAAGAGTTAATGACTAATTTTCTTTTATTTTAAATTGCTTATTCTTTTTTGTCAAGAGATATGTGGTATATCAAGATTTATGACTCATGAAAATTTGTGCATTTAAATCCTGATTGTTAACATACATGTATAATTATATATCAAAAAAATACATGTGATATTATACTAGGGATCATGCAATCAATTGCAGAATTGCCAATGGGTTATTTATAACTCATTTTGACTGATTAATTTGTTAATCATTTTGAAAATAAAGACATTTCTAAATACATGTATAACATAGTATCAATAGATTGATTTTGTAACTATTTAGGGCCCCACTCTGCAGATGCCCTATAGTGATCTTTCTGTCCAATTCTGCTGATCATGTCAAGATACATTGGATACATTTAAGACAAATTGGCCCCTGCCCCTTGGGTTATTCCCCCACCCCCTGGAGTTGTTTTTAAACAACCCCCCCGCTCCTCTGAAATAGGAAATTATAATACATTTTAATTACTGTTGAAATCCCTAACCTAGACCATATTTATTCTTCCTCCTTGTGTCATTGCACATCAATTGGCACATGTATATAGGTTATGCCCCCTTTGAGATGCCCAGTGACTTTCCAGAGTTGGAATTAATCAAGTATTAATCTATCTTATTCATATGTAGTGTAATTCCTAGCCCTAGCCCTAGCCCAATGTTGACCCTGCTTTGTTTTTTACAGCAAGCTCTAGGTTTTTGTTGACTGACTTTACAATTTCTACAATTACATATAACATTTTGTTTATCTTTAAGATTAAAAAGCAATTTCCAAAATCTCTTTATGTACATCTGACATCATACAGAAAAATACCAATCAAGAAATGATTTTGCTACTGTAAAAATGTGAGAAGAGACTCTGAATCTCCCCACCCCCTGAAAACATGAATAGTTAAATATTTTTAAAATATCTTCAAAATCATCAAATCTCCACTCCTAAACCATATATATTTTTGTTTCTTCAACCATGACCATGTCAAGGCAAATCTTTTTGTGGTATTAGTAGGTCATGGCCTCTTGGGGTCACCTTAACCCCACCCCACCCTCCCAAAATCAGAAATGATCAAATAACTTGAAAAAAATGCTTGTGATCCCCACCCCTAAAGCATAATTTTATATTCTTCCTCCTTATGCATCTTATGGTACGTTATTTCAATCACAAGAGATAAGAGGAGGTCCAGGAATAAAGTTTTTTTTATGGGATGGAACATCATTTTGCAGATATTGACCCTCAGAATCAAATTTATATTTCTAAAACCTTATTGCATATCTATAGCTCAGCCCCTGTTATATCCCTATAAATGATGTGCTATTCATTAAATCATGAGAGGAGTTCTGGGAAGTAGGTTTTTTCAGGAGTGATAAACGTCAATTTTCAGCTACTATTTGACTCCCTGGATGAAATTTAAATTTTTAAAACCTTATTGCATGACTATATGACAGCCCGTATCATACCCCAAGAGATTACATAGCTACTGCATAAATTGTCAGAGGAGTTCTGGGAACCACATTTTTTTTGCAAAAAAACTTCATTTTTTGATGCCCACAGACCCCCGTGATAAAAACAAAAATTCTGAAACATGATTACACGTCAACATGACACCCCGAAGCATATCCTATTAGATCATTAGGCTACTGCAAAAAGAAAATGACGTGTTTTGAAACCAGACTTTTTGTAAAAAAACGTCAGTTTTCAGCCATTTAATGACCCCCAGGACAAAATTGAAATTTCCGAAACCTTATTGCACATCTATAGGACACCCCAAAACATATTCCAAGAGATGATTTGTTTACTGTTGAGTTCGAGGAAGAAGGTATTTTGTCAAAAAACGTCATTTTTTACCAATTATTTGACCAGAAGGACTACCAGAGAATTTTTGAAACCTTTGTACAAAACAACATGACACCCCAAATCATACTCCAAGAGTTCAGTTTGCTGGTTTATAAGATGTAAGAGCAGTTTGAGAAAGTAAAACGTGACAGACGGATGGACGGACGGACAGATGGAACAGGGTAACAACAATATACCCGAACTTTCTTTAGAAAGTGCGGGTATAAATACCCGGTGCTTTGAATCAATTAAGATATATAATTAAATAGAGTTAAATATATTCAGAATCAGAAAATAATTTGATAAAAAAATAATAAAATATAGTATTATATGCAGATTATAGACTTTTCTTCATTATAATTTGTAGATTGTATTTGTAGAAAATTTACTTAGAAAAAAAAGATATATATAATTATGGAGAACAAAATGTATGTTGGTGCCTTAACATCTTAAAATAGGTGCTTAAACATCTTGGGGCCTAAACGTCTTATCAATTTAGGGCCTAAACATCTTGGGGCCTAAAAGTCCTGCTACCAAAGCAGCATATACTTTTTTACCTCTGTAATGATCAATGATAGTTTTTATAGAGAACAAGTGGTCTGATGTTCTACAGTTTTCTTTGAAGCCAATTTGATTTTCACTAATAAGTGACAAATATAACTCAGGACAGGAATGTAGGGTTGGATATGGGGGGGGGGGGGGGGGGGGGGGGGGGCGTCTCCAAGCACCTGTGCTTCCTAAGATAGCAGCATTATTTACTTTTAACTATTTAATATAAAGAATGTTGTACTTATTTTTACATTTCAAATGTTAGATTTACTCTCCCTTGTTATAGTATTATCTACTATTTACGTAATGAGATCACCAGGCACCAACAACGAAAACACGTGTACTGGTGTACTGCAGTCATTTCTGTCACAGTCTAGTCGTATACAAACCAACTTGTATACAGGTCAACTCGTATACAAAAACTTACCGTACACAAAACCGAAAGTCAACTCGTATACGAAAAATTCCTGTATAAAAAATGAAAGTCAACTCGTATACAAAAAATGAGAAAGTTAATACTGAATCTCGTAAATATTGAACTGATATTCTTTGTAGGTTCAAAAAGTTTTTCCGAAAGACACTTGTAAATATTCTTTAACAAATTAATATTTAAACAAACTTCACTCTGCTTCAATTTCAAATCCTATAAAGTTTTATGTAATTAATTAAATTTTTTTGATTTTAGTGTCTGTATACATATGAAAAAAAATTCTTAAACTAATTTCTTTTTGATAGCTCATAAATATTCTGTAACAAGATAATTATTTAAAGAAATTTCCATCCATTAAACATGTATCTTGTAATTTAAAAATTCACTTTTCATATTTCACTCAATCGCTAGTACTACCGTATTTTACGGACGACTCGTCGATGTTGACTACAAGTCAAATTGATCATTTTAAGCCAAAAATTAAAAAAAATCCTTAGATATGTCGATTCGAACGATACGTCGATCTAATCGCTTCAAAATGGCGTATCAAACTGGAGGTAACATAATCAGTGTATGATGCAAAGGACATCCCCGATATTGCTATCAATTATTATTAATGAATAACATTTAAACAATTACGTTTATAATTATGCATGGTATTTTTAAATACCGGTAACATCTATAAAATTGCTTGCATGCATTTCCCGACATCGCGTGTTATACAGGTTGTAACAGTGTAAACTAAACTTACGTTGTCAAAAATATTTAATGTATAAAAATATTTATCCACTCTGACCACTATTCCTTGCATCAAACAAGTTATCGCCAGTGTATTCGCCATTACGTAACCAGCCACCTGTTGACTCGGCGCGTGGTCAATCTTTGTTTAACAATTTCCGGTGTCAAAAGCATGCACCTGTCTCGTGTCGGACTTCAAAGGGGGATCTCAAGTGCAGGAAGATTAGCAATTATTTTGATTCGATTTTACTTGTTTACTTTGTGTCCAGTTATGCAGTTAAATATTATTGCTTTACTTAGACACTGTTAAAAATAGATCGATCATTTGTACGACTTGATAATGACGATATACGACATACATACGTTTCTTTACAATGTTTATTTAACAACAATCAAAGAATTGGACTATAATTAATCAGTGAAATATAAACACCCGTATAACGGTATGCTTTATATACACAGAGAGTCAATTCAATTCATTTATTCTCTCAAAAGCATGAGTGAACACATATAGATCTCAGCCGTAGGGCATGATTAATAACACAATCGGTGTCAGCCTACCGTGAATAAATGCAAAAATACCTACGATAATTATCAATTAAAATATGAACACTAATACAACTTACACACATTTAGTAATATGTAATTAAATATCTCTTATAATTAAACATTCCCAGGACTTACCGCAATAATTTGTTCCATTCGAATTTGGTTTCAATTTTACTGCGCAATGTTATCTTCCCACTAGTAATAAATGGATACCATGTGACGATGTGTTTAAAATTACGGAACGGTAAAACTTTTAATTGATTAAAGACATGGACCATTTTTTTTAATTACTGGTATTATTATGTATACTAATGTTAACAAATGAGTGAAAACGACAATAAATAAAGATGAACAAAGATTTCAACAAGGTAATATCCAATCACACAACCAATTTTAAATGATTAATACCAAGATTTTTAATGCTATTTTTGGAAAATTTTCCGAACTCGAGCCTTAGACAAGTCGATCTGGACGATAAGTCGGGTGTTCTGCTTCAGAGAAAAAAAATATCGTCGTATCGTCCGAAAAATACGGTATTCATATTCCATAGTAATATCTTTAAACATATCTTTAACATATAAATGAATGGTATGTTACTTATAGTTCGTCGACAGGAAACACACAAGTGTCATACCATGTTGAGAGAAGTTTGAGAAATGACATATACATGTAAAAGAGGAAAGTTGGAGATATTTTTCAAACAATCTAATTTAGAGTATCTTAATTTATCTTTGAGAGGTCATCGTTTTGTATAGCTGCAGGTCTGTAGCTCCCGGTCTGAAAAAATTCGGATGGACGACCTGGGAGCAACAGTGCCTCCCATAGTAAAAACGGTGCTAGTTTTGGACTGATTAACCTTATTTCCACACAAATTCTATGAAAACAATTAGTACCTTTAAATTTTTCAGGAAATTTACTACTGATATCGTCACTTTACTTGCCTCAGACTTTCTCTTAAACATGCTAACCAACCTCAAAAAATGAAGTATATTAATTTACGTCGAGATCAAGAGATCCCATATAAACAAACTGCACCACTTCATTTTACGGGGCTGGTGATGGTGTTTAAAAGAATATCAGAGGCAAGTAAAGTGACGATATCAGTAATGAATTTGTGTGGAAATAAGGTTAATCAGTCCAAAACTTTTTGTGCGCCGTAAATAGCAGGTTTTTACTATGGGAGGCACTGTAGCTCCCAGGTCGTCCTTCCGAATTTTTTCAGACAGGGAGCTACAGACCTGCGGCTACGTTTTGTAGGACCAAGAAACGCCACGCTTGTTGTTTTAACAATTAATGTTGTGAAGTCTAGAAATAATTACCGAATTATAATAGTTGAATTAGCAGAATTCATTATCGTTTAAATCTTTGTGTAATTTCACATCGTTAGTTTTTAATATTAAAAAATACTAATTTGATATTAAAAATATCCCAATTTTTTGAACTCCTAAGATATTTCTAACATAAAATTTTTAACTATTATTCAAAACTTTTTAGGAATTAGGTGAGTCAACTTTTCTTATTGTTTTGCTGGATATTAATTTTTATAAAAATTAATATCCAGCAAAACAATAAGAAAAGTTGGTCTCATGTTAATGTCATTACTTCCCATACCAAAAAAAGCACTAAAAAGTTATACCTATGAACCCTTAAAAAAGTTACAAAAAAGTCATAACTAAGTTAGCACAATTTGGAACCATCTGATCAACTATGGTTCAAAATTAGCATCAGAAAGTTATACCTATATTGTAACTTTTTGCTTAAGTACAAAAAAGTCATAACTAAAGTGTAACTATTGACAATTTATTTTTTCCATAAAAATAAAGTAGGTATAAAAAAGTTATTAAAAAGTTATAATAAAGTTATCTTTTAGGTACAAAAAAGTTACAAATTTAAGTTACAGAAAAGTTATCATTAAGGTACAAAAAAGTTATACATATGGTTACAGAAAAGTTATCATTTAGGTACAGAAAAGTTATCATTTAGGTACAGAAAAGTTATACATATAGTTACAGAAAAGTTATCATTTAGGTACAAAAAAGTTATAGATTTAGGTACAGAAAAGTTATACATATAGTTACAGAAAAGTTATCTTTTAGGTACAGAAAAGTTATCATTTAGGTACAAAAAAGTTACACATATGGTTACAGAAAAGTTATCATTTAGGTACAGAAAAGTTATCATTTAGGTACAGAAAAGTTATACATATAGTTACAGAAAAGTTATAGATTTAGGTACAGAAAAGTTATACATTTAGTTACAGAAAAGTTATCATTTAGGTACAAAAAAGTTATAGATTTAGGTACAGAAAAGTTATACATTTAGTTACAGAAAAGTTATCTTTTAGGTACAGAAAAGTTATACATATAGTTACAGAAAAGTTATACATATAGTTACAGAAAAGTTATCTTTTAGGTACAGAAAAGTTATAGATTTAGGTACAGAAAAGTTATACATTTAGTTACAGAAAAGTTATCATTTAGGTACAAAAAAGTTATAGATTTAGGTACAGAAAAGTTATACATATAGTTACAGAAAAGTTATCTTTTAGGTACAGAAAAGTTATAGATTTAGGTACAGAAAAGTTATACATATAGTTACAGAAAAGTTATCTTTTAGGTACAGAAAAGTTAATATAGATTTAGGTACAGAAAAGTTATACATATAGTTACAGAAAAGTTATCATTTAGGTACAGAAAAGTTACATATCGATGTAGGCACAAAATATTTATCATAAACTTCAGGGAAAAAAACCCCCAGGTACAGGTGTTATACAGATGAAAAAAAAGAAAAGTCCCCAATGTTGACACATAGAACTTTTCATCAAATTGCTTTTGCTCTTGAATAGGAATTTCAAATCATATCTGTTCATGTGAGCAAAAGTACACAAGTCATTGTTTTTGTCAATCAATATGTTATAGAGTTTATTGAATAATATTTACATCTACCGAGTATGTTTTCCTCTATTTCTTACGGAAAATTATAATTAATTCATAGCTCTATAGACACAGCCAGACTGAAATCTACACGCCCCGTTTATCGATTGGTCAAAACCTACAACGACCTAAGAAAAATCATAAACTGCACAAAATAATCAGGATGATGTCAGACTCAAATTCCCATAGGAGACGTTTTGGCTGTTTCTTTTACTAAAAGTTTTAGCTAACATACCGATGCACATTAAGAGTAATTTAGTAAATTTAACTTACTTTTTATGACCAATTTATTAATTACAGGTGACACTCGATGGCTCGAACTTCGATCTCTCGAAGTTCTTGATCTCTCGAAGTGAAATCACGGTCCCGATTTTTTCCCCTATATAACTAAGCAAATTTACTCTTGATCTCTCGAACTCCGATCTCTCAAAGTTCTTGATCTCTCGAAGTAAAACCTGGGTCCCGTTATACATATTTCATTGTTTTTGACTCTTGATAACTCGAAGTGGTGGCTGTGTACACGTGCGACCGATCAAGCGTATAATTAACTCCGCGTGGACCTTACCTGGATGATCGAGTGAACCCCTGGGGCTAGCGTGGTAGTGTTAATATGTTAATTACGGAAGTGACACTACCCATTGCATCCTTCAAAGGGTAGATAGTTAATTTGTAACTGATCTATTAATTTCAACAACTTGTGAAATTAACGGTAAATTAAACCGGTCTTTATTTAAACTATTCTGTGATCAAGAAAACATAAAATACTTTTGAAAAATTATAAGTTAACAAAAACAATAAATAAACACAAAACTCATTTCTGTATTGTTGAATTTGATGTAAAGGAGCAGAAAATACAAATGAAACCATGTTAGACTATCATTCCATGTAATGAATATAAACTTCCGGCTACTATAATTTTAGAACCAACATGACTGGAACAAAAAATTCCGGATTTTTTTTAAAACTTTCGATCTCTCGAACTCTTGATCTCTCGAAGTTCAATCATGGTCCCCTGAAGTTCGAGTTATCGAGATTCACCTGTAAATGTAAATATAAATAAAATGGTGTGTGATCATTGCATAAAAAATCAACATAAACTAATGCGGGTTATGTATTTTTTCTGCAATGTCGCCACATTCATATCTCGCATAAATTACCAAAGAAAGCACTTTATTGTTTAAATAATTATCACATTGTTAGCTCAATATTTGGTGGATATCACTATGTAATATATTTTTGACATTACTGTGACATTGTCACAAGGGAATTTTTAAGTATTTCTTTTGAAATGGCATTCGAAAGTATTGCATGGAAAATTCTATTCAAGAAGTAATAAAACATGATTAAAACATTTGATAAAAAGAATCTCTCATGGTTTGTGATGGTCAGTGGTTTTTAACAAATAAGTTATATATGTGATTTCTATCCCCAAGCCTTTGCAAGGATATAGAAATCACTCAACAAGTGAAATCATACACCGTCACATACTATATACAGACCCTATTTGTAAGTTTTGGAAATAATTTAAAGCAATAATCTAACATAAAAGCATTTGGGATTACATGTATGTCAAATGTTCTTACTAAATTTGAATAGAAAGTTTGAAAAACATTATTTTGTAAACCAAAAATTGACTGCAAATTTTATAAAACATGTTTTAGGTTCCTAACATGCTAGTGATTTTTAAAACAGTCCTGGTTCTAGATACCAATGACCTGCAGTAATGTATCAGCAAACAACCGGATCTGTTTCTTGAATCTGTTCCTAAAATGTATAAAAAAGAATGTTTTATTATGGCAATTTCTTACTACATGTACTTACATTGTAACTGTAAAAATCCTTGACAACTTTTACATAAAACAGAAAATTATATAGCATACCCATGTTGAATATATATGTGACCAGCACCTGGCAGGTGAAAACTGGCTTCTGTTAACATGGCTGCATGTATTTCTACAGGAAGGATTGCACTTGACAGATCTCTTTCATCATAGTATATCCTCGTCCTCCATCAATCTAAAAAAGACAACAAAATTTAAAACATGATACTGTTTGACAATTTTCAATATATGTAGCATAAATTATAATTAAATATCAGTAACACTGATATAAAATTACAGCAGTTGCCATTATATTCTCTGATCTACAATAATTTATTTTACTAAAAAATATACATTATGTATAGTTAAAATCTGTATATCTTATTTCTGAATACTTGATAAACACAGATACTTACTTTTTTAATCTTGTATTTATGATGTGTCTTCAATCTGGTGTACAGTCTGCAGGACTTGGTTGTGATTTTTCTGCAATACAGTGATACCCTTTTTTTTTAAAAAGTCGGCCATAATTTGATTATAGAATGTTTATCATCAGATAAACATGGCTGCATAGACTTTGATAAATAGATAATTAAATCATGCACTTCTTATGAGAATTCTAGAAATATTCAAAATGGGATTCATTTCCAAGTACATAACAATAATCTGAAAATTGAAATGAGCAAACACAAATGAATTATTTAACATTCTGTTTAAAATGGCGTGTTTGTATATCAGACTTACCCTGAATGAAAATGGTCTTCCACAAGTACAGCCATATTATCCAGGTCATATAAATGTCTATCATTATGAAAACACTGCTTGCAGTTTCATTACTACATACAACACGCTGTAATTCTGCGTATTTCTTGAAAAAATCAGGGAAAACTTCCAAACAGCTCCTATCTCCTTTGCCCATTTCAAAATTTGATGGCGGAATGGCAATTGTCCAATCAGAATTCACGATAATCAAAATTTGAAATTTTCACCAATCGCGTTACAGACACGATTAATATCGGGAGAAATCTTTAAAATTTCTTTTAGTTAAAACACAATATTATTTATTTAATATTATCGTAGGAATTCTGCATTTTAATGAAACAAATTTAAGTAATATTTTCTTTCCATACAACCTCTTAGTTTATTAACCGATCATCAAAACTCGGCATTTCCGGTATCAAGAGCTGCCATTTTGAATATTTTTTTTCAATATGAGGGAAATTTAAAAACTAGATGCATTTAAATACTAATGCATTTTTCAAGAGATGAATGTGTTAAACCGAAAAGTATAACATCTTTTAGAATAAATCATGTTTCATAAAGTAAATAACAGACTCTTTAGCTATGTACTGTTATAAATTACGATGAGTGTTAGTACAGGGAAAACATACAGATGGAAATAGCAACACTGTTCTTTGTTAACAACATGTCTATTAATCAAATATGTGAATTAATAAAGCCTAGGTGAATACATCTCATCATAACAAACAATACCACCAGCCCCCCTCCCGTACCCCCTTTTTTTTCACATGCATTCAATGTTATGGGAAAATTCTGAATCAATTTCAAGAAATCTACTCAACTCCATCATACATGGGGTAAGCCTACTGGTTACTTTTTGAAGTTTGTTCAGTGATAATAAAAAGTTTATGCTACCACTTAGTATTTAAACGAAATCATAAATGTCTTATGATGTTCAACAGACAAACAACAAAATAATACTTGCAGAAGCAAAATAAAAATTTCTACTGGTCAAAACACACACAATAACTTCTGCATTGAACTTTTTATCTTAAACAAACATCAGTGTCAACACAGCACGGACTAATCATGACCTCTTTGACACCCTTTACTGTTAACCTGGGATGAGTGTGCGTTCAGGCGGAAAGTGATTTCCTGTGTTTCGTGTCTTATAAAAACAATGGAATTTTGGGCAGGTGTCTTTGTTGCAATTGATGAACCGGATTCCCGTTATGATGGTTATGTCATTGTTTTTAAACTAATCTTAGTGATTTTAACTACCCAGTGTGTGATACATACATGTACTGACCCCCCTACCCCCCCCCCCCCCCCCCCCCCCACCCCTCCCGACACTTACGGTGATTTAAAAAAAAAAAAGACATTATAACTAAATTTTATATTTGTCTTTATATATATTGTGAGAAAAGTCTACTTTAGACTTGAATTTTTTGGATAAGAGACACTAAAAAAATTACGTCCAAACTGCATTTACTGCAAAAAATCAGTGTGATATTGATGCATACACAAAATGACTAAGTTCAATGTAGGTACATTTTAGTTATACTGAAAGTTTCTAAGTTCAATGTAGGTACATTTTAGTTATACTGAGAAATTTCTAAGTTCAATGTAGGTACATTTTAGTTATACTGAAAGTTTCTAAGTTCAATGTAGGTACATTTTAGTTATACTGAGAAATTTCTAAGTTCAATGTAGGTACATTTTAGTTATAGTGCAAAAAGTTTAAGTCTAATCAAGGTACAAAAAAGTTATAACTTTTATGTACCTAAATCTTGGGTACATAAAAGTTACACTTTAGTTACAGAAAAGTTATGACTAAGTATAACTTTTTTTTGTATGGGTTGAGTTACACAATCATAATTTGTTTTAAAGATTTTTTTAATCTATAGGACCTAAATGTATGTGTGATCAATAAAGGAGAACCATAAATAGCACAAATAAAAAAAAATTATATGCATTTTTGTTTAGTGGAGATTATTTTGACTTTTTAAAAAAATTATTCAGGTTTTTACTCTTCAAATCGACGCCATTGTGGCCCTTCAGGCCTTTGATTTTTCTTTTTTTTCATATATATATATATATATATATATATATCTATCTATCTATCTATCTATCTATCTATCTATCTATCTATATATATTTATATATATATTTACATGTGTATATGGCTACATACATTTTTCCGCGAAAAATTACCAAATCTTTGCAAGTCGTTTAATTCTAACCATTGCAGAAAAATAAAAATTTTCTCTCAAAATGCTAAGAATTCAGAAGCAATGGAGCTACATGGGGCCTCATGGCAGTCTTAAAACCCCATGCTGCTAAAAATATATTCACCCCCATTGGGAATTTCTTGATTCGTTTCATTTCCAGAAAAGAGTACGCATTAACTTATATTCCAGTTTAAATTACATGTCAAATTATTATAGAGAAATAAGATATTAGGCATATCTTTTTAACCCTTGTCATATAATACCATGAAAATTATATTTACAGAAAATAGAGCATTCGTCACATCAGCATGATTTACATACATGCACCTCTTCCTGTTTGGTCCACTTTCAATCATACCTCAATAGCTTTTTAGCTCACCTGAGCTGAAAGCTCAAGTGAGCTTTTCTGATCACTTTTTGTCCGGCGTCCATCCGTCCGTCCGTCTGTCCGTCTGTAAACTTTTTACATTTTGAACTTCTTCTCTAAAACCACTTGGCCAAATTCAACCAAATTTTGCACAAATCATCCTTTTAAGAAGAATATAAATTGCAAAAATAAAAGGCCAGATTGTATTTAAAGCGGAGAAAACATCGAAACTGTAAAAAAGGGGGATGCATTTTAAAAAATCTTCTTCTCAAGAACTACTGAGTTCATCTTAACGTAATTTAGCATAAATCATCCTTATGGAAAGGAAAATATAAATTGCAAAAATTAAGGGCTAATTATGTTTCAAATTTGATCTAATAACGAAAAGAGTAATAAAGCGGGTTTGTTATTCCATATCTCGTAGACTGGCAATTTCGTACGATAGACTGATCCTATAACAGGCATTGCCAGTCTACCGCATCTCGAAAACGAGGTTCTTTGTTTGTAGCAGCCATGTTTGTGCGTGCGAATATAATCTATGAAACAAGGAAGATATATTGGTGCCGATTATTGTAAAGTAAATTGAGGTTAAATATTTCAACGCGTTGTCATTTTCACTTGTGACGGTGGTTTTAGCTTGTTTTGATTTTCGTTTCATTTTGCTTTTTAACTTGGGGAATGATCGCCTGTATAGCTGTATTCAGTATTCTGGTATCTGGAACATAGAGTTCGGTTAATAGGCAATTGATTGTTTACCTGCGAAAATGATAAAATCTGATGCATTAACAACGTACTAAAGTGGATTTTCCCTCTGTTTTTATTGTTTATTAATTTCTAATTGAGTTCAACAAGGACCAAACAAGGGGGCGACTTTGGTTGAAATAATCGATTTTTGATCGATAACTTCGCCGAAATTTCCTCCGAAAGAGAATTTGAAGTAGCCATGTATTCCGAGTTCATAATCGTGTAAATTAAATCCAAAGACAATAAAACGATGTTTATGAATTTGAAAATATGTTTTCACAACCTAAGTTAAACCCTGTTGAGATTAATCACTCGCGAATGTCTTATCTCTAGAGGTTATAAATATTATAAATACGGGTGATGCAAACACATACTGTGCATTGAAAATTGCAATTGATATTTATTACATTTCGTTTTGATACTACAACTAGTAGGTAACTTGTAATTAGTTAATAACTTTTTCCAAGTTAATGCAAAACCATTTGTTTACAGTTATCTTCATAATTAAAAAGATCCTCTACCTAACTGTTGTAATTGGGTCATAGGGTAGGACTAATTCCTCCAAAATTCACAAGTGCATAAACTGATTTTGTGTCACTTGGCTAACTCAATTACAAAACATTTTATCTATATAATGTATGAATACATTAAAAAACTGAAATTAAACAAATTGGATAAATTTTTAAAAGTTGCCTATAATTCTACGACTGACGCTTAAATGTTGTTGATCATAAGAATTGTCTTACTAAACATTAAATACTTGTGTACAGAAAAATCAAAGGATGATATGCTATAACAACTTTATGGGGTCCCTTCTCATTTGATGAATTATATGAAACCTGCAACAATTTTGGTAGTTTTCAAAAGAGTAAATAAAAATGCCTTTTAAACAGTTCTGACACATTATAATTATGAGGATATCTGCTTTATCATTATTTTTAAGAAAATATTACAGCAGAAATTCATCTTGGTTTGTAGCCGTTTGTTGTTTTTAAGGAAAGATGAAATAATTGATGGGCCTTGGTACAAAACTGATACCTGTATGCCTGACAATACATTAAATTATATAGCTTTTTAACACATCACATGACAACAGTTTCCAGTCGAATGTTTTCATCGATCAAGTGAGTAAGGTCATAAAACGTCACACAAGTTTACACTAGGTAAACAATTATTTAAGGGAAGACAAATTAAGTTTTTGACTGTAGCCTTAGCAACTTTTGCCACAGAGTTCAAACACTGCGAACTGGCTTCCAGACTATCTGGCGATCCTCTGTCAGTCAATCTTTGTTAACTTTCACATATGAGATACGAGCTGTGAAAATGAAATGTATCTCATCGTCATGGTATATTCACAGAGCTTGGCATCTTAAATAAACACACAAAAATATTCACTTAGATGTGGAAAATGGAAATTACACTAATTTAAGTTCGATTTTTTTTTATAAATACCAATACACCAAACAAGAAATATTGCAGGTAAATGGTAACTACCTTTTCCAGTATTTTCATCATATAAAATAGATATGTTTGCATGACCTCTAAGACAAAATATTAATGAAATAAAATGTTGGCATCCTTTAATTGTGTAGATTCAACATGTTCAAATTATGATTACACATGATAAGGTAGGCCCACAATGGGTGCTGATTTTTAAACTGATATACGTCTTAGAAAATGTATGAAATTTTTTTATCTTTAAAGAGCTAGTACTGTTCACATATGTGCAAAAACTGCAGGAAATAATATACCGGTGTTATATATAATTTATATATCGCAATATATTTTCACCCCTACCCCTTTATAAAATATTGAGTCTTACATCAGAAAATTATGGTACTTAACTTTGATAAATATTAAATTTTACTGTTCTTAATTATTTAAAGTGTTTTAAGTCAAAGTAGTTTGCCATTTTGCTCAGGTGAGTGATGTGGCCCATGGGCCTCTTGTTTTAATTTATAACATACCCCAGGATCTGAAAGATTACAATCATTACAAAGTCACGTAGCCACTTTTTGACTGCCAGCGGGGAATAACACGTGCCCCGTGGATGTCAAATTCTAAAAATAGCATATCCTTTTAATATGCAAAAACGACAGTACATGTAGTAAAAGTCAATGATTAAAAGATATTAAGCATACAATACATGTTTGGTCACCATAGAAGGTTGAAACATCAAGTCCGAATTTGTAATACTGTGTGTCCGACATAACAGCACTACCGTCCGTAATTGTAACCTAATACCTGCCTTTGGCGCGATTACACGCTAATAATTCAAATGAAAAATTCCAATGAACCCCAAAAACATGATCTGGAATACCTGTTGAAGCAATCAATATAAACATGACTATACACGATGGTAAAATGGTGAGAGTTTTCGAAATGCGTACATAGCTGTCCGAAATATCAAAACTTTCTCCTATATATAAGTTTAAGCAATATATCAGGTGGGAGGATTTTAGGACCAGGTCTCCCGCACAGTTTTGAGGGATAAAGAATTTCATTATTAGGGTTTTGATGTCTATGATTATTCATAATGGGGTCAAATTTTTACAAAGAAAGATATAGAGAAAAATATTCTGAAAGATTATTCAGCCTAAAAAACTGAAACTTGTGTGAAAGCACAGGTTGTGCAGATTGAAGTTTGATCAAACCATGATTCTCTGGAGAAAAGTGGGGCCACAAAGGGGTGATTTTTAAATAGGAATAGAGAAAAATATTTTCACAAATACTAAAACAACAAAAGGGGCTTGGTATTTACCATGGATAAAAATTGGCATATTTTTTAACTTTTGTGCAAGATCTACTGTAGTTGTCAAGATATTTTATACTGTAATGCTGATTTGATCAGAGTTATGGCTATCATTGCTCAGGTGAGCGATGTGGCCCCTGGGCCTCTTGTTAATATTTACATCCTGACTTTGAGTTGATGCCAAGACACAGATTTGGGAGATCCACAAGTTGCAAATAGTATCCCGAATTGACAAGATAAAAACCAACATTGTTGGTATAGAATTTATAAGCGGGATACCCATAAACGCAACACTGGTGTCAGAAGTGGGATATTTTTCATTCCCAAATTATCTGATTGGACAAAGAACTAAAACTCATAATAACAAATGGTCTTCGTCCATCGTCATGCCTTCTGCGGTTGCGTCATCCGTCGTGTGTTGGTTCAGACTAAATTCAAACTTTCGCAGTTTATAACTATTTGTGTAATATAGAGGTAGTTTCAGATACTTAAATATCTTGATTATCTGGATGCTGGAGCAGATGTAAGTTTTTTTAGTTGTTCAAAGCAGGTTTAAATGTTGGAAGAAAATGGTTTCCTGACCAACTTTCATGGTTCATGTAACTAAAGATTTGAATTTTAAAAGGCAAGTTTCAGATTGTATGATATGATAAATGTCATATAATATGATATTGTTTCGTATTATGCAATATCGTATCATGAAATATGATAAGAAATTGTATCATAAAAATATGATATATCTTGATTTTATACAATATGATATTGCATAATAAGATATCATGTGATACATTATTGTAATGTAAAATTATACATGACACAATATACATTTATTGCACGATGGTGAGGGAAATATGAAGATTTATTCCCCCAAGAAAAATCATATTTCCCGAGGGCTATGCCCGAGGGAAATATGATTTTTCTTGGGGAATAAATCTTCATATTTCCCGAACATTCATGCAATAAATGTTTTATTATACCGAACAACATATGATTATACAAAATACGTCGATTTCTAATAATTTTTCGACTTGTGGAAAGCAATAACATCATGTTTGTTTGGGTTTTATTTTATATTGTCTCTGTTTTCTTTCACAAATTCGAATCAAATATAGTAAAATTGGTTTTTGTGGTATAAAGAGAATTTAAATGCTTGAATATTTTTGATTTAATCATATTTGTCAACATCGTAAGCTCATATTGTCTTTTTCATACTTTTTGAATGAAAAATCCCGAGATTTCCGAAGATGTGAGACACGATATTTGTTCCCCTGGAGACACGACGTTTTGTTCGCCCTGTCACGTGACTCTCTAGACCAATCAGATGACGCGTTATATAGAATAATCATATTGAGGCATAATAATACAAATTATACATATGATACAATAATGTGTTACACGATTCAATACACTATTTTAATATAGGTCATTAACTATGATTTTCAGATGATACAATGATTTGTCATGGTAAGCTCTGTTGATTATTTATAATTACATACAGTAGTTGTGTTTTCATTGAACAACAAAACTTGCCAAATTAAAGAAGAACAAGAAATGCATGCAAATGCCAAACAAATGTATGGATTGAAATTTGCCGTTCATTGGACATTCCCTAGTGCTATTCTAAATGGTGTGACTGGGCCTTAAACATTAATTTCTCCTTAAATCTAGATCATAAACTATTAAATCCAAAATTGGTAAGATTTTATAGCCCCTTGGCAATACGATAATAAATCTTTTAAGGGCCCTGATGAATTTCACTATATGTTAGATAATCTTCGTTCTGCATTTATATACAAAAAGTATTCTGTTAACTGCAACAATGCCTTGTGTATAGAATGAATCATGTTTTTTTTTTCAGATTACATCATTACAAAATTAAATTGTCACAGTTAATATTCTGTTTCTTTATCATACAGGTCATTACCTTTGATAACTATGGTGTGAGTGGCCACAGTAACCATATATCAATTCATGATGCACTTCAGTAAGTGTTCTCTAAAACATTTTTGACTTCTTCAAACAATTGGTTCAATTTCAACCAAACTTGGTTCATTTTTATGCATTTTTATGCCCCCGCCATAAAATGGCTGGGGCATATAGTGTTACCCCATTCCGTCATTCCGTCCTTCCATCCTTCCGTCCTTTCATCCCTCCGTCCTGTCATTCTGTCATCATTCACTTTCCGATCATTATCTCAAAAACCGTTGCACACATTCAACTTAAATTTGATATATATGGATGTGTCTTTTGAATATACAGGTTGAGTTCGAATTTGGTTCCTGTCAGGTGATTTTTGACAGAGTTATGCCTCTTGAACTTATAAATTGGGAAATTCACTTTCCAATCATTATCTCAACAACCGTTGTACACATTCAACTCAAATTTGATATATGGATGTTTCATAGGAATATACAGGTTGAGTTCGATTTTGTTCCAGTCCGATGATTTTTGACAGAGTTATGCCTCTTGAACTTTGAAAGAAATTAGAAATTCTCAGTTTCCGCTCTCCAACTTTTGAAGGGATGCATATATAAAGCTGATATTTCATATGAAGTTTATTTACAAGAAAATACAAATCTATTTCGAAAATAGTTCTAGTTCGATGATTTTTAACAGAGTTATGCCGCTTGAACTTAGGAAAAGATGGGAAATTCTTAGTTTCCGCTCTCTAACTTTTGAACTGATGCATATGTAAACTTGATATTTCATATAAGGTTAATTCATCAGTAAATACAGGTCAAATTTGAAACTGGTTCCAGTTCGATGATTTTTTACAGAGTTATGCCTCCTGAAGTTAAAAAAAATGAGTAATTTTCAGAGATTTATAACTTATTCTGCAATAAAAAAAAAATTATACTAAAGGCATTTGAAATTTTGGTCGCCTGCGGGGGCATTCGTGCGTTACGACACATCTAGTTTAAAAATCTTCATCGGAATCTCAAAGCTAGAAGCTGTAACTTGTGTGGAAGCATCCTCAGAACCTAAGAACCTAGTGAAGTTCAAAGTTTGTCCATATCCAGGTGGGAGGCTGGGGCCACAATTGGGGATTAAAATTTTATATAGGAACAAATAGAGACAAATCTTTAAAAGTCTTCCTCTCCAATACCATTTGGCTAGAAAAAACTTGTGTGGAAGCATCCTCAGGTAGAATAAATACAGTTTGTTTGAATCATGGTCCATGATGGTTAGGTGGAACCACAATGGAGGATCAAAATATTGGAAAAAAGATAAAAAATCTTTGCAAAAACTCCAATGCTATAATTTTTGTTGTTATATTCAGTAAGATTCTCACTCTGTAACTTTATATAGACAATAATTAAAATAATAGCTTGTCTGAAAAATATTGACTGGTCAATTTTTTTAAATATTAACTGGCAAGGCATAATATTTAGATGTTATTCCCACCATTTCATAAATCTTTTTTACTCTAACACAAGTTGACGTCATTATAGGCAATCAGGCAAGGCAAGTAAACATCTAACATGCAGTTTTCTAGCATAACAGGTAAAAAGCTTTGCAAATTATTGATAAGAAAAAATAGGTTGAAAATCTGTAGCATAATTTCTACAGTCGGCAGAATATCACCAGTGACCAATACTATTTTGGATATGGATTTAGTGCAAAATCGAACTTGTGAATTCAATCTGTTTTCAAATCATTTCTTGAGGTTTGGTTTGCGTCTCCATATAACTTAAAACAAATGTTGACTGTGATTTTTTTGGAAACATTGATTATATTAGCCCATGAGGGACGAAATATTTATAATAATAAATAGCCCAACATGAAGCATCAGGCAATATTTTGTTCCTCATGGGCTAATACTGGTATAACAAGGTTGCCCTCAACCAGAGTCAATATTTGCATAATATTATTTTTATGCAAGCATACTGAAAAATTATAAAGCATTGATTTTGGAATATTGTTAAGATTTAAAGTTTTAAAACCATGACTCCCAAACCAAAACTGGGCTCTTTGGAGAGGCTATATAATCAGCATAGGAATATATTCAAAATCTGTAAATAAAAAATCTTTTTAAGGACTGCAATGCTACAACTTGTAATATTATTAAATATATATTTCTTAATTGTTGAAACAATGATCATTGTCACAACAAGTGCTCAATGTTCAGCATAGGAATACATGAAGAAACACTTGGAAAATCTTTTAAAACAAGATATACTGTACTTTACTAAATTGTCCAGATTTTGTATTTGACTAGATTAAGCTGACTTGCAACAACTGATGAGCGATGTGGCATTTGGACCTTTGTTAGGTCACCTGAGTGACTCAGCTATCTAAATCTTTTTTTGTCCATCCTTCGTGGGTCGTAAACTTTTGAACATTTTTAGCTTCTTCTCTGGAACCACTGAACCAATTTCAACAAAATTTGGCATATAGCATCTATATGCTATACTCACGGTGTCGGTGTCCAGAGCTACTTAAAGTTTTTTGTGCAGGTCCTGTATCTATGTTATTAGTTGTCTTACCTTCACCAAACTTTCATGGATGATGCATCTGGACCTACTTATGGACTTGAAAGACTTGGATGCTGAATCTGGGCCATGATTTTCAGATGTTGGGGGGAGGTAAATGTTTTTAAAGCAAGTGTAAGTTTTTGGATCAGGTGCCCTCTGATGATTGTATCTTAGTTATTACTGGTTCTAACTTCACCAGACTTGCAAGGATGGTGCGTCTTATGATACTTATGCACTTGACAGGTTTGAATGTTGAATCTGAGCCATGAATATCAATTGTTGGAGGAGGTTAAGGTTTTTAGAGCAGGTGTAAGTTTTTGGATCAGGTGCTCTCTGATGATTGTATCTTAGTTATTACTGGTTCTAACTTCACCAGACTTGCATGAATGGTGTTTCTTATGATACTTATGCACTTCACAGGCTTGAATGCTGAAACTGAGCCATAGGATTCAAATTCTGGAGGAGGTTAAGGTTTTTGGAGCTTGTTAGTTTTTAGGGCAGGTGCCTCTGATGATTATATCTTAGTTATTACTGGTTCTAACTTCACCAGACTTGCATGGATGGTGCGTCTTATGATATTTATGCACTTGACAGGTTTGAATGTGGAATCTGAGTCATAGGTTTCAGATGCTGGATGAGGTTAAGGTTTCTGGAGCTGGTTAAAGTTTTTAGAGCAGGTGCCTCTGATGATTATATCTTAGTTATTACTGGTCCTTATTTCACCAAACTTGCATGGATGGTGCGTCTTATGATATTTATGCACTTGACAGGCTTGAATGCTAAATCTGAGCCATAAGTTTCAGATGCTGGACGAGGTTAAGGTGTTTGGAGCTGGTTATAGTTTTAAGAGCAGGTGCCCTTTGATAGACAAATCTTACATTTGAATAGATGATGCATCTTGTGATTCTGATGCATTCCACAGGTGTGGATGCTGAATCAGAGCCATAGATTTCAGATGCTGGATGAGGTTTAGTCTTTAGCTCACCTAAACCAAAGGTTCAATTGAGGTTTTCTGATCACCCATTGTCTGTTGTACGTCCGTCTGTCCGTTTGTAAACTTTTCACATTTTCAACTTCTTCTCTAAAACCAGAAGGCCAAATTTAACCAAACTTGGTACAAAGCATCCTTATGGAATGGGGATTCTAAATTGTTAAAATAAAGGGCACGACCCTTTTTAAAAGGGAGATAATTCAATAACAACTGCACCAGAAATGCCAATATTTACACAAAAGCTTGTATATATATTGAGGATTCTAAATTGTAAAAATCGTAACCCTCGGACCAAAACTGGGGCCCCAGGCGGGGTTCAAAGTTTAACATAGAAATATGTAGCAAAATACTGTATAGCAGGTTAAAAATTGCGGTCAGAAAAGATTGTGATTTTTTCATTTTGCAGCAAATCGCGATAGGTTGAATTTCACGGAAAACAAAAATTTGTAAAACATAAAATCAATGAAAAACAATTATATTGATATCTAATGAAATGCTTTTTGATAAAAACACTGATACCTGTTCATAATTATTGTCTGGTTAATATAACAGAGTTTCTTTAAGTGCACCCATTTCTATAATAGAAAGATTCTTTTGTCAATTGAATTTCACATCTTATATAAAACACTCTGAGTCCCCAAATCACTATGTAATTTACCAATATTACTGGGCAGACAGAATTAGTCACGCATCAAAGCACGTGGCTTGGGTACCTGTCAAGTGTTATGTGGGATTACTACAATTCTTTTTTGAAGTTTATGTAATAGGAAGAATGCGCTAAATAATTAAAGGTTTAGCACAATTCTTGTGGGTTATTTGATTATTCTATATAAAGAAGTTATTTAAATAAACGAATTGTCTCATGTATGCCATGTTAGATTTAGTCAAAACCGGAAATGGAGGAAAACCCCCAAAATGAAAGCATGTCAGCTAATTGAAAGTCTATTGTTGATCATGCAATTTTTCCAGTAGTAATAGTTTATTTTAGCAATAGCCATGGTCGTTTATTTTGATAGACTGCTTAATACCATTATTTTTCTTGACAAAATAACTATTATATTAAGCGTGGTCAACTATTCTGTTATGCTATTAAAACGGAATCATATTTTGTGTTGTGTGTTTTCATGATAAGCTATATGATTAAGTAAATCTTATTTCTTTATCATTATTATATTCAAATATTTATTTACTAGACGTAATATTCGCGGAATTTTTATTTCAGCGAATATAGCGAAAATTAAATCCGTGAGTTAATTTCCTGCTATACAGTATTTAAAAATCTTCTTCTCAAGAACCACTGCACCAGAAATACCAATATTTACATAAAAGCTTGTATATATAGTGAAGATTCTAAATTGTAAAAATTGTGACCCCCGGACAAAATGTGGTGCCCCAGGCAGGGTTCAAAGTTTAACATAGAAATACATAGGAACAATGTTCAAAAATCTTCTTCTCAAGAACAACTGCACCAGAAATTGCAATATTTACGCAAAAGCTTGTATATATAGTGAGGATTCTAAATTTTAAAAATCGTGACCCCCAGACAAAAAGTGGTGCCCCAGGCAGGATTCAAAGTTTAACATAGAAATACATTGGAAAAATGTTTTAAAATCTTCTTCTCAGCACCAGAAATGCCAATATTTACTCAAAATCGTGACCCCCCGGACTAATACTGGGGCACCAAGAGAGGTTCAGAGTTTAATATTGAAAGATATAGGAAACATGTTTAAAAATCTTCTTCTTGAGAATTATATGTACAATGTAACAGTTTATGAGATTACTATGCAAGGATCCTCAAATAGTGAAAATTCTAAATCGCAAAAGTCGTGACCCCCGGACTAACACTCGGGCCCCAGGCGGGATTCAAAGTTTAACATAGAAATATATAGGGAAAGTGTTTAAAAATCTTCTTCTCAAGCATCCTCAAATTGTGAAGATTCTAAATTGTGAAAGCCATGACCCTCAGACTAATATTGGGGCCCAAAAGGGTTCAACGTTAACATAGAAATATATAGGGAACATGTTTAAAAATATTCTTCTGAAGAACTACAATACTACAATTTGTGAGATTACTATGCAAGCACCCTCAAATAATGTAGATTCGATAGTTTTAAAATAGTGACCCCTGGACTAATACTGGGGACCCAAGATGGGTTCAAAGTTTAACGTAGAAGTATAGATGGAAAATGTTTAAAAATATTCTTCTCAAGAACTGCAATGCTTCAATTTGTCAAATTACTAAGTAGCATCCTCAAATACTGTAGACGTATTTTTTTCCACGGGGTCATAATTCCGCAGAGTCACAATATCAATTTAATCCGCGGGTAAAAATTTACGCGGATTCTTTGAATGAAAAAAAAAATCATTTGAATAATTATTATTAAATTTAGTTCTGAGCGATTTTCATTACCTAGAATTTATCCAACTTTGGACTTAAATTGTAAGAACTGTTCACAGTGAACAGTAATTATCGGTTGTGCTCTGGTCGGTAGTCATTAGTTAGCCATCAAGATGTTACGACGCTGTTTTTTATCTGTTTATATGCATGTAGTATTTTTAAAGCCAAATAAATATTTTAATCTTTATTAACTGTCAATTTATGGGTTCACATGTCGTTTAAATTATGAGTTGGTCAGTTTTATCAATTAAAAGTCAGAGCACAAAGGGATCTAAAAATTGCAGTAAAAACACGGTTCTTAGCGTGTAGTTAATTGGGTCATTGAAAGACAGACCCGCTTGGGGCTATTTGTTGTCTGACACGTGCCGTTATCTCCAGCTGGGAGAAGTTTAAATTTCATGCAAGTAAATTTACAGAAAATTCTAATCTTTAGGAGATTAAATTATTTATTATGCGAATTCTCAATACAAATTTGTTTGACAGTTTGCATTGATAAAAACGATATACATTGGGTACACTTATATGCAAGTGTTATATAAAGTAGTAACTTCCGATTATCCTTATTCATGTAATGCAATTTCAAAATTTCATTCCAAAATGCACTTTAAGTACACTGGGAAAAAATTCCGTGGAAAATTTGTGCCCGCGTTCATAGCGTAAATTAATACCACGCGGACAAAAGTACGTCTACAGTAGTTTAGATTCTAAATTATAAAAGCTGTGACCCTAGATCTAATACTGGGATCCCAGAAGGGGTTCAAAGTTTAAAGCTGAACACCGCGCTTAGATAGGCACTGTCAGCCATATTTCTCTTTCATCAATGCTATCCCTACAACCCCTATATAAGCTGCAGACCTCGTAACAGTACAAAGCATTTTGCTGTAGAGGTCTTGCCTGTGTGGGCGTACATCTTGCCTCGCTGTGTTACTTGGTTGCGATTAAATTATCAAATTTTAAGCACTTTTTTCAAGCCAGGAGAATACTAACATCAAAGGATTTATATACCTGTGTGACGGTGCCTATTTACAAGCAGTTCAGCTTTAACATAGAAATATAGAGGAAAATGTTTAAAAATCCTCTTCTAGAGAACTACATGCTTCAATTTGTGAGATAACTATGCAATCATCCTTAAATAATGTAAATTATAAATTAATAAAGCTGTGACCACTGGACTAATACTGGGGCCCCAAGAGGGTTTCAAATTTTCACATAGAAATATATATGGAAAATGTTTTAAAAACATTTTCTCGAGAACTATAATGCTACAGTTTGTGAGAGGAATACTACATGTTGACCCCGAGTTTCAGGTGTGCACTCGGGTGTAAGGAAATCCCTGTGTGACGGTGCCTATTTACGAGCAGTGCAAGGATCCTCATATAGTGTAAATTCTAAATTGTTAAAGCCAACCATAAACCCCTGACCAATACTGGGACTTCAGAAAGAGGTTTAAAGTTTAAAATAGAAATAGCATTTGCTATGAAATAGAATGTTACAAGGAACTGTTGTTCAGGTGAGTGATGTGGCCCATGGGCCTCTTGTTTGGAACAGGTCACATGTTTTTATAGATAATAGTACTATTTCAAACTTGCATGGTTGATTTAACTATATAAATGAATCGCAGAGGTAGCTTCAGATACAGAGAGTGATATTGATTATCTAGATGCTTAGGCAGGTTTAAGATTTTGGAACAATTCAAATTGTGTAAAGCTCTTGGAACTTGTTATAAAATGAAGTAAATTCTGCTCAAACCTAGTCAGACTTAAACAGTTAATATTCCTATGGATGTGTAAATAGAGGTAACTTCAGATACAGAGCTTGATCGTAAATTTCTTGATGCTTGAGCAGGGTTAAGTTTTTAAAGAAGTTTGACTGTTGGAAAAAAGCTGTTCTTCTATCTTCCTGGATCATGTAACTTTGGATTTGAAACTAAAGGGTAACTTCAGATACAAAGCCTGGTCTCCATTATCAAGATGCTAAAAAAAAAGCTCCTATGACACAAACTTGTTTGATAAATGTGTTTGTTGTTTAATGATATAACATGATTCCTATGATATATAGAGGATATCTATATTGTGTGATTTTATATTTGCTTTATCCAACGAGTTGAAATAGTGTATATATTCGCGAGGCTTGCCGAGCGAATATAACCATTTCAACTCGTTGGATAAAGCAAATATAAAATCACACAATTATAGATGTTCTATTTATCTCATACAATTTGATTTACATTATGAAGCTTTTGACACAGCCCCTAATATGACCCGAATTGAATTTTTTTAAAGATTAAACGATGATGCAACGTTGTGTTATGCGGTTGTTGTGACCTTGCACAATTCAATCTAGTGCGTCATTTCGGAGATAAATATAACCAGCAAGGCATGTGTGAATAGAAACTTCAGACCAGTTGTACATTCATTCAACGGAGTTTTTTGGCGTCAGTTACTCGGACCAGTAATGCCCTGTTTTTATCGGACCAGCAGTTCTCTGTAAATATGGTTTCCCATTTCACACTCTCACGAGAACAAACACGATTAAAATAATTAATGACTATGTACATACACTGTCAATATACTGCTGTCACAACGTACATGGATATATACATAATTCCATTACATGAGTTATCGCCCTTTAACCTCTGTACACTTTCAAATGCAATCGAGTGACGTCACAATGTATTTCTTGCACATTGATCCGTCAGAATTCAATTCCAAGCATTGCAAATGGCGTTCTCACGTTCTCGCAAGAATCAAAGTAAAACTTTTGAGAACCAGATGACATGTGTAATTGCAAAAACGTCATGCTTTTTAGGTAAATAAAACAGTATACAGGTGACACTCGATGGCTCGAACTTCGATCTCTCGAATATGATATTGTATCATATGATATTGTATTACATAATATATTATTGTATCCCATGATATTTTATCTTGATATGATACAATGTAATGATATATCCGGTTGATCAATCTCATAGATGGCGAGGCAAAGCAACAGTCAGTAACAAACCTGAAAAGTGTTTTTGTTTTCCCGAGGACTATCAAGTGACACATTTATTCACAAAAAGCGATGATCTACGCAAACCCCTGTACAAGTTGCCTAACATCTCGTTCAATTTAACTCATATAAACTCTTCAAAATTATCAATCTCACCTTTCATATACCCTCTGAAATTCTTTGCTTCACCCATGTTTACTTACAATATTTTGTTGATATTCAATTTTAAACGTTTTCCCCCTTCCTTCTGCAGAGATTAGAGCAAATTTCGATGCTGCCATTTTGTTCTGCTCCAGACACAACAATGTGATGTCAATTCAAAGGGCAACTACTCTAATTTAAAAATAATTCCAAAGGGCAACTACTCTATTAAAATATATTAAGAACTAATGGAACACGGTTTCTGTGTTAAATAATATGAAATATCAAGATGAGTAGGCGAAGCGACGGCCAATAACGGCCATATTGCCTAATATTAATTCTCACCGAACCTACATAGAGATACAGTCACATGCCATGTTTAAACCAATGAAAGTGTGACATTTCAGTCTGAGGGGAAAAAAAATGTCATATTATATATGATATATATTTCAATTTCAACCAAACTTTGCACAAAGCACACTTAGGCAAAAGGGATTCAAAGTTGTGAAAATTGACTTTTTACAAGGGGAGATAATTAAGAATTATTGAAAAATTTGAGAAATTTTCAACAATCTTCTTCTCAGGAACCATTTGGACAGGAAAGTTGAAACTTATGTGAAAGCATCTTTAGGTAGTGTAAATTCAAAGTTGTGAAAATCATGACCCCCTGGGGGTAGGTTGGGGCCACAATGGGGGGGGGGGGGGGGTCGAATTTTTACATAGGAATATATAGAGTAAATCTTTAAAAAATCTTCTTCTCAGAAACCCAATCAGCCAAGAAAGCTGAAACTTGTGTGGAAGCATCCTCAGGTAGTATAGATTCAAAGTTGTGAAAATCATGACCCCCTCCACACCCCCCCCCCCCCCCCCCCCCCCCCCCCCCCCCGGGGTAGGATGAGGCCACAATGGGGGTCACATTTTTTACATAGGAACATATAGAATAAATCTTTAAAAATCTTCTCAGAAACCAAATCAGCCAAAAAAGCTGAAACTTGTGTGGAAGCATCCTCAGGTAGTATAGATTCAAAGTTGTGAAAATAAAGACCCTCAGGGGAAGGGTGGGGCCACAATTGGGGTAGAATTTTTACATAGGAATATATAGAGTAAATCTTTAAAAATTTTCTGCTCAGAAACCAATCAGCCAAGAAAGCTGAAACTTGTGTGGAAGCATCCTCAGGTAGTGTAGATTCAAATAAATGAAAATCATGACCCCCGGGGTTAGGGTGGGGCCACAATACGGGGTAAATTTTTACATAGGAATATATAGAGTAAATCTTTAAAAATCTTCTCCTCAGAAACCCAATAGCCAAGAAAGCTGAAACTTGTGTGGAAGCATCCCCAGGTAGTGTAGATTCAAATTTGTGAAAATCATGACCCCCGGGGGTAGGGTGGGGCCACATTTCGGGATAAATTTGTACATAGGAATATATAGAGTAAATCTTTAAGAATCTTTTTCTCAGTAACCAATTGACCAAGAAAGCTGAAACTTGTGTGGAAGCATCCTTCGGTAGTATAGATTCAAAGTTGTGAAAATCATGACCCCCCCCCCCCCACCACCCGGGGTAGGATGAGGCCACAATGGGGTCACATTTTTTACATAGGAATATATAGAGTAAATCTTTAAAAATGTTCTCAGAAACCAAATCAGCCAAAATAGCTGAAACTTGTGTGGAAGCATCCCCAGGTAGTGTAGATTCAAATTTGTGAAAATCATGACCCCCGGGGTAGGATGGGGCCACATTTCGGGGTAAATTTGTACATAGGAATATATAGAGTAAATCTTTAAGAATCTTTTTCTCAGTAACCAATTGACCAAGAAAGCTGAAACTTGTGTGGAAGCATCCTTCGGTAGTATAGATTCAAAGTTGTGAAAATCATGACCCCCCCCCCCCCCCCCTCCACCACCCGGGGTAGGATGAGGCCACAATGGGGTCACATTTTTTACATAGGAATATATAGAGTAAATCTTTAAAAATGTTCTCAGAAACCAAATCAGCCAAAATAGCTGAAACTTGTGTGGAAGCATCCTCAGGTAGTGTAGATTCAAAATTGTGAAAATAAAGACCCTCAGGGGAAGGATGGGGCCACAATTGGGGTAGAATTTTTACATAGGAATATATAGAGTAAATCTTTAGAAATCTTCTGCTCAGAAACCAATCAGCCAAGAAAGCTGAAACTTGTGTGGAAGCATCCTCAGGTAGTGTAGATTCAAATATATGAAAATCATGACCCCCGGGGTTAGGGTGGGGCCACAATTCGGGGTAAAATTTTACATAGGAATATATAGAGTAAATCTTTAAAAATCTTTTTCTCAGTAATCAATTGACCAAGGAAGCTGAAACTTGTGTGGAAGCATCCTCAGGTAGTATAGATTCAAAGTTGTGAAAATCACGACCCCCCGGGGGTAGGATAAGGCCATAATGGGGGTCGAATTTTTTACATAGGAATATATAGAGTAAATCTTTAAAAATCTTCTCCTCAGAAACCAATCAGCCAAGAAAGCTGAAACTTGTGTGGAAGCATCCTCAGGTAGTGTAGATTCAAAGTTTTGAAAATAAAGTCCCCCAGGGGTAGGATGGGGCCACAATTGGGGGGGGGGGGGAGGTCAAATTTTTACTAAGGAATATATAGAGTAAATTTTTTAAAATCTTCTTCTGAGAAACCAATTAGCCAGGAAAGCTGAAACTTATGTGGAAGCATCCTCAGGTAGTGGAGATTCAAACTTGTGAAAATAAAGTCCCCCAGGAGTAGGATGGGGCCACAATGGGGGAGGTCAAATTTTTACATAGGATTATATAGAGTAAACCTTTAAAAATCTTCTACTCAAAAACCAATCAGCCAGGAAAGCTGAAACTTATGTGGAAGCAACGTCAGGTAGAGTAGATTCAAAGTTGTGAAAATTGTTACCCCTGGGGGTAGGGTGGGGCCACAGTGAGGGTCAAAATTTTACAAAGGAATATATAGAGTAAATCTTTAAAAAAAATTCTTCTCAGAAACCAATCTGCAAGGAAAGCTGAAACTTGTGTGGAAGCATCAATCTGCAAGGAAAGCTGAAACTTGTGTGGAAGCATCCTCAGTTAGGTAGATTCAGGTTTGTTCAAACCATGATCCCCAGGGGTATCCCATATATAAACAATTGTTTAAGATCTTTTTGAGAACTGCAATGCTCAACACATGATATGGCTATAAAATCATCCTGTTAGAAAAGGGACTTCATTATAAACACAATAATATCCAGGGGGAAAAAATTATTTTTATTTACACAGGATTTACATGTATTATATACTACATTGTTGAGATATTTGTATTAAGGCTCCATTAAGCTGATTTTATCATGCCTATTGTTGCTCAGGTAAGCGATATGGCCCATGGGCCTTTTGATTTTGTATTGCAATGTACAACGATATTATTATTTTCAAATTTTTATGTTTTTATGTGAAAAAAATACAACAACATACATATGTTTTCTTTTTGATTTCAACTTTAAACACTTATTTAGTGTTTATAAAGCTTTAATGAATATTAATTTGCCTTATTTTTCAAAAAGTTACTTGAAGTGGTTCCATATAGCCTTTTCGTTTTTTACAAGTTCCACAACTACATGTGCTTCTTTGTCTTTTGTCGCCAATTTTAAACGAAACAAACAAGGGCAAGCAACTCTAGTTTTAATTTAGAGAATATTGAACCCGAACTGGTATTTTAAAAAAATACCATGATATGTATTGTATCAATCGTCATCGGGATTCACTGATTAAAGGTCATAGGAGACAATATTTTAATAAATTTTGTTATGGCTGAAAATAAACTTGTTTTCTATAACTGAAAATTATTATATAAATATTATAATAAAATTCGCAAAGTAACTGGCACTACAGCCCATCAAAAGTTGGCTTCGTGCAAAAGAACCATAAGAGCATGATGACTTATCTCCCTTGGTTGATGACGTCACAAGAGACCACTTTGACGCGATATAGTGGATTGTTTATCCAAACGACAGTAGCGTTCTCTATCTAGTTTGTTTGAGATATACATCAAAATGGTTCCGTGTGTGGCTTACAACTGCAATGTTAGAAGACGGAGGGTGTTTCGATGTACTTATTCCCAAAGGATCCAAAATTCAGGACGATTTAGGTGCGAGATATATACAGAGACGGCTTCGCAGTTACCGATTATTCGAAGCTGTGTGCCAAACATTTCACGCCTGATCAGTTTAAAATACATCCCGCTTTAGCTAAAAAGTGTGGTTATAAGAAGCTGGATCTTCGACTAGATGCCATACCAACTCTGTTTGACATACATGTACCCGTAAATCCGAGAAAAACCCGAGTACCTCAACAGCTACAGTACTTCAAGCGGAGGGCGATCTCTAGGTACGTTGTCAATAAAACACGGACTATATCTCACATGAATTATTATATACGTTGTAGGCCGAATATTCGTTAATCTAATTCTAAAATATGAATTCATTGTAAATAATTTTGATGTTGAGATGTATAACGAAGAAAATTTAGCGTACACATAACAACGGCCAATAAAATGGCTGCACTATGTACATGAATATATGTAGGTGCGTGTCAGTATCGATCTGCTGTCATACATTTTACATGTACACGACGCATATTCAGGTATACAATACTAAATAGTAACTTTTTTATAGTCGTTGTTTCTTAATTTTATTGTACTAATGAGTAACTGGTTTAGCCAACTATAATGTTTTTGTCAAAGATGCGAAACGAAAATATTCAATTAAAAAAACGAGAGAAAAACAAAGTGTTGTTAGCAATTACACCTCACCCACCAGCTCTCTTGTACATAAAGCCATTTTAAAAGAAATGAAAAATTAAATAGTTGTTTTTCAATGCCCTATTTATTAAATTTAGGCGATATGGCAGATATAGGAGATGAGTCTAATGACAGGAATGACCATGATGGCAACGCAACCCGTTCTACATCAGATACATTAGATTGCACATAGCACATTGCATTTGTCTATTTACCGGCAATGATAAAATTGTATTTGACAAAGATTCAGCATTATGTTTCAATAGGTTATGATAACATTTTAGACCCAATTTATTGTGATTACCAATACTTTTTTCTTCATAGGACATACCTTGCAGCTCTACATTTTAATGAAAATGTCACCATGCCACAAAGTAGAACAAATGAAGGAGAGAAGCAGTGTTGTGCCTTGTATTGAAAAGGTCGACTTGGAGAGGGAGTTGCAAAGGAACTTTTAGTGAGTTTCATGTTTGTATATAAATATCTTAAGAAAAATTCTTCAATATATACATGTAAAAGTATTATCTATGTAAAATTTATGTTCTGTACAATACAGATTACATGTCTGATCTGATGGATGCTGTAGAGAGTCTGCATTCTGTCAATGACAGTTACGTGAAAGCCAGGGAACGAAGCTACCTAAACATGTGACCATCCAAAAGCACATCACCCATTTCAATGATAATTGACATTGATAGGTGTGTTAATTATTTGTAATCTGAAGAAAAAATTCTGAATATTTTGCAATACACTCTTTAAATTTGTCATAATCACTCAGTTTATTAATTTGAATAATAACAAGATGCCATTTTCAGCTAGACTTAGTTTTAATGTGTTATTTATCAATGTTTTTCCCCAGGGTAGTGAAACCCACAATACTGTTGGCTGGGAAACTGTTTCCTGATGGCCGTCACAAAACATGCCGGCAGGATCCTCCTGTTGTGCCGTCAAAGACGTCTCCAAATAAACCTGGCACTGCAAGGTGTCGATACAGCCTGATAATAAAATGCACAACTTTAAATCTAATGTTAAGATAAATTATTGATGAGGGAGGTTATTTCCCAAAGAAATTTGTAACATTATTTTGTGTTTATTACTTTCTTTGTGCATGTTACAAGAACTTACTCATGAACTGGCTCATCATCCTCAAAGGGTCCATTGTCTTGAATGTACTCATAATAAGACAATGCCAAGACATGATGGTTCAGATAGTTTACAATAAAACTTTCATGCTAGGTAATGCACTGTAATTTCTCTTGATGTACTTTCCTAGCAATATCGGGTATTCCCAGGCAGAATTTGCACTCTCTGGATATTTTCCTAATAAGATAACAAGCCACACATTAAAATAAAATTATAATTGATTATAAAGGTAAAATCTTTTTCATAAATAAATTTAAATTATACTGGAGTTTTGGCAGAAAAGAAAGGAATGTTTATATTTCTTATGAAATACAGTACTACTGCACACTCATGTTCGAAAATTTTGTCTCCCAAGGGACGTTCGAGGCCAAATTTTATTATGTGATATTTCCAGAATGTCCCTGACCCACCCCCTTTTTCTATAGGTCTAGATCCACGCATGTAGTACATACTTTATTTGTCATCATACACACGTATATATATAGTGAAACAAACAAAAAATTTATGTCGTTACATTTTGACAAATCTGTAGTGTATAACTGAAAAATCACGTGATAGAATCGGAAGAAAGAATTAACATCTTTATTTTTTCCAATGTGACGAGGAAATTCTAACCTTGTGGTAAAAAATATTGAGTATGGGACATAATGGCTAAGCCTGTGCATATATTAACATTTCGTGCTTTGTTCTTACGTCATGGGAAATAGAAATTCCCTAAAATGTTAACAAAAGAGACATTGTGATTGTTTACCAGTCAGTGTTATAGGCCGAAATGGAACCGTGCATCTTCATGATCCTGTTCCTCAACGCTGTCTTCTTTCAATGAAAATTCGCCCCTCCTAATCGCATTTGCATTAAAAACAGGTTCAAACTTATACCCCTGGACAATAAATTATGGACCCTCGTCCGAAAACGCTTCAATCATCAATTTATTTTCGCCGTTTACATACCTTTTATTTTGATTCTGTGTTTCACAAATTGAAAGTGGTCTCTTGTGACGTCACAAATTCGGAAATTCAAGAACGATAATCACGATGCGATTTTCCTTCGCTGGCAACTTTGGTCTTTTATTTCTTACAGTAAATGCTCAAAAAAATTTTGTTCCATATTTTTTATGAATACTCTATGGTACAAAGTTGATATTTATTAGGAAAAAAACTACTGTTAAAATCCGTCTCCTATGACCTTATATGGTAATATCGCACAGCACTACTCATAAAGGTGATGCCTCATAAAGGTGATGCCTCGTCTCAGTGAACTTTGTAATCTGTCATTACCTATGTTTTATTAATTTTTTTAGAATTTACAAAGTTTATTGGATTAAACAATCCCAGAATAATAAAAATGATTTCATTAGCCCTGTAATTATAATGCACATGAATATACATCGCAAAAACCACATTGCAGTTACTCTGGTGACCGATAAGGCCTATGGGCCTCAGTTTGATAACAAAATATATGTCTGTGTGTTAAATTTATAACAAATTCTGTTCTAAATACTTAAAATGAATTTCTTTGCAAAGCTGCTTTCCTTTTCTAATATGTATGTACTTGATATTTTAAGTATACATAATGTTTATCAATAAGTAAATACTTTATGCAAGATTAATTTTGCTCCATATTATTTTTGCTTTATAAAAATTGCTTATAATTTGTCTGCTTTGGAAATTGGCCCAACAAAATCATATTGCAAGCATCATTTTAAATTATTCAACTGACAAGGGCAAAGAATAAGTGAAATTATGCTCTACACTGTTATGTTTATTTAAATCATGTTAATGTTTGAAAATTTTTGTTTGTAGGAGTTTAAGCAACAAAGGGATTCTTCCCAACAGTAAGTTTAAGTTAGTGAATGGTGCATTGAATGTATACTGTGGTGGGGATAAGCATTACACATTTTTTTTTTACAAAAATGGTATCGAGAAGTTTTAATATTGTGTTTAATTCCACTAAGCAAAATCTTTTTCTGTATGGCATAAGTGAATATTAATTTCCATGCTGCATTTAAAGTTATCTTGATATTTAAGGAATGAATTCCATATTCATTAGCTTTATTAGCTCACCTAAGCTGAAAGCTCAAGTGAGCGTTTCTGATCACATTTTGTCTGTCATCCATCTGTCAGTCTGTCCATCCTAAAACTTTTTCACATTTTCAAAATCTTCTCCAGAACCACTGGACCAATTTTACCCAAACTTGGCACAAAGCACCCTTAGGCAAAGGTGATAGAAAAATATGAAAATTAAGGACCACACCTTTTTACAAGGGAAGATAACTAGGAATTATTGAACACTTTTGAGAAATTTTCAACAATCTTCTTCTCAGATAGCTGAAACTTGTGTGGAAGCATTTTCAGGTAGTGTTGATTCAAAGTTGTGAAAATCATGACCCAAGGGGGTATGGAGGGGCCAATCTAATTCAAAATATCTTGACAATTTAGTACAGATCTTGCACAAAAAGTTCCTATTTTTATCCACACATGTTTATGTTAAAATTAAAGCCCCTTTTGTTGTTTCAGTATTTGTGAGAAGATTTTTCTCTATTCCTATTTAACCCCCCCCCCCCCCCCCCCCACCTTTGTGGCCCCATCCTTCTTCAGGGAACCATGATCTGATCAAAATTTTATCTGCACCTGTCCATCTCTCAAGTTTCAGCTAGTTGGGCTTAATGCTTTTCCAGAAGATTTCTTAAAGTTTTTCTCTTTGGATATATTCCTATGTAAAAAAAAAATTATCCCCCCCCCCCATTTGTGGCTCAACCCTATCCCCTGGGATCATGATTTGAACAAACTTGAATCTAAACTACCTGAGGATGCTTTCCACAAGTTACAGTTTTTTTTTTTGGCTCACTGGTTTTAGAGAAGAAAATTTTAAAAAGTTTTACTCTATATAATCCTTTGTGAAAATTCATCACTCCAATGTGGCCCCACCCTACCCCCGGGGACCATGAATCTACTCTACCTGAGGACGCTTCCACACAAGTTTCAGCTTTTCTGTCAAAACGTGTTCTTTTTTTCGAGAAAATTTAAGAACAGGAGGCCCATGGGCCACATCGCTCACCTGAACAACAGTTCCTTGTAACATTCTATTTCCTAGCATATGCTATTTCTATTTTAAACTTTGAACCCCTTTCTGGGGCCCCAGTATTGGTCCGGGGTTTATAATTGACTTTAACAATTTAGAATTTACACTATTTGAGGATCCTTGCATAATAATCTCACAAACTTTAGCATTATAGTTTTCGAGAAAATTTTTTTAAAACATTTCCAATATATATTTCTATGTTAAACTTTGAGCCCCTATTGGGGCCTCAGGATTAGTCCAGTGGTCACAGCTTTATTAATTTAGAATCTACATTATTTAAGGATGCTTGCTTAGTAATCTCACAAATTGAAGCATTGTAGTTCTCTAGAAGAAGATTTTTAAACATTTTCCATATATATTTCTATGTTAAACTTTGAACCCATCTTGGGTCACCAGTATTAGTCCAGGGGTCATGGCTTTTATAATTTAGAATCTACACTATATGAGGATGCTTACGTAGTAATCTGACAAATTGAAGCGTTGTAGTTCCCCAGAAGAAGATTTTTAAACATTTTCCATATATACTTCTACATTAAACTTTTAACCCATCTTGGGTCTCCAGTATTAGTCCAGGGATCACTTTTTTAAAACTATCGAATCTACATTATCCAAGGTTGAATGCATAGTAATCTCACAAACTCTAGCATTGTAGTTCTTGAGAAGATTTTTAAACATGTTACCTATATATTTCTATATTAAACTTTGACCCCTCTTGGGGCTCCAGTATTAGTGCACGGGTCACGATTTTACCAATTAGGAATCTACATAAGTCACGGATGCATGCATAGTAATCCCATAAACTGTAACATTGTAGTTCTGAAGAAGAACATTTTTAAACGTCTCCTATATATTTTTTAAAATTTTAATTTTTGAACCCCTCTTGGTGCCCCAGTAGATCTGCCGTACCTATAATGCTCAACCAAACTAGCTGCAATATTGCAACAAAATCACAAGATACATTTATCGATTACATTCATTTTGGAGATCGTGCCCGACAACAAATAAATTTACATATTAATTTTATTTTTATCGGGCACGGTCTCCAAATAAACTGTAAGCGATAAACTAAAATAATATATAGTGATTTTTACACCTTATCGTATTCATCCGCCATTTCTTAATTAAGCAAACTTATACTTATGCAACGAGTTGTCAATATATCAGGACGACCCAGTTGGGTTTGCTGTTCACAATTTAGTTGAATAAATGGAACAAAAATCATGTAAAAAATTTCCTATATATTTCTATGTTAAACTTTGAACCCCTCCTGGGGCCCTAGTTTTGGTCCGGGGGTCACGATTTTTACAATTTAGAATCTTCCCAATATATACAAGTTTTGTATAAATTTTGGCATTTCTGGTGCAGTGGTTCTTGAGAAGATTTTAAAACATTTTCCTATGTATTTCTATGTTAAACTTTGAATCCGTCCTGGGGCCCAAGTTTTGGTCCGGGGGTCACGATTTTTACAATTTAGAATCTTCACTATATATACAAGCTTTTGTGTAAATATTGTCTTTTCTTGTGCAGTGGTTCTTGAGAAGAAGATTTTAAAACATTTTTCCTATTTATTTCTATGTTAAACTTTTAAACATTCCTGGGGCCCTAGTTTTGGTCCGGGGGCACGATTTTTACAATTTAGAATCTTCACTATAAATAATAAATACAAGCTTTTGTGTAAATATTGGCATTTCTAGTGTAGTGGTTCTTGAGAAGAAGATTTTAAAACATTTTTCCTATGTATTTCTATGTTAAACTTTGAACCCCTCCTGGGGCCCAAGTTTTGGTCCGGGGGTCACGATTTTTACAATTAGAATCTTCACTATATATACAAGCTTTTATGTAAATATTGGCATTTCTCGTGCAGTGGTTCTTGAGAAGAAGATTTTTAAACATGTTTCCTGTGTGTTTCTATGTTAAACTTTGAACCCCTCCTGGGGCCCTAGTTTTGGTCTGGGGGTCACGATTTTTACAATTTAGAATCTTCCCAATATATACAAGTTTGGTATAAATATTGGCATTTCTGGTACAGTGGTTCTTGAGAAGAAGATTTTAGAACTTTTTTCCTATGTATTTCTATGTTAAACTTTGAACCCCTTCTGGGGTAAAGACACACACCCTATACTCACTGTTTCGCAATTATCTCCCTTTTAAAAAGGGTTGTGCCCTTTACTTTTTATAATTTAAAATCCCCTTTTCATAAGGATGCTTTGTACCAAGTTTGGTTAAATTTGTCCCAGTGGTTTTAGAGAACAAGTTGAAAATGTGAAAAGTTTACAGACGGACGGACGGACGACGGACAACGGGTGATCAGAAAAGCTCACTTGAACCTTCGGTTCAGGTGAGCTACAAAGGGGGGAGTGCATTTTAAAAAATCTTCTTCTTAAGTACCACTGCATCAGAAATGCCAATATTTACACAAAAGCTTGTAAATATAGTGAAGATTCTAAATTGCAAAAATCCTGACCCCCGGACCAAAACTGGGGCCTTAGAAGTGGTGCAAAGTTTAACATAGAAATACATAGGAAAATTGTATTAAAATCTTCTTCTCAAGAACCACTTCACCATAAATGCCAATATTTACACAAAAGCTTTTATATATAGTGAAGATTCTAAATTGTAAAAATCGTGACCCTAGAGCAAAACTGGGGCCCCAGAAGGGGTTCAAAGTTTTACATAGAAATACAAAAGAAAAATGTTTAAATATCTTCTTCTCAAGATCCACTGCACCAGAAATGCCAATATTTACATGAAAGCTTCCGTATGTAGTGAAGATTCTAAATTGTAAAGATCGTGACCCCCGGACCAAAACTGGGGCCCCAGAAGGGGTTCAAAGTTTAACATAGAAATACATAGGGAAAATTTTTAAAAATCTTCTTCTCAAGAACGACTGCACCAGAAATGCCAATATTTACGCAAAAGCTTGTATATATAGTGAAGATTCTAAATTGCAAAAATTGTGAACCCCGGACCAAAACTGGGGCCTTAGAAGGGTTGCAAAGTTTAACATAGAAATACATAGGAAAAATGTTTAAAAATCTTTTTCAAGATCCACTGCACCAAGAATGCCAATATTTACACAAAAACTTTTGTATATAGTGAAGATTCTTAATTGTAAAAATCGTGACCCCCGGAAAAAACTGGGGCCCCAGGGGGGATTTCAAAGTTTAACATAGAAATACATAGGATTAATGTTTAAAAATTTTCTCCTCAACAACCTCTTCACCAGAAATGCCAATATATACACAATAGCTTGTATATATAGCTAAGATTCTACATTGTTAAAATTGTGACACCCGAACCAAAACTGGGGCCCCAGAAGTGGTTCAAAGTTTAACATATATAGGAAAATGCATAAAAATCTTCTTCTCAAGAACTACAATGCAACAGTTTGGAATATTACTATGCATACATCCTTAGTTATTATAGATTCTAAATTGTAAAAATCGTGACCCCTGGACTAATACTGGGCATCAAGAAGGGTACAATGTTTAACATAGATATATGTAGGAAAAATGTTTAAAAATCTTCTTCTCGAAAACTACAATGTTACAGTTTGTTAGATTACTACTCAAGGATCCTCAAATAGTGAAGATTCTAAATTGTAAAAGCTGTGACCCCAAGACCATCACTGGGGCCCAAGAAGGGGTTCAAAGTTTAACATAGAAGTAAATAGGGAAAGTGTTTAAATCTCAAGAACTACAATGCTACAGTTTGTGAGATTACTAAGCAAGCATCCAGGGATCGACATTTACAGTTGCCCGATTGCCTGGGGCAAGTAAAATGTAATTTCAGGCAAGTGAAACTATAAACTTACTTGTCCGATCGGGCAAGTTAAATTTTAATAGAAATATTAAATGAAAAATATTTAAAAACGTAAAAGTAAACTTTCATTATACAACTTTGCATACGGATACTCGGAAAGGCTTCACTGTTGATTTTAGATAAGTCATCCAGTATTAACGCTTTATTAATTATTAAATTTAATTCTACGTGCCTTGCTAGTTCAAAAAATTTATACCCTCATCTCATAATTATGTTACAGTTTTTTGATAATACTGTATATTATGATGTAGTTTCATATTATTTTCTTACTCAAAGAATTCATTAGATTGAATATATATTTGTCGTACAACTTATCTTGATCATGAAACATGTCGGTAGCAACGACTGCACTTAGAATGGCTTTGCGCGCAGTCTTTTTCGTTAATAATTTGTTAGGGGAGAAGCATCCATCGAAAATTAAAGAGGACATGTTATCAAAAATTAATGAGGTTTAAAAAATATGCTAAAAATTCTGGTCCATCGATGTTTTATGCAGCAACTAAGCTTACGAAATTAAACATATTTGGTCATCATATTTGTGAGTTACTCAAATAAAATTAACAAATGTGTTGTTGTCTTCTTACTATATTGCAATTTTCAGGCTACCAATTTTTACATTCGGGCAAGTCAGAATTTCAGTTCACTTGCCCAAAGGGCAAGTGGATGGAAAAGTTAATGTCTATCCCTGGCATCCTCAAATTGTTCTCAAGAACTACAATGCCACAATTTGTGAGATTTTTTAAAATAGGGACCCCTGGAGCAGTACTGTGGACCCAAGATGGGTTCAAAGTTTAACGTAGAAGTATCTATGGAAAATGTTTAAAAATCTTCTTTTCGAGAACTACGATGCTTCACATTGTCAGATTACTACGTAGGCATCCAAAAATAGTGTAGATTCTAAATTATAAAAGCCATGACCCTCGATCAAATACTTGGGCCCGAGAAGGGGTTCAAAGTTTAACATAGAAATATAGAGGGAAAATGTTTAAAAATCTTCTTCTCAAGAACCACAATGCTTCAATTTCTGAGATTACTATGCAAGCATCCTTAAATTATGTAGATTCTAAATAATAAAGCTGTGACCACTGGACTAATACTGAGGCCCCAAGAGGGGTTCAATGTTTAACAGAAATATATATGGAAAATGTTTAAAAATCTTCTTTTCGAGAACTACAATGCTTCACATTGTCAGATTACTACGTAGGCATCCAAAAATAGTGTAGATTCTAAATTATAAAAGCCATGACCCTCGATCAAATACTTGGGCCCGAGAAGGGGTTCAAAGTTTAACATAGAAATCTTCTTCTCAAGAACTACAATGCCACAATTTGTGAGATTTTTTAAAATAGGGACCCCTGGAGCAGTACTGTGGACCCAAGATGGGTTCAAAGTTTAACGTAGAAGTATCTATGGAAAATGTTTAAAAATCTTCTTTTCGAGAACTACGATGCTTCACATTGTCAGATTACTACGTAGGCATCCAAAAATAGTGTAGATTCTAAATTATAAAAGCCATGACCCTCGATCAAATACTTGGGCCCGAGAAGGGGTTCAAAGTTTAACATAGAAATATAGAGGGAAAATGTTTAAAAATCTTCTTCTCAAGAACCACAATGCTTCAATTTCTGAGATTACTATGCAAGCATCCTTAAATTATGTAGATTCTAAATAATAAAGCTGTGACCACTGGACTAATACTGAGGCCCCAAGAGGGGTTCAATGTTTAACAGAAATATATATGGAAAATGTTTAAAAATCTTCTTTTCGAGAACTACAATGCTTCACATTGTCAGATTACTACGTAGGCATCCAAAAATAGTGTAGATTCTAAATTATAAAAGCCATGACCCTCGATCAAATAATGGGGCCCCAGAAGGGGTTCAAAGTTTAACATAGAAATATAGAGGGAAAATGTTTTAAAATCTTCTTCTTAAGAACTACAATGCTACAGATTGTGAAATTACTATGCAAGGATCCTCAAATAGTATAGATTCTAAATTGTTAAAGCCAACCATAAACCCCGGACCAATACTGGGGCCCCAGAAAGGGGTTCAAAGTTTAAAACAGAAATAGCATATTATGCTACGAAATAGAATGTTACAAGGAACTGTTGTTCAGGTGAGCGATGTGGCCCATGGGCCTCTTGTTGACACTAATCTTACTATGACGTAGGCAATATTCTTTATACAATATAAAATAATTTTTTCAGAAAGTGCATCACATCCAGAATTAGATTATTAATATATGAATGGATCAATATTTCCTACAGTTTATCGGTCATATTATTCTAAAAAGAATTGTTTCAGATTTACGGGCATTCCATCTAAAGAGTATCAGCATCTTCCGTAAATATGTCTCCATTCTGGATCTTCCTTTAACCATATTGACATCTAGATATTTATCTGTTGTTTCACCTTGGGGACTACTAAAAGGATGGGTAAGTAGTTATTTAACTATGCCATTGTATTATATCTTATATGTAATGGCATACTTCTACTTTATTTGTTGTAAGTAATATCTTTAGAGAGAGAGAGAGAGAAAAAAAAGTCATATTATATTTTATACATGTATAACGGTTCATCATAAAATGTCAAATGTTACTTTCTTGCATGTACATGTACATGTACTTGGGTTTTGTTTAGATACAGTACATTATGTATTCATGTTGTCAGAGGATGTGATTTTAAAAACCAAATACTTTATACTTTCTTTTATACCTTAGTTATAGTACTACCATCTTTTTCTTTTATTATGACGATTTTTAGTGGGCCATGGTGAATCACTGGAGCCAGTTTGTGTGGTTCAGGGCTCTCTACATTGTCTTCTCTAGATACATGCTGATGAACACTCTAGAGGAAATTCTTCCTCAGGACATCAGAGTGTCCAGCACAGAGGTCAAAGAGGAACAGAATCTACCTAATAAGTTAAAAGCTGCAGACAGAGGAAAACCAAAAAGCAAAGAGGAAAAGGAAGTTCTAGAGTAAAATAAAATTCTACAGCCACAGATTGGAATTTTTGCAAATTCTCTGATTTTTTACCTTCTACGTGATTAATTATTTTAAAAAATGCATATCAAAGATTAAAGTTATGGGAAGACATTGTCTTTGTGATATAATTAAAATAAGATATAATAATGATGCCAAAGTAGTCAGTTTACATGTGAATTATTACAAGAGTATTTCCTTCTTACATAGTTAGTATGAATGATTTCTTTGCCACATTTCACATGTGGTTTGTGGTTTCCTCTCTATTTTGGGAATAACTTAGTTATCAGCCTATGGCAGTCTCACATTAACCTGACCATGAGACAACACACCGAAATTTTCTCATTCATAATTTTGTGAACAAATCTCATCTAATCTTAACAAATCAGAAGCAGTTTTCATTAAGTGATCATTAGTTTCATAACTTCAAACATTAAAGGGTTTTGCTTGTTCTTTGGATTGGAAATAATAAATATCTGTAAGAAAGGATAGGGTGTACAAGGCAATAGATATCCCCCACTATTTTTAGCTCACCGAGATGAAGTCAAGGGGAGCTTATGCTATACCCTCGGCCTCATCGTCCATGTCAGCGTTGGTGTCCAGACCTGGTTAAAGTTTTTGGAGCAGGTCCTGTATATAAGTTATTTCGTGTCCTATCTTCACCAAATTTGCATGGATGGTGCATTTGGCCATACTTATGGATTTGACAGACTAATGCCGAATTAGGGTTTAGCTTCCAAAATGAAGCTTAAAACATGAGACTCCCAAACAGATCCATCTACGGGCTATAGTACTCAGGTGACTGTCAAGACATGGGCTTCTTGTTTAATTTCTGCTGTTTTACTTTCTTTTAAGTGAAACAATTTTTAGCTCACCAGTGCTGAAAGCTCAAGTGAGCTTTTCTGATCAGTTTTTGTCTGGCGTCCGTCTGTCTGTCTGTCTGTCTGTCTGTCTGTCTGTCTGTCTGTCTGTCTGTCTGTCCGTCCGCCTGTAAACTGTTAGCATTTTTGACTTCTTCTCCAGAACCACTTGGCCGATATCAACCTAACATGGCAGAAAGCATCCTTAGGTAAAGGGGATTCAAATTTGTTTTCATGAAGGGCCACGCCCTTTATCAAAGGGAAATAATTAAGATTTATTAAAAATTTGTTCTTCTCAAAAACCAATTTGCCAGAAAAGCTGTTATTTGTATGGAAGCATCCTTCGGTAGTGTAGATTCAAGTTTGTTCAAATCATGATCCCTGGGGGTATGGTGGGCCACCGCAGGGGTTGAATTTTTACAAAGGAATATATAGAGAAAATTTTTTAAAAATCTTCTATTCAAAAACCAATCGGCCAGAAAAGCTGTAACTTGTGTGAAAGAATCCTCAGGTATTGTAGATTTAAATTTGTTCAAACCATGATCCTAGGGGGTAGGGTGTGGCCAAAATGGGGGTCAAATTTTTACATAGAAATATATAGAGAAAAATCTTTAAAAATCTTCTTCTCATAAACCAATCGGCCAGAAAAGCTGTAACTTGTGTGGGAGCATCCTCAGGCAGTGTAGATTCAATTTGCTTCAAACCATGATCCCCGGAGGTACGGTGGGGCCACAGTTGGGGGTCAAAGTTTTACATAGGAATATATAGAGAAAAATCTTTAAAAATCTTCTTCTCAAAAACCAATTGGCCTGAAAAGCTGTAACTTGTGTTGAAGCATCCTCAGGTAGGGTGGCACGGGAGAGTTTTTTTGCTACAATTCATTGTAGCCAGGGGATGTATGTCTTCGGAATTCTGTAACTAGAATTTCCTCAGTTCCCATTCAGCACAAATACCTTTAATTCATTCTTTATAAAGCCAATCACCAATTTCTGAAGACAATTACTAGTCAAAACCTTAAAATTTTCTACATACTGGTTTTTATGAGATTTTGACCCTTTCATATCTTGCTAATTTTTCATGATTTTTCAGCTTTTTAGACCTTCCCCAGCTAATTCCCTGCAAAGGGTAGACCTTCCATACCATGTGCATGTTGCACCATCACATGTCAGAAACTTACTGGTGTAAAGTGTATAGTTTACACCTACTTTTCGTGTTATTTTATCTCCAATCTGTAACTTGCAATTTCACTGTGTAAAGTCAACACAACAGTCATAGCCGCAGGTTTCGCATTTTACTTCTGATTCTCATGTACCTAACATATGGGGCCTACACATTGCATGTCAATTTCAACAAGAGATATCCCTCTAACTAATGATAATCATTAAAAATCATTTCATGAATTTTAGCAACACTCATAAGCCTTCAAGTACAGCAACTCTCAATTTTACAAAAATTTTGACCGGGTACTTTATCCGAAACTGTCCTTTGCTACCTAGTGTAGATTCTAGTTTGTTCAAGCCATGATCCCCGGAGGTATGGTGGGACCAACGCAGGGGTTGAAATTTTACATAGGAATATATAAAGAAAAATCAAAAACCAATAGGCCAGAAAAGCTTTTACTTGTGTGAAAGCATCCTCAAGTAGTGTAGATTCTAGTTTGTTCAAACGATGATCTCCGGTGATAGGATGGGGCCACTATGGGGGGACGAATTTTTATATTGGAATGTAAATTGTAATATAAATTGTAATATTGTATAACATAGGTAGAAATTAAATTCACCCCTTAAATAGCACTAGCACATAGATCATATGAGAGCATGCTGTAAAATAAATTTAAAACTAAAACGAAGGAGAAAATTGCTAATTATTCACTTATAAATGTAAATTTGTTAGTGTAGTTCATTATTTTTATAAAAATAAAGTACTGATACACACACACCCTCAAATGTAAAATTTCTTTATAAGATGTTTACATTTTTAGTTTCAACATCCTGGATGCGGGGGATTTTAACATGTCTTGTACGTTTTATCCTCTCATTGAATTGACCCACATTGAGACTGGCAATGTATTTCCAATAATAAGCAACATAACGTGCATTCGTAGAAATTGTTAAGAATATACTTGTACATGCAAACATAGAATTAAAATTTTTACACTCGTACAATATAAACGAAATTATTTAATAATGTGAAACTTTCAATTTTAAAATTACATGTACATATAATTGTATTTATACTTAAGTGCAATATATTTATATTAAAAGCATATTATTCTATTGTTGAATGTTGTTTTGTGTGCTTTCGTATATTTGAGATATCACGTTTTTTTTTACTTTATATAATGGCAGGGTTTGGGTTGTTTTTTTTACCTTATTGTAAGCTTTGTTTATTAAGGTCTTCCGTTTCCAACGGAAGACCTTGTACTGATTCTGTTGGAAATTCTTCATTATTATTTTTCTGCTTCTTTTTAAGGTCTTCCGTTTCCAACGGAAGACCTTGTACTGATTCTGTTGGAAATTCTTCATTATTATTTTTATTCTTCTCTTTCTTCTAGACGTTTCTTTAAACCTTAATATCTCGCTTGTTTGTCATCAGATTTTATTCAAATTTTTAGAGTCTATTGGAAATGTTAATAGCTCACTATAGCACAAAATATTGTGAAATCGCTACTTCCGGTTTTGAGTTATTCCCCTTTGAATATTTTTTAGTGGGTCTCGTGTACCCGCAAAGGCTCCGAATTGGTACGTAGCAAGTAGTTTTAATTTACAAATCTTTAATGTGGACATCTTAAACGTTGTCCTCCCAGTTTTATATGTTTGATTAACCCACGTATACTACTTTAAAAATCACATCGAAATTTATGTTTAAAAAAATGCTAAATGTTGCTTATATCTTTGCTCCATAACTTTTTAGTTGTAAATATTTTTAAACACATATAGAACAAAAGTTGTGCAAAATATTAAGGGCTTTCATTTGATACCAAAAAAAGGGGGCTAGCCCCTTAAATTAGGGGTCTAGATCCCTTAAAAGTCTTTGCTTTATAACTCTAAAACGGTAAATTTTTCGATATGGGCGTCGCTGCAAAAAATGTTGTTTGTGATCTTATTAATCTCATAAAACTATTTTTGTGTTCGAGTAGTGCATAATATGAGGGTATAAAGTAATACATGTAAACCAGTACTCGCGGCAATTTGGCAAAGGTAACGAAAGTCTTTGTCCGTACAAATGATATAAAATTATCACAGAAAGTATTCCGGTTTATACAGGATGTCTTAATTCATAAGAAAGAGGGGTTTTTTTTAAGTATACAAGTTTTTATCTGAGGACTATGTCATTTTTGTTAAATTCTTATAGTGAACAATCCTTTAAAAACGAGAAACAGAAAATATAAACATTTTTTTTCCTTTCTACTAAAACTCAAATAACGGATTTAAAAAAAACTTCTATGTAATACATTTTAGTTATTACACTGCATGCATTTGAAATCTATCTGGGATCTGAGCTGCGTGTGTGTACCATTACGTAACCTTTCTCTCGTCCGCGGCCGAGGATATCGATCGCGGCTGGACTACCTTGCGGTCAGCGGTATCTATTACACAATATCCGCGTCTTACACATATGGGTTTATTTAGCCGCAAACACATAGAATTGTTTTAAATTTTGAATACATATACATGTAAAAGTTGTAAATGTAACCCTAACCCTTCTCGAAAAAAAACGATAAAGTTGTAATTAATAAACCGTTCTGTTAATTAATAAAAGCAATGTCATTCCCAATCTGAAGCATAATAAGACATAGAACAAATGTGGAATTTTAAGTTAAAAAAATTAACTTCTATTTAATATATTTTAGTCATTATACTGCAAGCATTTCAAATCCTTCTGGGTTCTGAGCGTAATCCATCCCTTGTCCGCGGCCGAGGAGATCGGTCGTGGCTGGACTACCTAGCGGTCAGCGGTTATCTAATACACACGGTTCGCGTCTTACATATATGTGTTTATTTAGCAGCAAACACAAGAACTCTTTTAATTTTATGCCATAAAAGTATCTTCACCTTGAATTGATTTAATTAAAAGATAGCGTGTAAAGAAAGCGTTCTGATAAATGGTAAAAGCGATATTATTCCAAATCAGAAGCATCGTCAGACATAGATCAAGGTGGGTTTGTAAGTCGTAAATATTCTTAAATTGAACAAATAATGTTTAATGTTTAAGATCAACACAAAAACCCTACAAAGGTTAAACCTTTAGATGATGATCATCCCTCCCACATGGCCGAGGAGAACCCGCGCGAACGGTAGTTTTTTGTGTTTCTACCTTATCAGAAGTGCATGTTTATTGATAATTTGTTCGCTATTAAATTGTTTGTTTTAATTTCAATTTAACTACTTTGGTTTAAGATGAAACGATAAATTTATCTTACTTGTACAGTTGTCTTTAGCATTGGTTTAAACGATGGTACATCAGATAGAAACTTGACCATCAGTGGAATAAAAGTAAGCCATCATTCGGAATCTAAATATGCAATTAAGGCCAATTGTATATACAATACAACGCCGAGATTTTGACCGTACATGTAAAATCAACTTGTGTTTCAACATAAGATTAATATATTTACCCATGATTATTTCTGTTTATTAATGCTGAAACTTTCTACAGACTTCAACACTTTTGAGACAATATTCACACCTGCCTGATCAACCAGTCTTATGTATATATTTACTGGTGTGGGAATTAATATTCGACCAACACAACATCGTGTAGAAAATAAAAGAAGTTATCTTAAGAGTTGTACAAAAATTTAGCAGAGTGTACAAAGTAAAAGTGAATTAAAAAAAGCAAACATTCTCCAAGTGTTCAACGTTCAAATCAAATTAAAATCAAAGTTCCGTGTTACAATATTACATGTATGCGGTAGGTGCTGGCACGATAAAATAATTGTGCGGAATTGAGGGATTCAGTGATTATTTTTAAAAATATTCACACGAATTGTAAAACAAGTTTTGTTTTGATTCTAACGGTCACTTGATCACATTTGTAGTTCTTCTGAATGATCGTTTGCTTCATTGTAAAAACAAACTCATTGATGTGCTGCCCCCCCCCCCCCCCCTTCACCCCCGTTCCAGTGCTCCAGCTTAATTTGTTTTCAAAATTGGCGAACAGAAATCGAAATTCAAATGATCAATTTATGGTGACTCCTTGTGTTTAACAGTTACTCTTAATGTATTTCACTTTGCAATCTGGGGCCCCTTTCACAAAGCATACCTAGGACTACGTTATATCTTAGGAAAGAACTATCTCACTCAATTTTCTTCACTTTAATTTTAAAACTAACAGAATATATATATATATATACTGTACATTTCTTATATTCAATTCTATGATGTAGACTCAGGTATTTGGCTTAAGACACCTTTATTTATTAGTTATTACCATTTGCGTACGGACGATTAATATTTACAATTTTTTGTGATTATCTTGTCCCACGCGCAGATGAGGAACGGGGTACAGTTGTACTCTATCTAGTGCACTGATATAATTGAAAGTATAAATATCTTAGAATCATTATAATCCCTTACGTAGTGTGGTAAAAACAGGAATGAATACTAAATACTGAGTCGCAGAATGTATGAATGAATTGTCATATTGTTTCTCTGCGGTATAAGCTTTTTATTTGTAAGAAATTATATGGGTGTTTTCTATGGGGAATGGATGGGATGAGATGTTTAATTTTATTTTGGGGATGGGTATGGGATGGCCGGGATGTGATTTAGGGACTAGGGATGAAACCCTCTAGAAAAACTTCTTGTTCCGTTCATTTGATTTAATAATGTCAATGCTAAATCCTCCATGGGAATGCTGCTTCGTTCAGAGTTTGCCTTTCATCCCCATTCTTTATTCTTCTATCAGCTGAAGTGCATTTGTTTGCAATGTTTTTAAGTCTAATATGTCATTGCATGTAACTGTTGTATTCTATTTGGAATATACTTGAATCGTAAAATTTAGAATTTATAAAAAAAAAAAAAAAAGAACATGTACAACAAGTCAGTCAATGCATGAATCTTTAAAAGGTCATAATATTATAACTAAAATATGTATATGTGATATGATAGAAATAATTGTAAATCATAGGACTTTGTTCGTGCCGCACTAAAGTGGCGAAAAGGATTTTCCCAGTGGGAGCTCTGAACCCCCCCCCCCCCCCCTTCCGACTTTTGCTTGCAGCCAAAACTTCCCTGAAATTTACATTTAGAAAATGTGGGGATTCGGGCATTGACACACCCCCACTCCACACACACTTTTTAGTTGAAAGCAAGAAATTATTGGAATATTTAAAACGAAATCATATTTTAAAAAATAGAAGTTAGAGCTGCTTCACAACCCCTACCTCCCCCACGGATTATGACTTTTAAGATTTGAGAACTTATCCTTTTATTTGCTTGTCAAGATTTCCGATGAATATGCTCATCCTTTCAAAAATGATGCTGAGTGCCTGCATGGCCAAACATTATACGGAGAGTTATCCCTCCCACTGAGCACCTCTCGTATAGCGCACCCACAGGTGGGAGAAGGCGTCCTCGTTTATTTACAGTTTGTGTTCGTTTCAATCTATTAATTTTAACACCGCACTTTACATAAACTATTCCATGTGTTAGCGGTAGAGGTGTAAGTATGAGTACAGGGAATCGAAATGTTTATCAAACATAACCCTGTTTTCCATGCATCAGCGCATTGGATTTTGTGTTGATACTGCTATGAGGCTTAGTTTGTATCCTGTCATCAGTTGTACATAAACGTATTTATCATTTTGATTTTCTGGTCGGAATAATTAAATACACGTACATGTTTTAAGTTATCATAAATTGATATGATCGTGAAGCAAGTTAAACGGAAAATTCACGTGGTATGAAAATTATACTATGAAAGTGAGCCTCGTTTTCGATTTTCTAAACTTACTATCATCATATTGACAATCCAGTCTGATGAAAATCACTCCCTTCTCCTTACACTCGTCAGGGTCTGATATCGATGAGGTCATCTTCTTCACACGACCTCTACAATTGCATATAATCTAAATATACCCCCAACTTATCACATACATGCCTTTATCTTAATGAGAGGTGTAACTCTTCAATAATGTGCAGTTGGAGGTTACATAGAAAACAGGCATGAATTAATTTGTCAACTTTTGAAGAGTTCCAATTGATTTTCTAAAGCCCTAATTGGTCAGAAGTTATGGTCGTGTGACCTCCTATCAAATACCTGTTAAATCCTGATAAGTGTAAGGAGAAGGGGAAGGGGGGGGGGGGTTATTAAGACTGATTGACAATACTATCTTGACTTGAAGCTATAACGGAAGACCTCCTCGTTGCTTGCAACGAGCTCGGCTCTAATTTTATATATTTTCCTCATTCCCAACTAAAATCAAATCCAATTTAATAAGCGACCTAGCTTATTACCAGTATTTTAATTTGTGTAAAATAGGGCCACATATTCTAGCTAATTATTTGATAATTATTTGGAAAAGAAGGCTAGCTGATGTATCTAGTCACTCAATTGAATGAACATAAAACCTCAATACGTATTCAAAATGAACATAAACCTCAATACATATTCAAATTAATTTTTTGTACTTTGAAGAGGGAGGGAGAGAGGAAGGGGGGGGGGGGGGGAGGAACTTGGTTAGGAAATATAAGAACTTTCAAAGATTAGTGTGATGTCAATGGAAACGAACCATATCATCATTATATTTCAAGAAGGCAAAAGTTGACTTTTATCTAATCATATGTGTACATTCCTTGTATCATTATGTTTATTTAAAACTAGCTATAAATTACATTCACACATGCATACATTCGTACATGTACATATGCATGCTCTTTAATAATACACTCAACATATCATAAACAAAAAGAGTCCTGGGAGATGATGGTGAAAAAAATTGATAAGAGATATTTCGTGGAAGTTTAGTATTGTTACATGTATTTACTATAGCATACATTTTTCAATGTTTATAGATGCATGTTCTTGTAGGTATACATAAATAGTTTAACTTTAAAAAGTGTGGATATTATGCTTTAGTATAGATTGACTCAGCCCAGTTATTGCCGGTATTTAAGGTGGATTGCTACACCAAAATTTTATTTAATGGAGCGTTAAAGTATTATTTCTGAAACATGATGTTGTTGTTCAAAGGATATAATCCCTTAATTATTTTGTACTAATTTTTTATGGCGTCGAGCGAAGCTCGAAAGCCATCTCGGGATCGTACGGCCTGAAGTTGCATAAAATTTTAAGGAGCTGAACAACTCATGCTATCAATAAATCCGCGGAAAGTTTTTCTCATGTGTTTGAAGAATAGAAGATGACATACTTCCATTTAGAGCAGAACTGTACGTCAATATAACAAGTTGGCAGATAAAAAATAGTTGATGTCTTTGATAATGTACATATTTTATTGTAAAATACATGTCTGGGTTTCAGCGGATGAATGCACTTGCACCGAGACACATACGATAGTTGGGCCTACATACACAATTTGTTTATGAAATATACTTGCCTGCAAAACAGATTATTTTGTATCCATATCGAATATGTTGACAATGCACAAATGTTTGATCTTTTAGAAACAAAACTTCCTACATCGAGCGATAAGTATATCTACAACCAAAAGTAATTTTAAACCAACTACTTTCACTTTTAATTTGTGAATGTAAACAATGTGAATAGGTGCTTTCTTATATCTACCCATGATCGTTTCGGTCGGTGTCATTTGGACCCATGTGATTTTTAAATCAGTTGATAATAAGAGACAGAGTTTTATCAGCAATATACAATATATAGAATTAAATACAATCATACATTTAATACTAATTAATTCTATTTGAATAGAGAAAGATATTTCTAATTTAAGATTTTTAACTAACATTCAAAACTTTTTAGGAATTAGGTGAGTCAATTTATAATGAATTGTTATTTAATTTATTATGTGATAAATACATAATTTTTATTTATTTGAAAGTAGTCGACTAATGTATTTGTCTTTATATTTGTTTTTAAAAAGTAAGTATAATAGATACCAATTTCTAAATGAATTGTCAATAACCAAATTGGAATGATTTCTGAAAATAAAAAACAATCACTTATACTTCATTTTGATATTTTTTTTATTTTAGTCGACTGCATAAAATCCATATTAAATTTTATTTTTGTTAAATTGACCGTCCAACTCAATTTTTATAAAATTTAATCTCTAGCAAAACCATAAGAAAAGTTGGTCTCATGTTAATGTACATATATTACTTAGAGTTACAGATTCATAATTTGTTTTAAGGATTTTTTTAATCTATAGTACCTAAATGTACGTGTGATCAATGAAGGAGAACAATAAATAACACAAATAAAAAAAATTATATGCATTTTTGTTTAGTGGAGATTATTTTGACTTTTTAAAAAAATTATTCAGGTTTATTCTCTTCAAATTAACTTCAACTCTACGCCATTGTGACCCTTCAGGCCTTTGATTTGTATTTTTTATGAGAACATGGAAAATCTGTTTTGGTGTCAAGTAACACACTGTAGAGATTAAAATTTAGTGTGAACAAAGTCTAAAATTTGATGTGAATAGATGCATAGCATTAATTTTAATAAATCATATACAGTAATGTCAATAAGACATTTTACTTTTTAGCTCACCGAGACGAAGCATCGGCGTCCGGACCTGGTTTAAGATTTTTGAGCAGGTCCTGTACCTAACTTATTACTTGTCCTACTTTTACCAAACTTGCATGGATGTTGCATCTGGACGTACTTATGGACTTAAAAACTTGGATGCTGAATCTGGGACATGAATTTCAGATGCTTGAGAACGTTAAGGTTTTTAGAGCAGGTGAAAGTTTTTGGAGCAGGTGCTCTTTGATAGCCATATCTAAGTTATTACTGGTCCTATTTTCACCTAACTTGCATGGATGGTGATACTTATGTTCTTGACAGGTATGAATGCTGAATCTGAGCCATAGGTTTCGGATGCTGGGTGAGGTTATGGTTTTTGGAGCTGGTGCCCTTTGATAGACAAATCTTAAATATTATGGTTTAATCTTTACCAAATTTGGATATATGATGCATCTTGTGATACTGATGCACTCTACAGGCTTTGATGCTGAATCTGAGCCATATTTCAGATGCTGGAGGAGGTTAAGGTTTTTGGAGCAGGTCACTTGTTTATGTAGATAATTTTTTATTTGTAAATTTTAAAAAAATGTTTGCTGCGAGAAGAAATGCCCCCCCCCCCCCCCTGAAGCTACGTGCCTGCATACAATGTAAATGAATCGCAGAGGAAGCTTCAGATATGAAGAGTGATCTTGATTTTCTATATGCTTAGGCAGGTTTAAGATTTTAGAACAACTCAAATTGTGTTAGGGTCTTGGAGCTGGTTAAAAGTGAATTAAATTCTGTTCATACCTAGTCAGACTTAAACAGGTAATATAACTATGGATGTGTAAATAAAGGTAGTTTCAGATACAGAACTTGATCTTGATTATCTTGATGCTGGAGCAGATGTTAGTTTTTTGAGTACCGGGTAGTTAAATAAATGCAGGTTTGAATGTAAGAAAAATTCTGTGTTGACCAATTTTTATGGTTCATGTAACTTTAATTTGGATTTCAAACATAAGGCTAGCTTCAGATACAGAGCCTGATCTCCATTATCAAGGATGCTAAGAAAATATGGTCCTACCTCACTCAAACTAGTCCGAATTATCTGACTTTTTCCTGGCTTTCTCTAAAGATTTTGATATTTTACTTACCAGATTTTACATTTTCCTGGCCTTTTTAATGATTTTAAAATATCAAAATCGATAAAAAAGCCAGAAAAACGTAAGATATTTCAGACTACACCCAAACTTGCTTGATATATGTGATTGTTGATCAATAATATATCATAATTCCTATTTCTATAATATTGAATTATATGATTAATATTTTATCATTTAATATCATATTGTATTATATAATGTAAAACAGTATTGTATTATATGATATAGTATCATATGATATAATCTTGTATTATGTTATATATTATTGTATCATATGATTTAATGTAAAATATTATATATGATATTGAGTCATATTGCATAATATATGATATGATCTTGTATCATATGATATTGTAAATGTTGCAATGTTGTATTATATTATACTGTATTTTATGGTACAATATCATATAATATTATATGATACAATTTAATTTTATGATACATCATGATATGTTTTACGGTGCGACCGTTGGGGCGAACGCAGCATAAATTGAATTGTAAATACAGTAGGGTACATGATAATAAATTAAAGCGTGGTTTCCCAAATGGATGCATCAACGTGAATAAGAATAAAATACTTTACGCTCCAGTGTAAATGTATAAACAGTTATGTTTACGGGAGGGCGAAACCATTAACAAAGATCACAATTTCACTATCAGATTCATCAGAAACGTGCACAGTTGGATCCGCCTATCTATTTATTCATTACGCTAAAGGTCGCGTGCTTAGTCTATAAGAGTATAGACATTGTGACGTCCTGTTAATAGAGCAGACAATCACTCGACAGTTTCCGTCAAAGTCACAATGTTCCGAAAAATTTACCAAGAAAATAATGTAAATCTAGATGCTGTCATTAGACAGTAATACCCGCAACAAGTGTTTGCCTCTAAATAACACTCTCTTGTACCAGTTTGAGTCAAAAAGAAGGCCACATGCAATTTCCGGTACTTTTTAAAAATTATAATTTTCATAAATGATGGGTTCACATCCCATAATACACATATTGCCTTTATGTACAATTTGGGGTTGATCTGTTTGCATGTGAATTTTAAATTAATCAATAATCTAAACATTTCATGTCATAGAAAGTGTGGTCTATATAATTATTACAAATAAAATTAAATTATGCCCCCCCCCCTCCCACCCTCCCCCCGGCTATATATGCTTTTGTGTGCCAACATCATCGTATGCGTGGATTTAGAGAAAGGGTGGGGGTGAGAAATCCAGACGTTAACGCTCTAAGGCCTAAAAAAAAATATTGTGTGTTTAGGGTAACCCGGCCGACCTAACCTACAAAAATGCCCCGATCCTACCATTTTTAGATGTCTGTTTTTATCCGATTGTAATTTTCATATTATTTCCATTAAAAATCCTTTTATAAATATGAAACAAACAAACATTCTTAGGATTTTATATTTGTATATGTGCCCTTATGCAGAAAAAATAAGATAAAATAAAAAAAACAATCCCTACCTACCTAACCTAATTTTTTCATCAGTGTTACCCTAAACACAATTTTTTTTTCTTAGGCCTAACCCATTGCACTATGCTGTTAGGTAACATTATTTTGGGGGTAAATATTATATTTTATACACTTGATTTGTTTCGTTGAATAAGGAGTACATCACAATATGTGGGTGTCCCATACCACCTTAAAGCTGAAAATTGTGCTTTACATAGTTAATTACCTAATAAAATTGTGCAAGGGGTTTTAAATATTAAAGTTATGAAAATACATGTAATATGTTACAATTAAATGATCTTTGTCTGAAGTTACGTACACAACACAGGTCTACAGGTTGCATTAGCGGGTACTAGTTTTACCCAGCTCTTTGGTTAGATGGGTTTCACGTGGTGTACATGCACATGTGTTTTCGATATGCAGAATAGGATTAATTAACATGAATAAACGTTTCTTTTGTGGTGATCAGCTAAAGGAATTCATATTGTGCTAATTGGATTATCATTATGGTGTTGACCAGTATAGGTAAGTATTATACATGTAGTAGCGCAATATTATGAGACACCGGTATACAAAACAGTTAAGTTTTACTTTCACTTTCTAAAATGTGATCTCCCTTTGCCAGCATACTGTATCATCATCTTTATTTAAAAAAGCTTATCTACAGTTTCTGTCATTTTAAATGCAAAAGTTCTTTTTTCATTTGTCAGACATACACTATCGAGTTGACTCCATATTGACCCTGTAACATATTGTATTAAATTTGGGTTTTAGATATCATGTTTATGTGAGTTATAATAGGGAGGAAGGGAAAGGGGTCTTAACTGTTCCCCATCCCCAGGATGTGTGGATTAGATATACATTTCTAGTGAGAATGAATGCATGCTGCAGGTTTTTTCCCCGTTAAACCCCCTACCCCATCATTATACACCAGTAATAGAAAAAAGAGTTAATGACTGTAATTTTCTTTTATTAAGGTCTTCCGTTTCCAACGGAAGACCTTATTGTTTTCGTACTGTTTCTTATTATTATTATTAAGGTCTTCCGTTTCCAACGGAAGACCTTATTGTTTTCGTACTGTTTCTTATTATTATTATTATTATTAAGGTCTTCCGTTTCCAACGGAAGACCTTATTGTTTTCGTACTGTTTCTTATTATTAAGGTCTTCCGTTTCCAACGGAAGACCTTATAGTTTTCGTACTGTTTCTTCTTATTATTATTATTATTATTATTTTTTTTTCCAAATTTTGTGCACGCGATTTCTCAGAAACTATTCAACCAATTTCGACCATTTTTTCACAGATGATGAGACGTGATATGAATTTTATATGTTTTTGAAATTTGTTGTCGTCACTTCCGGTACCGAGTTACGGCCGATTTTGTAATTTTTGACGACCCATTTTGTGCAGAGCTGATCTCAGAAACTATTAGATATATGATAACGAAATTTTCAGGATAGGTAGACCATAGTTTGAAGTTGTGCACTATTATGTTGTTTTACGCCAGTGGCGCCATTTCTTGGAGCTCGCCTAGGCACGAAAATTGGGTACGAATTTTGAATCAAAAATTTTGTACCTTTTGGTCTGCATCTTTTTATCAGTTGATATTTTGTTAAGACATATATAACAAAAGTGGTAGAGAATCAAAAGTTCTTTCCAACAAAATCAAGAAAATGGGGCTGGCCCCTTTAATTAGGAGCCAATACAATTGTAAACTCTATTACAAATAACTTAAAAACGATAAAGATTTTGTAATGCATTATAGAAGCAAAGTTGTTGAACATAACAATATCTATCAGAAAAAAATATTGCCACGCCCATTTATTACGTAACTAGGGATTTTTTGGGGCCAAAATCCTTAAACTTTGACGCAATATATCTAGAGAAGGAGACATATTTTGTTAAGCATTGTAGAAGAGAAAATGTCTGCATTGATGATTTTAATCGATTGCACTTATCAATACACCAATATCTGTCCCCATTAAGGATTTACAGGGCTGACCCCTAAAAGATTCAATCATTTATATCTCAAAAATGAACAACAATTTTAGATAGGTGTAAGAGCAACAAATGTTAGTATTCATAAGACCTTTTCAAACAAATCAAGAAAAAGGGGCTGGCCCCTTTAATTAGGGGCCAATACACTCGCAAACTCTATTACAAATAACTTAAAAACGATCAAGATTTTGTAATGCATTATAGAAGCAAAGTTGTTGATCATAACAATATCTGTCAGAAAAAATGATTGCCACGCCCATTTATTACGTAACTAGGGATTTTTAGGGACCAAAGTCCTTAAACTTTGACGCAATATACCTAGAGAAGGAGACTTATTTTGTTAAGCATTGTAGAAGAGAAAGTGTCTGCATTGATGATTCTTATGGATTCCACTAATCAAAACACCAATGTATGTCCCCATTAAGGATTTACAGGGCTGACCCCTAAAATATTCAATCGTTTATATCTCAAAAATGAACAACAATTTTAGATTGGTTTAAGAACAAAAAATGTTAGTATTCTTAAGACCTGTTCAAGGAAATCAAGAAAAAGGGGCTGGCCCTTTAAATTAGGGGCCACGATACTCGTAAACTCTATTACAAATAACTTAAAAACGATCAAGATTTTGTAATGCATTATAGAAGCAAAGTTGTTGATCATAACAATATCTATCAGAAAAAATGATTGCCATGCCCATTATTACGTAACTAGGGAATTTTAGATGCCAAAATCCTTTAAGTATGACGCAATATATCTAGAGAAGGAGACATATTTTGTTAAGCATTGTAGAAGAGAAAATGTTTGCATTGATGATTTTAATCGATTGCACTTATCAAAACACCAATATCTGTCCCCATTAAGGATTTACAGGGCTGACCCCTCAAAGATTCAATCATTTATATCTCAAAAATGAACAAAACTTTCAGATAGGTGTAAGAACAAAAATTGTTAGTATTCTTAAGACCTTTCCTACAAAATCATGAAAAAGGGGCTGGTCCCTTTAATTAGGGACCAAAAAGCTCGTAAACTCTATTACGAATAACCTAAAAACGATGAAGATTTTGTAGTGCATTATAGAAGAAAATTTGTTGATCATAGCAATATCTATCAGAAAAAATCATTGCCACGCCCATTTATTACGTAACTATGGATTTTTAGGGGCTAAAATCCTTAAATTTACCATACACCAATGTATGTCCCCATTAGGGATTTACAGGGATGACCCCTAAAAGATTCAATCATTTATATCTCAAATGTGAACAACAATTTTAGATAGGTGTGAAAACAAAAATTGTTAGTATTCTTAAGACCTTTCCAAACAAATCAAGAAAAAGGGGCTTGCCCCTTTAATTAGGGGCCAAGAGACTCGTAAACTCTATTACAAATAACTTAAAAACGATCAAGATTTTGTAATGCATTATAGAAGCAAAGTTGTTGATCATAACAATATCTATCTGAAAAAATCATTGCCACGCCCATTTATTACGTAACTAGGGAATTTTAGGGGCCGAAATCCTTAAATTTTGACGCAATATATCTAGAGAAGGAGACATATTTTGTTAAGCATTGTAGAAGAGAAAATGTCTGCATTGATGATTTTAATCGATTGCACTTATCAAAACACCAATATCTGTCCCCATAAAGGATCTACAGGGCTGACCCCTAAAAGATTCAATCATTTATATCTCAAATGTGAACAACAATTTTAGATAGGTGTAAGAACAAAAATTGTTAGTATTCTTAAGACCTTTCCAACAAAATCAAGAAAAAGGGGCTGGCCCCTTTAATTAGGGGCCAATTACCTTCTAAACTCTATTACAAATAACTTAAAAACGATCAAGATTATGTAATGCAGTATAGAAGCAAAGTTGTTGATCATAACGATATTTATCTGAAAAAATCATTGCCAGCGCAGTTATTACGTAACTAAGAATTATTAGGGGCCAAAGTACTTAAACTTTGACGCAATATATATCTTGAGAAGGAGACATATTTTGTTAAGCATTGTAGAAGAGAAAATGTCTGCATTAATGGTTTTAATCGATTCCACTAATCAAAACACCAATGTCTGTCCCCATTAAGGATCTACAGGACTGGCCCCTAAAATACTCAATTGTTTGTATCTCAAAAATGAACAACAATTTAAGATAGGTTTAAGAAACAAAAATAATAGTATTCTTAAGACCTTTTCAATGAAATCTAGAAAAATGCTTTGGCCCTTTACATTAGGGGCCAAAATACTCCTAAACTCCATGACAAATAACTTAAAAACGATAAAGATTTTGTAATGCATTATAAAAGCAAAGTTGTTGATCGTAACAATTAATGTCTGCTTGAAAAACTTTTTGGCACACCCATTTATTACTTAATTAGGGATTTATAGTTGCCAAAGTCATTGAACTTTTCAAAACATTGAACGGAAGACCTACTCGTTACTCGTAACGAGATCTAGTTAAGGTCTTCCGTTTCCAACGGAAGACCTTATTGTTTTCGTACTGTTTCTTATTATTATTATTAAGGTCTTCCGTTTCCAACGGAAGACCTTATTGTTTTCGTACTGTTTATTATTAAGGTCTTCCGTTTCCAACGGAAGACCTTATTGTTTTCGTACTGTTTCTTATTATTATTATTATTATTATTATTATTATTATTTTTCTTTTCCACAAATTTTGTGCACGCGATTTCTCGAAAACTATTCGACCGATTTCCACAATTTTTTCACAGGTGATTGGACTTCATATGATCTTCAAACATTTTTGATAATTTTCCTGTCGTCACTTCCGGAACCGATTTATCGGCCATTTTGTTCATTTTTACGACCTATTTTGTGCACACAAAAACTCAAAAACTATCAGAGATATGAATATGAAATTTTCAGGATAGTTAGACCATAGTTTGAAGTTGTGCCCATTGTTTTTGTTTTACTCCTGTGGCGCCATTTCTTGGAGCTCGCTATGGCTCGAAAATTGGGTACAGATTTTGAATCAAAATTTTCACACGTTTTGATCTGTATCTTTTTATCAGTTGATATTTTGTTGAGACATATTTAACAAAAGTGGTAGAGTATAAAAAGTTGTTTTTACCGATATCACGGAAAAGGGGCTAGCCCCTTCAATTAGGGGCTAAGAGACTCGTAAACTTTATAACAAATAACTGAAAAATGATAAAGATTTTGTAATGCATTATAGAAGCAAAGTTGTTGATCATAACAATATCTGTCAGAAAAAATCATTGCCACGCCCATTTATAACGTAACTAGGGATTTTTAGGGGCCAAAAACCTTAAATTTTGACGCAATATATCTAGAGAAGGAGACATATTTTGTTAAGCATTGTAAAAGAGAAAATGTCTGCATTGATGATTTCAATCGATGCCACTTATCAAAACACCAATGTATGTTCCCATAAAGGATTTGCAGGGTTGACCCCTAAAAGATTCAATCATTCATATCTCAAAAGTGAACAACAATTTAAGATAGGTGTAAGAACAAAAAATGTTACTATACTTAAGATCTTTCCAACAAAATCAAGAAAAAGGGATTGGCCCCTTTCATTAGGGGCCAAAACACTCGTAAACTCTATTACAAATAAGTTAAAAACGATAAAGATTTTGTAATGCATTATAGAAGCAAAGTTGTTGATCATAACAATATCTATCAGAAAAAATCATTGCCAGCGCATTTATTACGTAACTAGGGATTTTTAGGGGCCAAAGTCCTTAAACATTGACGCAATATATGTAGAGAAGGAGACATATTTTGTTAAGTATTATAGAAGAGAAAATGTCTGCATGGATTGTTCTAATCGATTCCACTTATCAACACACCAATGTCTGTCCCCATTAAGGATCTATAGGACTGGCCCCTAAAATATTCAATCGTTTATATCTCAAAAATTAACAACAATTTTTGATAGGTTTACGAACAAAAAATGATAGTATTCTTAAGACCTTTTCAATGAACTCAAGAAAAAGGGGTTGGCCCTTAAAATTAGGGGCCAAGATACTAGTAAACACTCTTACAAATAACTTAAAAACGATCAAGATTGTGTAATGCATTATAGAAGACAAGTTGTTGATCGTAACAAAGTCTGTTTGAAAAACTCTTTGCCACAACCATTTATTACTCAATTAGGGATTTAAAGGAGCCAAAGTCCTTAATCTTTTTAAAAAATTGAACGGAAGACCTACTCGTTACTCGTAACGAGATCGTATCTAGTTATTATTATTATTATTTTTTTCCAAATTTTGTGCACGCGATTTCTCGAAAACTATTCGACCGATCTGAACCATTTTTTCACAGATGATTGGATGTGATCTGAATTTTATATGTTTTTGAAATTTTTGACGTCGTCACATCCGGTACCGATTTATCGGTGATTTTGTCGTTTTTGACGACCATTTTTGTGCACGCATAAACTCAGAGACTATCAGAGATATGATTATGAAATTTTCAGGGTAGGTAGACTATAGTTAGAAGTTGTGTCTATTGTTTTTGTTTTACGTCAGTGGCGCCTTATTTTGGAGCTCGCCTAGGCTCGAAAATTGGGTACGGATTTTCATTCAAAATTTTCAGACATTTTGATCTGTATCTTTTTATCAGTTAATATTTTGTTAAGACAAATATAACAAAAATGGTAGAGAATCAAAAGTTCTTTCCACCAAAATCAAACAAAAGGGGCTGGCCCCTTTGTATAGGGGCCAATACAATCGTAAACTCTATTACAAATAACTTAAAAACGATCAAGATTTTGTAATGCATTATAGAAGCAAAGTTGTTGATCATAACAATATCTATCAGAAAAAATGATTGCCACGCCCATTTATTACGTAACTAGGGATTTTTAGGGACCAAAGTCCTTAAACTTTAACGCAATATACCTAGAGAAGGAGACTTATTTTGTTAAGCATTATAGAAGAGAAAATGTCTGCATTGAGGATTCTTATCGATTCCACTAATCAAAACACCAATGTATGTCCCCATTAAGGATTTACAGGGCTGGCCCCTAAAATATTCAATCGTTTGTATCTCAAAAACGAATAACAATTTTAGATAGGTTTAAGAACAAAAAATGTTAGTATTCTTAAGACCTGTTCAAGGAAATCAAGAAAAAGGGGCTGGCCCCTTTAAATTAGGGGCCACGATACTCGCAAACTCTATTACAAATAACTTAAAAACGATCAAGATTTTGTAATGCATTATAGAAGCAAAGTTGTTGATCATAACAATATCTATCAGGAAAAATGATTGCCAAGCCCATTTTTTACGTAACTAGGGATTTTTAGGGACCAAAGTCCTTAAACTTTGACGCAATATACCTAGAGAAGGAGACTTATTTTGTTAAGCATTGTAGAAGAGAAAATGTCTGCATTGATGATTCTTATCGATTCCACTAATCAAAACACTAATGTATGTCCCCATTAAGGATTTACAGGGTTGGCCCCTAAAATATTCAATCGTTTGTATCTCAAAAATGAACAACAATTTTAGATAGGCTTAAGAACAAAAAATGTTAGTATTCTTAAGACCTGTTGAAGGAAATCAAGAAAAAGGGGCTTGCCCTTTAAATTAGGGGCCACGATACTCGCAAACCCTATTACAAATAACTTAAAAACGATAAAGATTTTGTAATGCATTATAGAAGCAAAGTTGTTGATCATAACAATATCTATCAGAAAAAATGATTGCCACGCCCATTTATTACGTAACTAGGGATTTTTAGGGACCAAAGTCCTTAAACTTTGACGCAATATACCTAGAGAAGGAGACTTATTTTGTTTAGCATTGTAGAAGAGAAAATGTCTGCATTGAGGATTCTTATCGATTCCACTAATCAAAACACCAATGTATTCCCCATTAAGGATTTACAGGGCTTGCCCCTAAAATATTCAATCGTTTGTATCTCAAAAATGAACAACAATTTTAGATAGGTTTAAGAACAAAACATGTTAGTATTCTTTAGACCTGTTCAAGGAAATCAAGAAAAAGTGGCTGGTCATTTAAATTAGGGGCCAGGATACTCGTATACTCTATTACAAATAACTTTAAAACGATCAAGATTTTGTAATGCATTTTAGAAGCAAAGTTCTTGATTGTAACAATGTCTGTTTGAAAAAACTCTTTGCCATACCCATTTATTACTTAATAAGAGATTTATAGGAGGCAAAGTCCTTAAACTTTTTAAAAAATTGTACGGAAGACCTACTCGTTACTCGTAACGAGATCTTATCTAGTTATTATTATTATTATTATTTTTCTTTTCCACAAATTTTGTGCACGCGATTTCTCGAAAACTATTCGACCGATTTCCACAATTTTTTCACAGGTGATTGGACTTCATATGATCTTCAAACATTTTTGATAATTTTTCTGTCGTCACTTCCGGTACCGATTTATCGGCCATTTTGTTCATTTTTACGACCTATTTTGTGCACACAAAAACTCAAAAACTATCAGAGATATGAATATGAAATTTTCAGGATAGTTAGACCATAGTTTGAAGTTGTGCCCATTGTTTTTGTTTTACTCCTGTGGCGCCATTTCTTGGAGCTCGCTATGGCTCGAAAATTGGGTACAGATTTTTAATCAAAATTTTCACACGTTTTGATCTGTATCTCTTTATCAGTTGATATTTTGTTGAGACATATTTAACAAAACTGGTAGAGTATGAAAAGTTCTTTTCACCGATATCACGGAAAAGGGGCTAGCCCCTTTAATTAGGGGCTAAGAGACTCGTAAACTTTATAACAAATAACTGAAAAATGATAAAGATTTTGTAATGCATTATAGAAGCAAAGTTGTTGATCATAACAATATCTGTCAGAAAAAATCATTGCCACGCCCATTTATAACGTAACTAGGGATTTTTAGGGGCCAAAAACCTTAAATTTTGACGCAATATATCTAGAGAAGGAGACATATTTTGTTAAGCATTGTAAAAGAGAAAATGTCTGCATTGATGATTTCAATCGATGCCACTTATCAAAACATTAATGTATGTTCCCATAAAGGATTTGCAGGGTTGACCCCTAAAAGATTCAATCATTCATATCTCAAAAGTGAACAACAATTTAAGATAGGTGTAAGAACAAAAAATGTTACTATACTTAAAATCTTTCCAACAAAATCAAGAAAAAGGGATTGGCCCCTTTCATTAGGGGCCAACACACTCGTAAACTCTATTACAAATAAGTTAAAAACGATAAAGATTTTGTAATGCATTATAGAAGCAAAGTTGTTGATCATAACAATATCTATCAGAAAAAATCATTGCCAGCGCATTTATTACGTAACTAGGGATTTTTAGGGGCCAAAGTCCTTAAACATTGACGCAATATATGTAGAGAAGGAGACATATTTTGTGAAGTATTATAGAAGAGAAAATGTCTGCATGGATGGTTCTAATCGATTCCACTTATCAAAACACCAATGTCTGTCCCCATTAAGGATCTATAGGACTGGCCCCTAAAATATTCAATCGTTTATATCTCAAAAATTAACAACAATTTTTGATAGGTTTACGAACAAAAAATGATAGTATTCTTAAGACCTTTTCAATGAACTCAAGAAAAAGGGGTTGGCCCTTAAAATTAGGGGCCAAGATACTAGTAAACACTCTTACAAATAACTTAAAAACGATCAAGATTGTGTAATGCATTATAGAAGACAAGTTGTTGATCGTAACAAAGTCTGTTTGAAAAACTCTTTACCACAACCATTTATTACTCAATTAGGGATTTAAAGGAGCCAAAGACCTTAATCTTTTTAAAAAATTGAACGGAAGACCTACTCGTTACTCGTAACGAGATCGTATCTAGTTATTATTATTATTATTATTTTTCTTTTCCACAAATTTTGTGCACGCGATTTCTCGAAAACTATTCGACCGATTTCCACAATTTTTTCACAGATGATTGGACTTCATATGATCTTTATACATTTTTGATTATTTTCCTGTCGTCACTTCCGGTACCGATTTATCGGCCATTTTGTTCATTTTTACGACCTATTTTGTGCACACAAAAACTTAAAAACTATCAGAGATATGAATATGAAATTTACAGGATAGTTAGACCATAGTTTGAAGTTGTGCCCGTTGTTTTTGTTTTACTCCTGTGGCGCTATTTCTTGGAGCTCGCTATGGCTCGAAAATTGGGTACGGATTTGTAATCAAAATTTTCACACGTTTTGATCTGTATCTTTTTATCAGTTGATATTTTGTTGAGACATATATAACAAAAGTGGTAGAGTATGAAAAGTTCTTTTCACCGATATCATGGAAAAGGGGCTAGCCCCTTTAATAAGGGACCAGGAGACTCGTAAAGTATATTATAAATAACTTAAAAACTTTAAAGATTTTGTAATGCATTATAGAAGCAAAGTTGTTGATCATAACAATATCTGTCAGAAAAAATCATTGTCACGCCCATTTATTACGTAACTAGGGATTTTTAGGGGCCAAAGTCCTTAAATTTTTGACGCAATATATCTAGAGAAGGAGACATATTTTGTTAAGCATTGTAGAAGAGAAAATGTCTGCATTGATGATTTCAATCGATGCCACTAATCAAAACATCAATGTATGTCCCCATTAAGGATCTATAGGACTGACCCCTAAAATATTCAATCATTTATATCTCAAAAATGAACAACAATTTAAGATAGATGTAAGAACAAAAAAATTCACTATACTTAAGATCTTTCCAACAAAATCAAGAAAAAGGGACTGGCCCCTTTCATGAGGCGCCAACACACTCGTAAACTCTATTACAAATAATTTAAAAACGATAAAGATTTTGTAATGCATTATAGAAGCAAAGTTGTTGATCATAACAATATCTATTAAGTATTATAGAAGAGAAAATGTCTGCATGGATAGTTCTAATCGATTCCACTTATCAAAACACCAATGTCTATCCCCATTAAGGATCTATAAGACTGGCCCCTAACATATTCAATCGTTTATATCTCAAAAATGAACAGCAATTTTAGATATGTGTAAGAACAAAAAATGTTAGTATTTTTAAGACCTTTCCAACAATATCAAGAAAAAGGGGCTGGCCCCCTTAATTAGGGCCCAATACATTCGTAAACTCTATTACACATATCTTAAAAACGATCAAGATTTTGTAATGCATTATAAAAGCAAATTTCTTGATCATAACAATGTCTGTTTGAAAAGCTATTTGCCGCACCAATTTATTACTTAATTAGAGATTTGTAGGAGGCAAAGTCCTTAAACTTTTTAAAAAATTGAACGGAAGACCTACTCGTTACTCGTAACGAGATCGTATCTAGTTTTGCTTATTCTTTTTTTGTCAAGAGATATGTGGTATGTCAAGATTTATGACTCATGAAAATTTGTGCTTTTTAATCCTGATTGTTAACATACATGTATAATTATATATAAAAGATACATGCAATATTATACTAGGGATCATGCAATCAATTGTAGACTTGCCAATCGGTTATTTAAAACTCATTTTGACTGATTAATTTGTTAATCATTTTGAATATATAGACATTTCTAAATAAATGTATAACATATTATCAGTATTTTTTGACGATTGATTTTGTAACTATTTTAAACAACTTATTGAGGGCCCCACTCTGCAGATGCCCTATAGTGATCATTCTGTCCAATTCTGCTGATCATGTCACGATACATTTAAGACAAATTGGCTCCTGCCCCTTGGGTCATTCCCCTCCCCCAGGAGTTGTTTTTAAACCACTACCACCACCCCCCACCCTCCTCTGCGATAGGAAATTATAATACATTTTAATAATTGTTGAGATCCCCACCCCTAAACCATATTCATTCTTCCTCCTTGTGTCATTGCACATCAATTGGTACATGTATATAGGTTATGCCCCCTTTGAGACGCCCAGTGACTTTCCAGAGTTGGAATTAATCAAGTAATCTTTCTTATTCTTATGTAGTGTTATTCCTAGCCCTAGCCCAATGTTGACACTGCTTTGTTTTTAACAGCAAGGTTTTTGTTGACTGACTTTACAATTTCTACAATTACATATAACATTTTGTTTATCTTTAAGATTAAAAAGCAGTTTCTAAAATCTCTATGTACATCTGACATCATACAGAAAAATACCAATAAAGAAATGATTTTTCTACTGTAAAAATGTGAGAAGAGACTCTGAATTTCCCCACCCCCTTCCTTCTGAAAACATGAATAGTCGAATATTTTTAAAATATCCTCAAAATCATCGAAATCCCCACTCCTAAACCATATATACTTTTGTTTCTTGAATTATGACCATGTCAAGGCAAATCTTTTTGTGGTATTAGTAGGTCATGACCTCTGGGGGTCACCTTAACCCAACCCCACCCTCTCAAAATCAGAAATGATCAAATAACTTGAAAAGAAATGCTTCTGATCCCCACCCCTAAAGCTTATATATTTTTCCTCCTTATGCATCTTATGGTACGTTATTTCAATCACAAGAGATAAGAGGAGGTCCAGGAATTAGGTTTTTTTATGGGACGGAACATCTTTTTGCAGATAGTATTGACCCTCAGAATCAAATTTATGTTTCTAAAACCTTATTGCATATCTATGGCTCAGCCCCTGTAATATCCCTATAGATGATGTGCTATTCATTAAATCATAAGAGGAGTTCTGGTAAGTAGGTTTTTTTCAGGAGTGATAAACGTCAATTTTCTGCTACTATTTGACTCCCTAGATGAAATTTAAATTTTTGAAACCTTATTGCACAACGAAAGGACAGCCCCTCTCATACCCCAAGATATGATGTGGCTATTCATTAAATCATGAGAGGAGTTCTGGGAAGTAGGTTTTTTAGGAGTGATAAACGTCAATTTTCAGCTACTATTGATTCCCTGGATGAAATTAAAATTTTTAAAACCTTATTGAACACCTATATGACATCCCATATCATATCTCAAGAGATGACATAGCTACTGCATAAATTGTAAGAAGAGTTCTGGGAACCATATTTTTTTGCAAAAAAACGTTTTTTATGCCCACAGACCCCCGTGATAAAAACAAAAATTCTGAAGCATGATTACACATCAACATGACACCCCGAATCATATTCTAGAAGATCATTTTGCTACTGCCAAAAAAATTGACGTTTTTTGAAACCAGACTTTTTGTAAAAAAAAAAAAAAAAAAAAAAAAAAAAAACACCGTCATTTTTCAGCTCAGCCATTTAATGACCCCAGGACAAAATGGAAATTTCCGAAACCTTATTGCACATCTATAAGACACCCCAAAACATATTCCAAGAGATGATTTGTCTACTTTTGAAAATGTAAATGGAGTTCGAGGAAGAAGGTTTTTTGTGGAAAAAACATCATTTTTTACCAATTATTTGATCCCCAGGACTACCAGAGAATTTTTGAAACCTTTTTACAAAACAACATGACACCCAAAATCAAACTCCAAGAGTTCAGTTTGCTGGTTTATAAGATGTAAGAGCAGTTTGAGAAAGTAAAACGTGACAGACAAACGGATGGACGGAACAGGGTAACAATAATATACCCGAACTTTCTTTAGAAAGTGCGGGTATAACAAATAGTTGCAAACTATTTTTTAGAATCATCAGAATGTTTTATTCATCTTTTAAATGCATGACATTCTTAAAATACATTTTACCTGTTCTCGTGAGATCATGACATTGGTAGCCATTTGCAATTGACACGGAATTGTGGGTACGAATCTGACGACAGAATTTATTTTCAGTGTGTAAAAGGTAGCAGTAGTTCGAATTTTCTCTTCGCCCACGCGTTGTCGTTAGAGCTCGCTGCGCTCGTTATGATACAATATGATATCATATAATACAATATTATTTAAGGTGGAATAACACACCTGAAAAATGTCACTCAAATTAACAGTAAATTATTTGATTATAAAAGATATAATGATAAATTAACTGTACATATGTCAAATAAGCGAAAAATTTGCAGTTTAGGGATAAAAAATGAATATCTAAAAAATTCTATTCAGTAAGTAACAAAAGTCGCCGTGGGATTCGAACTCGAGATGTACGGATCAAAAGCCCAACACTTTATCCACTCGGCTAAGGAGTAAGTTACACGGTTCGTCGATAAAATCGTTTTAATAAAACGAAATGTCGTTTCGATCAGAGGTCAGCCATATTGTGATGATGTGTTATTCCACCTTAATATGATACAATATCGCATTGTATGGTACAATATCATATCATGATTGATATCGTATTTTATCAGGATATAATACAATATTATATGATATTTAATCATTTGACACAATATTTAATTGAATCATATACGATTTTGTATTATATAGTAGTGTATCGATAGATATTAATCATACAATACAGCATGAAATTTAATATGATACAATATTGTCACATGATATTATACCAAATTGTGTCAAACCACACATTAATTTACAATATCTCAATTAAGCTCAATTACTATGATTTTCATATAATTAAATTCTGGTTGTAACGCGCTTTCTGATTGGGTAAAAAAAATATTTTATATCGTATATAGAATGTTGCCTACGTCATAGTAAGACTAACGTCAAAAACGTATAAATCCGCCTGACGGTACGTTTGAATTTTATGCAATTTGACATCATTTTAAAGGTCAAATGACCGTTTTCATCTACAATTAAGAGTAAAAAAAAAATAAATTATAAGCAATGAATTCAATATTTATTAGTTTTATACGATATAAAAAGGTTTGAAACAGTTTACGCTTTTTTATAAACCGCTTCGCGTAAACTACCCCAAACCATTTTATATCGTATAAGACAAATGAATATTGAATTCATTCCTTAAATAATATGATAAAGGTGACGCCGCATATCGGTGAGCTTTGTAATCTTTGTGATCCTATGTTTTAAATTAAAACTTATTGATGAAAATACATATCTTTTGTTCATATTTTTCAAACCTATGGATAAAATCTTTTAAAGAGACCTGTATTATAGAGATGAGATATAAGATAATCACATTAAAAAAGAGAAATAGAATCAAATAGACGAAGTTTTAGACACATTGCGAATTTTCAAAATTTGACCGATCCCGATTAAAAAAACTAAATTGCAAAAAATAAAATAAAAATCAACAATATTTTTTTCCAAAGGAAAAATCTGGTTATTGAAATGGTGAAAATGGCGGGTGGGCGGGCGGCTGCCAAAAGGGTACATATATTGTACGGATAAACTCCTCCTACATAGATAGGAAGTTGATATTTGTGAGATCAATTGGACCTATATCAGAGATGTGCATATTAATTGGATTTTGATTTTTGATAATTTATGAAAAAATACCAGCTGTAGAACTTTCTCGCAGAATATTGCATATAGGGTACCCCTATTGTACGGATCACTCTTCCTACAGTTTTCAAGATAGGAAGTTGTTGTTTTGCAGATCAATTGTACATATATTAGAGATGTGCATATTGCTTGGATTTTGATTTTTGATAATTTATGAAAAAAATACCAGCTGTTGAACTTAATCATTTTCTCGCAGAATATTGCATATAGGGTACTCCATTTCTCTGGATAGGTAGTGTTTATCAATTCAGGGTTGACAAATGGATTATGGATACAGTTCACATAAAAGAAAACCCGGTTTGCTGTCATTTTGACAGCTTTTCACTTGTTTCATTTGTAGCCAAGAAATCAACTGAATTTTATTATTCAGTTAATTTACAAACCATGCTACAACATCATAGTTTTGGGGTGATATTGTTATATATTTAAATTTTTCATGATTTGAGTCGGCATCAGTTCAAATACGATCTGGCGTGGTTTAATTTAAAAGATTAACAACTTTCTTAAATTTCGCCATATTGATTCAATTTCATTTTTTAAAATGATTGCGTTACATTTCTTCCGTATAAGACACGTCTTTTAACAGATTTTATCCATAGGTTTGAAATATATGAACAAAAGATGTTTTTTTAAAAATATTTTATTAATAATTTTTTATTATGCCCCCCTTCGAAGAAGGAAGGGCATCGAAGAAGGAAGGGCATATTGCTTTGCTGCTGTCTGACGGTCGGTCGGTCGGTCCGTCGGTCCACCAATGGCTTTCGTTCATTTTCTTCGCAGAGAGTGCACATACTGAAGTCAAATTCGACATACAGATTTATCATAAGAATATCTAGATCAAGTTTAATTTGGGGTACGATCGAGCAATTTTTGACAGATTTATACCTCTTGCACTTACAGTAGAAAAATTCCAGTTATTTTCAGTTTCCGTTAATTTTCTTCGTAGAGGTTGCACTTACTGAAATTAAATTTGGTATACAGATTTATCATAAGAATATCTAGGCCAGGTTCGATTTTGGGTACGATCGATCAATTTTTGACAGAGGTTAAACCCCTTGGACTTAGAAAAATTCCATTTTTTTCCAGTTTCCGTTAAGGCTGCCCAAAATTAATTCTACGTTTAACGCCACTTCAAAATATCAAACCTACGAGGGAGGGCGATATGATTAAAACAAATACAATTTTCAAACAAATGATTTTATTCATTTACATTAATACAAATAAAATGAGTATTCAAACTACATATAGGTTATCGCTTTTATAGTTATTTTTTTCTAATAATCCCAATGAGTATCTGATTTATAGTCCATAATATGCTTTAAACATATCAAATTTCTACAGATTACAGTATTTTAGAGTAATCAAACTGGTAAAAATCAAATTCAAATAGGGGTTTGTTTTTTTCAAAACCAAATTTCTCCTAAACCTACGCGCGCGGGTTACGTTAAACGTAGAGTCAACTTTGGACAGCCTAATTTTCTTCGCAGAGGTCTAAGGGAGGGGGGGAGGCTATAAGTGTTTTACAATCATCTCTTGTTGTAAAAAAAAATTAAGAGTCTTATTGAGATTACTGGACATCATTTTACAGATATTAATACCATGCATTTATTTACACCAAATTTTAAACTCTTAAGTATATTTATATACATGTATATTTATATCCTAAGCATATTTACCATTTTTTCATTAAAACATACAAAAAATTCGTAAAAAATAATTGATAGCATATACAGTATTTTGAGTCAAAAGCAGTCGTGCTGCATTTGATGGTATGCTTTTATTCTTTGAAATATGGAACGGCCCATGTTTAACACGGAAGTTGGATATTGAATTGGAAAAATATTTTGTCTTGTGTCTACAAGTGGTAAAGATATGGAGACCTTTTCTTGTAACCAACACGTTGTTAAATAATATCATTTTACGAATGACATAGGTGGAGAATGTCGGCTTACTACGAAACGGTTTGAAACATAATAGTTAAGTATTTCATACACGATAAAAATGAGAGATTCCAAGTTGGTTTCATAAATGACCAATTTTCCGAAGGTAGAAGAGTTAACCAGTCTACATGTACGTATTATTTTAGTTTTATACTTTGGATTTTTTATTGAACTTTTCTGATCAAAATTTGAAGGAATTGATTTTTTACTTTGGAATAAATAGAGAAAAATCTTTAAAAAACTAAATGAGCTCAATGTTAACTAAAGAATATATTGAAGAAAAAAAATTTAAAATCAACATATTCTCTACCACGTTGTCTAAATATGTTGTATTTGATACTCTAAAGACGGTTTAAAGCTCTAGTAGCCACTGTTGCTCAAGTAAGCAATATGGACCATTGGTTTCTTGTTTTTATTGGGGGTGGGGGGGGGGCGCATCAAAGCAGCATTTTTAAACCGATTGTCTTCGTTGTAAAATCTTTGCACCATATTAAAATGAACAGGAAACTAAAATTAAAATAGACGTGAAAATTGAAAGGAGAAGAGCATACAATGTCTGTCGAATCCCCGCACCTGTGATATTTAAACGACTTGTTATTTTTAAAAAATCTGACATTTAAATGTTTGCATCATTACATGTATAATATAGAACTGCATTACCTGATCATTAACAAATATAATTTATACTTTATAGCTCACCTGAGCAAAAAGTATGGGCTAATTCTGTTTCAAATTTGAGTAATTTACGAAAATAATAATAAAGAAAGAATGGTTAATACGTTTATAACTTCGGGTTCGGTATTTTATATATCGAAAACCAGGTTCTTTGTTTGAAGCAGCCATGTTGAACGAATGATAAAGGGGTCAAACTGACAAAGATGAATTTGCTTGTTGTGCAACAGTTTACGTTCGAAGGGAATATTTGAAACATGCAAAATATATGTGTGCCAATTTTGTGAAGTAAATTGAGATTAAATATTTCAATACGTTGACATTTTCACTTGTGACGGTGGTTTTAGCTTGTTTTGATTTTCGTTTTATTTTCGTTAATTATGCCTTTTAACTTGAGGGGAACTATCGCCTGTATTTTTGAATTTTTACGTATCAAATCAAACATAGACCGGTAAATCAGACAGCAGATTGTTTACCTGAGCAAAATGAGCAAAATCTGATGCATATATTATACTATTGGTAAATTCGGTACGATCTCTATGTTATGGTTGATTAATGCAACGTGTTTTGTTAAGATGATCAGAATTTTCAGTCTAAACTGAGATTATTTTCGCTGCTAGAAATATAGAGGTATATATATATGATAAAAAATAGATTGTGCTCCTTCTTTGTTTTTCCTTTGTTTTAATTGTTTACAATTTTCTATTTACTAACCGTATCTGAGAGTCAAGCTTCGAGTTATAAGCAAGATACAGAGCTTTGTGCACAATGCTATGTTTGTACACAGAGCTGAGGTCATGCTTTAGTTCGTTTATATTTTAAATGCTGAATAGGAATTACCAAGTTTAAAAATCCTTAGTTGAATGTAATAAACTCATGTGAACAAAAACTTGGCTCAAACCAAGCTCTGTATCTTGCTTATAATTCTACGTTGACGCTGAAATTTTGGTTGATCATTAGAAATGTCTTGATATAGTCTGTCCCAAGATATTTATATAGCACATTTGGCTGATTTTTAATAAAAATGCACATACCAGTGAAAGAAGTGCAATTGAAATCGATGAAAGGGAAAATTTCCAAGATATCTTCATTGACACATTATCATTTTTCACTCGGAAAAATTCACAGGAACGAAAACGGATTTCTAACGGAGATTTATAATGGGGAATGTTTACATCTTTTCTCGGAATACCTCGCGCAATTTTTCAACGTTATCATCCGGGTTTGCTGCAATACAAAATCCCCGTAGACATCACATTTTTTAGCCGTGTATTGAAACCTGATAAGCTAAAGGGGGCGTTTCAACGGAGAAATCTTGGAACTTTTTCATACTTTTGAATGAACATCGTTTGAAACCTGAGGTATTTATAAATATCGAGTAATTAAGCAAAATATGAATCGAGGATATCTTGGGACATAGTATAAAAGGATGATATGCTGTAACTACTTTCTGATGAATTATATAAAATCTACATCAATTTTGATTATAGTTTTTCAAACACAAGTAAATAAAAACGATGTCTTTTAAACAGTTTCCATAGTTCTGACACATAATTATTATGAGGATAAGAGCATTATCATTGTTCTTAAAAAATATTGCATCAGAAAATCAACTTTGTAGCCATTTGTTGTTTTTTAATAAAGACGAAAATAATGGATGGACCTTAGTACAATAGATCGATATGCCTGTCAATACATTGATTAGAATTATAGCTCTTTAACATATCATGTGACAAATTTTTCAGTTAAGTTTATTCATCAGTCAAGTGAGTAAGGTTATAAAACTTTATGCGAAATGAATTCACGCCAGGTAAACGACAATCGTTTATAATGGAGGAGACCAATGAAATTTTAAAATGTTTTTAATTTGAGAATTGAGCGCATTGAGGTACAATTTTCTTCTTTCACATATAGGATTTTTTTTTAAATAAAATACAATAACCAAAGGTTGTTACAGCCGAGGGGTGGCATTGGGGATAAGCTCCCACTGTCTATAAAGTGCTCCTCATGGCTTGCGCCTCTAATAGCCTCTGACAACCAAGTCCAACTCCTAGCCTGCTCGTGTGGCTTGTAACAAGCCCGGCGGAACTGCTACAACTGATAGAAGAAGGGGCAAAGGCGAGTTATCTGGCGCCTGAAAACCAGTGCTTTGGGTAGATGAGGCACATCAGTCTTGGAGGACAGCTCATCTAAGAGAAGGAAAACTCTGATTCCAAACCTCCACTGCCTTGTGGCCACATATGACCCATATGACCCACATATGGGAAAGGCTAGGTGAGCGAAACACCAATAAAAAAAGCCAAATGAGTGGACTGTGCTCAACATCCAGGAATGGAAAACAGTCTAGGAAGGAAAGTCCAAAACATCAAACCACCTTTCCTCGAGGTCTTTAGAGGTTTGCGTAGGGCCAACAACCCAACCTAGAAAGGATTGATGCTATCCCTGGAGGCACAGAGAGCTCTTATTGGATGGGAACCGTTTAACTCCAGGATAATAACAGCAAATTCAGCACAAAGAATAGCAAGATCAAACTGAACATCATCCAATGCTATGCCCCCACCAATGACGCTGATGATGAAAAGAAAGATACCTTCTACCAACAACTGCAGACAGTCCTGGATAAGGCAGGGAAGAAAGACATGACGATACTTATGGGCGATTTCAATGCCAAGATTGGAGCTGACAACACTGGCTACAATGAAGTCATGGGCACTCAATGACTTGGGCACATGAATGAGAATGGTGAAAGATTTGCTGATCTGTGCTCTCTTAACCAGTTTGTGATAGGAGGAATCATCTTTCCTCACAAACGAATTCACAAGGCCACATGGAGATCACCAGACCACGTAACAGAGAATCAGATTGACCACATCTGCATAAACAAGAAATTGTGTAGAGCATGGACGGATGTCAGAGTGATGAGAGGAGCAGATGTTCCATCAGACCACCATATACTGATGACAGCAGTTAGACTCCACCTCAGGAAGTTCAATAACACAACAAACAAGATGAAGAAGTACAATGTCAGTCTTCTCAAGACCAAAGAAGCGAGGACAGCATTCCACCTCAGCCTGTCTAACAGATTCCAACCATTACAAGATCAGCTAGATAACACTGATACCAACATCGCAACTCAGTGGCAGCATATCAGTAAGATGTGGCGTGGCACATGTGAAGAAGTCCTTGGAAGAAGGAAGACTCAGCACAAAGAGTGGATATCTGGAGACACACTGAAGAAATTAGGTGTGAGGAAGGAAAAGAAAGCAGCACTGAACAACAGCCGGACAAGGGCAGCAAAAGCAAAAGCTCAGGAGGAATACACAGCTACAGACAAAGAAGTTAAGAAAAGCATCTGGAAAGATAAATGTGGTCATTGACAATTTAGCCAAACAAGCTGAAGAAGCAGCAGGACAGGGAAACTTGAGGGAACTATATATAGTCACCAAGAAGCTCTCCAACAAGTTTCAACAGACACACAAGCCAGTAAAAGACAAAAATGGGAACTCTCTTGCGACAACTGATGAACAACTAAAGAGATGGGTAGAACATTTTGAGGAGCTTTTAAATAGACCAGCACCTGAAAGACCTCCGGACATACAGCCAGCCGACACTGATCTTCCGATCAACTGTGACATTCCAACAAAAACAGAGATCAGGAGGGCAATCAGCATGCTCAGGAACGGAAAAGCGGCAGGGCCTGATGAGATTCCAGCAGAAGCCATTAAAGCTGATACTGAAACATCTGTTAGTATCCTGTATAACCTCTTCAAGAAGATCTGGGAGGAAGAGAGTATTCCGGAGGAATGGAAAGAAGGCATACTTATCAAGCTGCCAAAGAAAGGAGACCTAAGGGAGTGCAGTAACTACCGGGGAATTATGCTCTTGTCAGTGCCAGGCAAGGTCCTCAACAGGATACTTCTTGAGAGAACGAGCAAGGCAGTCGACCCAAAACTCCGTGATCATCAGGCTGGATTTAGAAGCAACAGATCGTGTTCTGACCAGATAGCTAGCCTACGTATCATAACTGGACAATCACTGGAGTGGAAGTCCCCACTTTATGTCAATTTCATCGACTATGAGAAAGCGTTTGATAGTGTGGACAGAGAGACTCTCTGGAAGATACTGAGGCACGATGGAGTACCCGAGAAACTTGTCTCCCTAATTCGTATCACATACCAAGGCATGAAATGCAGAGTTACCCATGCTGGCCAGATGTCTGACAGTTTCGAAGTCAAAACAGGAGTTCGTCAAGGATGTTTGCTGTCGCCATTTCTCTTCCTCCTTGTTATCGATTGGATTCTGAAGACTGCCACATCAGACAGGAGGAATGGAATACAGTGGACACTCCTGACACAACTTGACGACCTAGACTTTGCTGATGACCTAGCTCTCCTTTCACACAACCACAATATCAGATGCAAGACAAGACAACTCGCCTGGCAACTACATCAGCAGGAATTGGACTCAAGATCAACCTGAAGAAAACAGAATTGATGAAGATAAACACCACTGCCCAGATACCAGTTACAGTTGGTGATAAGTCCATCAAAGAAGTTGAGTCCTTCATCTACCTTGGGAGTGTGGTGGACAGACTGGGTGGCAAAGACTCTGACATCAAGTCAAGAATTGGCAAGACAAAAACTGCATTTTCCATGCTTAAAAACATATGGACCTCAAAGAACATCCACATTACCTCCAACCTGCGGATCTTAAGTCCATCCGGACACCTGGAGGACAACAAAAACATCCCTGCAGAGGATCCAGACCTTCTACAACACCTGTCTCAGGCGCATCTTCAACGTCAGATGGCCTGAGAGGATCTCAAATGAAGATCTGTGGAGGAAATCAGGACAAGAGCCAATGGAAATGCAAATAAGACGTTGGAAGTGGGGCTGGATAGGACACACCTTGAGGAAACCACCATCCGGCATTACACGCCAAGCCCTTACCTGGAACCCACAGGGCAAGAGAAAAAGGAGACGTCCAAGAAATTCCTGGAGGCGGGATGCAGAGGCAGAGCTACAGGCACTAGATATGACCTGGAACAGTGCCGCCAGAGCAGCCAAGAACCGTGTTCGTTGGAGGACTGTTGTTGATGACCTATGTTCCTTACGGAACGACAGGCCTAAGTAAGTAAGAGAGTAGTTGAGGGAGAAAATGTACCTTTATGCTCTCATGTATTTTGATCGCTTTATAAAATATGGGGGGGGGGGGGGGGGGCTAAAATAAAGTAAAAGAAAGGGAACTGGAAGTTAACCGTGAACCCCTATCAAAAATTTAATGATATATATTGCATATGATCTTATTTTCGGTAAAAATGGTATCCCATAAAGGTAAATATATCAAAGATTAAGTATATGCAATAATACCTAAGTGTAAAATTTGGATATTTATTTTTTGTTAATCTACCGGGGGGCAATATGGCACAATATCCTTTGAACGCCAATATAAAGCAAGTGTTGCTCTGGTGAGCGATGTGGGCCCCATGGGCCACTTGTTTCTTTTGTTTCATTTCTGAGTTTATTTTCTTAACAAGTTACAACATACCGGTATCTCAAATAATCTCTATGCTACATGTAGCACTATACATGTTTTGTTATGTGACATTACTTGTACCGGGCAAGATCATTGTGTATTTAGGTGGTTGCTTGAAAGGTTTTGAATATTTCCGTAAATACTTATTTGTTATAAAAAAAAATGGGAAAAAATATGTTACCTAAAACGGGAAGTAAAATCGCAGAAATGAAAAAGAAAACGTCCACTATGATTGGAACACCCTCTCAGCCGAGAGAGAGCGTCTACATTCCTCTGCCTATTACACTTATTATTATTATTATGAACTACGTTGACACATTGCAAGCAGAATGAATAATTTTTATAGTTGGACAATTATTAGTAATTGTAAAAGTTTTTGTAAAAAAAATACTAGTTTAGACCCAGTATGGGTCTAGATTCCACGTTAATAAATCAATGATATAAACGAATGAAAACTCAAACTTTCAATAAAAGTACTTTTAGGATGGAGTCTACACCATTTCATATAAAAAAAATTTACAATTTGACACAGTAAATGATCAAGATATTGGCATATGCATAAAACGCACTAGCTTAATTTATAAATTTACGAAATAAAAGCACGTAATTGACTTGCATCGTGTAATTTATATATAAAACAATCTATATAAATCAAAAATAGATATTTTAACAACATTTGAAAAAATTTATTACTATAAGTGGGGTAAAATCCCCTTGTCCTTTCTGTAGCAGCACTGGAAATTTAAGCAATTATATTTTTTACTCCTAAAATAATGATAGAGCGTTTACGTATATCCATCTTGCAAATTGTTATTACTATATCGTAATTCTTCTTTGGAAATTTGTCTATCTGTTCCGTCACTCTGACAGAATTACATGTAAACTAGTTAGCTACGTTTACAAATATATATTGCTTTTCAATTGAAAAACCTTGAGATTTATTTTCACAAATCAACAAAGCTTTTAAATTAAAACAAACAACCATGTTCACAACACAACATTGTAAAATGACTGGATACACATGCAGCTCCAATATACTGAATTTCCTTGTGCTGTATGTATATCTATATCCTTAACTATGGGCAAGTATATGTCAGTTTGAGAGTTATTGCAATGTTTGTGCTTATTATATATATCGAACCAGTAATTATTATATTAATTTTCGAAACATTTTCATAAAATTCAATTCCACGCGAGTTAATCCTCTTTCCTTTTTTAATAAATCGTTACACAAAATGCAATATGCATAAACCTCAAAAGGTATGGCCACAAGATTTATATCACCCGAGTTTCTTTTTTAAATCGATGGCACGGTCTCGGAACAATATGATATTGAATAACAATATAACGTCATCTAAATAAAGGTCATAGGAGGCAAATGCCAAAAGATGGGGGAGGGGAGGGGGGGGGGTTAACCCAATTTGAAAATCGATTACAGCATCACCCCCTCCCCATTTTTAGTATTAAGCATAAAGGAATCAGTTGTGAGATACTGTAACCTTGTAGATGTATTTGCACATTGAGAATAGAATATAAAAAATGACATAGTTTATAACATGTTACAAAAACATTTATAATCTTTTCAAATTATGGCTTTGTGTCAACAGGACAAATGCGTATGAAATCATCCTTTATATAGGTATAAGAAATGATGTCACGGATGAAATCAAAAGAAACGGAATGAAAGATGTAAAATATACTTCTATATACTTCTTCATATGATTGTCCAGCTTATCGAGGACAAACCTCTATTTTAGTCCTCTATTTTCTCGGTGACATATTTTTGCAAGCAATTTCTTGAATTCATTTTGCAGATTTTATTTAGACATACAATTTGTCAGATAGGACAATTAGAACTGATAAGAATTAACAAAAGGAAAGTTATATAAAATGTACCCTTGATTTTGACTTGAATTGAACCTGACTTAAAAAAATGCCGCATCATCGCCATCTGCTCCAAGGGGAATCCCATCCTTTGCACCGACCTCGTCCCCACCAAACGGTAAATCCACAGATGCATCGTCCCCCAAATGAAAACGAGGCGCGGGCGGTGGATGCTCGAAATTTTCACCATCATAATTGTCATCGTTGTCTTCTAGGTACAGGTCTACACCCGAAATATCTCTGTTAAACCTTTTGTCCAACACAGGCACAGTCGCATTGCCTTTTTTCGATCCCCTCCTCGCGATATCGGGATTTGAATTTTTACCCGGTTGTTTACTGAAGAGTCGGATATCACGGGCTGTTAAATCCCCAGAATCATCACCATATTCATCACCATCATCATCGTAGTAACCCTCGTCATCAAAGTTCAAAGGTGACACAGTGTTTTTCTTTCCGCGGGCTCTTAAAGCCGAAGCTGTTGCCGCATTCTTACCCGCTTTTTTGTCGAAAGGATCGCCTCGCTGTCTACCTCTACCACCATTCCAACGACTACTTTCTGGATCTCCGTATGGATCTTGCCGATCATCAACCAGTTTGTCTTTACTTCCTTCTCTCCCCTTGCCCAATAGATTATTTAACCCTATACCCCACAAACCTGTCCTCTTTTCCTGTGCGTCGTCCTCCCCACCATCATCGTCATTTCCGCCCCGCCTAGGTCGTACTCGCGGGTTGTCATCTCCGAAATTATTAGTAAAATTATTCGAGATCCCTCTTCCAAAACTATTGCCGTTGTAATCCATATCTCTATTATCATTTGTCCCGTTTTCTCCTCCCTTTCGATTTTTCTTAAATCTATTCATGGCCTGAATCACTTTTACCTTCTCCTTAAGATGAATTACCGGGGGCATCATTTGTACATTGCTAGAATGCGTCTCCTTTCTACAAAAATATAAAAATAAATCAGAAATATGGAAAATGCCTATCTTGAAAAAAAGGAATCCCCCACTAGAAATTATAACAAAAGCCAAATGTAAAAGGTGTTCTTGTGCAAACTGGTGAGAAATAAAATTCAATCAAAAAACATACGTCTTTTTACTGCCCTTGCAACAACATGCCACCAATGCCATCAACAAAAACAGGAATAGTGCGCCAATGACACCGACATAAATTGTGCATGGCATAGATTCCCAAGAGAATACCAGGGTCCCAGGAATAGCTTCATAGCAGTAGTATTTAGTTACTTCCTCTGAAAAAATACCACTGATTGGATTTGTTTACATCTTTAGCCAAATTAAACGATTAAAGAACATTCTTTTCAAATTTAATCAATATGTTTTGGATATTTGGGGGTTTTTTTGTGTTGCAAAGTGAACAGTACAACAAATAGAAACAAAATCATAATCATCATCATCATCATCATCATCATCATCATCATCGTTCTTCAGTTATGATAATAACTTACCAGGGGCCTTTGTCGTTGGACCTAAAGCAATAAACAATAAACAATAAACTTCATACACGAAAAAAAATAAAATGCAGATCGAGAATTATTTTGTACATGTGTGTCTGATATCGGTTATGGTAAAGATATTATTTTAAATATCATAAATCATCTCTGTATATCTTTGTTAAAGGTGATGTTATTCAATAAATCAATGATATCTTCCTCGATGTTTACCTAGGGTTTTCTCTGGATATGATGTTCGCGGGCCATCCCCCACCGTAGTATACGGAAGAACGCTTATTACATACCACGTGTCATATTCCAAGCCAGTAATAGTGTAAGCAAAGGTGGTGTTCGATAGAACAACGTCCTGCGGAAATTGACTCAGGTATGCGTGGTAAACAAGTTTGTAACCTATAAAATTAAAGATCATTTATATAGGGATTATATCCTATGACAATATAAAATGTGATTTTATTTCAAGGTTGAATAATTTCTTGCTCTCTGATTCTCATGAGCAAACGGAAGTGTACAGTTTTCAATAGCCAGGATCACAATTCAATATTGAAATGCTTATCATGTGCAACAACAAGCATTACGACGAACTTGAGGACATGGTCAAGTAGACATATAAATCAAGATAATAACTTGACCTGAAGTTTTATTCTATTACAAATAAAAAAATAAAATTACCATAGAATACCATGACCTTTAATTTAAGGAGGCTAGGTGGTCAATATATTAACCATCAGATCTTAATTTTATCTTAGGTATGAATTGTTTAGCTGTAAACAATCATTTAGTAAAGAAAATTACTTATTTTGGAAATTTGAATATCTTTATAGAGACCTCTTTTTCTTAAGGAGATTGATATAGTCTAAAAAACGGCCACGACCATCCAGCCGTCTTAACCCTCTGGCTGCGGCAGGGACATATATGTCCTTTTACCGCTGACTGCGAGAGGGACATATATTTCTCACATTATCACCGGTGTGAGATCGGTTTGTCCAGTGTGAGAAATCAGTGTGAGATTTTTCTGTCTTGCACTGTGTATAACTACGCCGCTTAAAAACGTAAACAAACGTTGTCTGCTGTATGGAAATACAAAATGATGAATTGAGAATATCCACTAAGTAACTGTTTTGCTTAATTAGTTACAATTATTATAATTTTATTGAAAAAACTTTCGTATGCTATCATTTTGACTTGCACTATTTGAAGCATGCGGAGGGATAAACCGAACTTAATCTTCTGAACGTCATAACAGAAAGTTGTCAGACCTCGTTTTTTAACGTAAAATAATGCGAGAAAAATAATCATTCATTATATACTCGTGTGGGATAGTGAAATTCCACCTCGGGGCCAAAATTCACGGTCTAGGACTCGGTAAAGCCTCGTCCTAGACAGTAAATCTTGCCCCCTCGGTGGAATTTCACTATCCCACATTCGTAATAATGAATGATTCTATTACTCCTGCACACGACGTCATGAATGTAAAGTCATTTCTCCCTTTCATTTTTAATGAATTTCATTACATCTTTACTCGATTTTTACGGGATGAAATGATTTTATTTTTTAGGAACGTCAACCATTTGTTATAATAGATAAATAACTATTGAAATTCTTCACGATTTTTTTAAAATACGCAAAAGATACAGTAACTCGCGACGACTTTATGTCGTAAGTAATGAGTGTTAACTTGTTTGCAGTTATTATCTTCGAGACTCATGCAGCCTTTAATGTTGATAACATCAAACAAATATTTGCAACTATATGTGCTTCTTGCGATTCCTGTGAAATTGAGTCGCACGAAATAACAAGAGGCCCATGGGCCACATCGCTTACCTGAGCAATGATAGACACAATAAAATCAGCTTTATGGAGTCATATACAAAATATCTGAACAATGTCGTATAATAGATCCTGTATATAAAAAAATTCCCCTGCATTTTCTTTTGTTTATCATTGACCCCTTTTGTAAAAGGATGATTTTACAGTCATATTACATATTGAGCATTGCACTTCTCGAGAAAATGATCAGACTTAAACAACTGTTTATATATGGATTGGCCCCTGTGAGGCCAAAGAACTGTCCAGGGGCCAGAGTCTAAACAATTTTAAGGAATCAACAATAATTCAAAGTGCTTGCATATAAGTAAAACCATATATAATAACATTTGAGTTTTTGTGGATAATTTAAAGGTTTTCCTTTGTAAAATTGGAGCCCAAGAGGGCGTGGCCCTTCATTTTAACAAACTTGAATCCCCTTCACCGAAGGATGCTTTGTGCCAACTTTGGTTGAAATCGGCCCAGTGGTTCTGGAGAAGAAGTCACAAATGTAAAAAGTTTACGGACAGACAGACGGACGCCGGACAAAAAGTGATCAGAAAAGCTCACTTGAGCTTTCAGCTCAGATGAGCTAAAAAGTTTGTTTACAGTATGTCATCTCTAATCATTTCGTTCTCCTTTTCAGTTATCCCGGTTATAAGTATGAAAACATAAACACCCCCCCCCCCCCCCCCCAAATAAAAAAGAAAAAAAAATGAGAAAAGTAATCATTAACTCTCCATCTCCCGTTTCCTGACCAGGATAAAAAAAAATTAATTAATAAATGCAGATTCTCGTATTTTTTTTTTCATTATTACGCAAATTAACCGACATTGGAATGCACACCATGATTCACATTTATTTAGCGTTAGTCAGAATGACACGAAAATGATATACCTCTGCAATACAGATAGAGTAGAGAGTAAAGTTTATCCATGTTGACTAACGGTATTTGCAAGTCATCAGACTGTTTTCCGGAATATGGACTATCTAGTGCCTTGCCCAAAGCTCCCCCGTCTAAGATTTCCTAAATGTATATACCAGGTCCTATAAGAAGTCTGAGATACATTTTGCGAGAATAAATTGTAAGCTACGAATTAACTATCATACTATCACGATGAATTTGCTATTTATCAGGGCCTGGACTTTTGAAAGGAATAGTGAAGAAATCCATCATCGGGTCTTTCTGACATTAATTATGTCTTGTAGAAACTTTCAAACATAACGACCATATATACAACCACATGTATTGTGGAGGGTCGTCTTAGCCGTCAGGTATCACTTTAGTACAAAATGAAACGGCTATCATCATTTTGACCATATATAGCACGCTAGACACTGAATGCTGCTTAAAAGATTTGGAGATCCCTTGAATACACAATAAATGCTTATATTAAATCTTACTAGAAAATTAACTCATTTAATTCGAAGCAGTGATGTGGTACCTTTTTGAAACAAATGTCAACAAAGTATTCATTTAATATGTATTTGATTTTTTTTTTGCAAAGGTTTACTTCCCGAATTGTATTACATACTTTGATGTTTAGAGTGTGGATTAAATTTTGCAAGCAACATTTCAAATCATATGATTGCCAAAATGTCCATTATATGTGCTAGTGTTATACCTATTATACTAGTCCGGTTGTTAAACGTAAGATTAAGAAATAATTGTTTAACGGGAATACAACTTTTAATTCTATGAAAACATCTACAAATATTTAAATGACGTATTCAAACGATCGTGGAAATTGCAGTGCATCGTAAATTTCGGTGCATGAAACAGCCACCGCAAGCATACATGAACGAAAGTACTGTCTGGATGTAGATTTACATCATGACAGTGTCTTAGACATAAGAAGACGTATTTCATGTAGAAAAACCAAAACTTTTAAGTAAACATGTTAATTTTATTGTCTTAAAAAAACAAAGACGAGTTGAGAAATTGCTTGAAGGAAATACTATTTATAACATATATACGCGGCGATAAAAGATGTTAACATGTTTCAAAACATTTTATTTGAAAGGTTTCTTGGCCAGATATCAGTACACTTCATCCTTTGACAAGATTCATGGATTAGTAATATTATGATACTAGATCAAGTACTTTTTACCGTGTACTTCTAAATGCATGAGTCCAGTAAATTTAAAAAATATAATTCTTTAAGATTTATATATGGAAAATTACAAACTACATTTGTACCGTTTAACAGTTGCATAGATGTAATTAAAATAAAAGGATGTATTTAAGAAAAGTTAAAGTGCACAATGTTATTCACTTATCGGCAATTATGCCAAGGAAAAATAAATTATAAGAAAGGTAAACAATGGGTATATTCTATTAAACTTTAAACAGCTGCAATTTCTCTCTCTCTCTCTCTCTCTCTCTCTCTCTCTCTCTCTCTCTCTCTCTCTCTCTCTCTCATTTCCCTATGAATGGGAAATCGTAGTTGTAGACCCTAATTTTTGTGTTTTCTCTGATCTGTATCTGTCTCTGATGGGATGCAGCCATGGAAAATGCAAATGCGAAGGAGAAAATAAACTCCCACCATACCTTCTTTTCGCAGATGTCTCCTAGTGCCATTCATGATTGATGTATTTTACAAGCATGTGCAACAGGGACGCATTGGGAATTCTCTTATTGTTCGATGGAGTAATCTAAATGTATGAGTGACATGTATTTGTTTATATTTAAAATCGTTTCTTTCCTATATATTAAATTTTAGAATGAAGTGTTTGATCTATATACATATACCCCCCCCCCCCCCAAAAAAAAAAACAACAACAAAAAACCCGAATACAAATTATTGATTGATTCAACAAAAAAGGTTATTGGATTTAGTATATTTCTAAGAATCCCTTGTTTACATGCTTAGGAATATCTCATGATTGTTCTACAATAAATGTATACAGATGCATCCAAATTACTTCGTCAAGGGCAAAAATGCGTCATCAAAACTTATACCGAGCGCAGGGAGAGGCGGGCGAAGCCCGCCTCGCGACGCGAGGCTTAATGGTAACACGTATATATAAGAAAATCAGTGAAAAATAGAAGTTGAATTAGGGGTTCTAAGGGCCAAACAATTTTCTTCCAGCCCTGGGCGCCGCCATATTGGCCGCCATTTTAAACAAAAGTTAAGTCGATCATTATATGACTGCCGCTTGTCGACGTTTTTTGCCCCGAAACTCGATTTAAAAACTTTCCAATGTTTGATTGAAAGTAAATAAAATGAAAATAATTGACTGTGCAAACTAAACAACTTTTAACAGTGCTTTAATCAAGAAATACGACTAGTTTCACGTATGTCTTATCAAATTATTAGATGGAAAATAAAATTATTAACATCAAGAAACCGATCTTTTAGAGACTGAATAAAGAAAAAATTCAATTCATCAACTTAGGAAAATTAATAAGCATTGAAAGAAGAAAACAAGAACTTTTGATCGGCTATTTTCGAAGACAAAACTTTTACGTTTTCCGTATGAAACATGACGTCATAATGAAGACTGAGCACGCGACGTTTAGTTTAACTTTCGCATATGATTTGAGTAGATAAGCGGATTCTACCGTGTGCGTTTCAAATAAATTTTGTTCTACAAAAAAATCAAACTGCACTGTGTTGAATCTAAAATCTGCGCTCGGTCCAACGGTCACACCGTTTATATATTAGATATTATACATGTATATACAAATGTTCTTGCATATAGAAGTTTACTTATAGCGAGGCGGCGCGAAGCGTGGCTCGCGTAGCGAGCTCCATAGACAACGTGTACGAACGGAGAAAATTCGAGTTGAGATCTGCACATTGTTCAAAGAAATTTTTATCAGGCCACGTGAAAAAGTTCTACATATCCCAATAATCCTTTGCGGTGCATAGCAACATGGTGGAACAGGAAGCGTTTCTTTGGAATATGCTTACCTGTAAATCGAATCCATCTTTTTCATTTAACAATGAAAAATCCTTTAAAAACACTAAAGTAAGCAACACATATGCTGACGTAAAATAAAATGTACTTATCTGAACTTTTGCTGACATATGACGTCATTTCCTTCCCCGAATTTATCTGACAATTTACGAGAACTGTCGAGAGCAAAAGAAAGTTAAGTATGACGTCACAAATATCTCGCGCTATTTTCCCGTAATAAATTTAGAGGTGGATCAAGCATTGTACTGGGTGTAACGTGTAGTACATGTAAGTACTCTATATTTCAGTGTTAACGCGACTCTTCGGCTGATTAGTTTTGTTTTCATATATTTTTGGCTTAGTAAAGAGGATAATACACATGCAAGTTCCATGTTTAATTAACTGTCATATTGACCCAATGCATACGTTAGATAGGAACGAAAAATAAAAAAAAAAATTCTTATTTTTATTAGAACTACATGCAACCACTTCATTTTGTAATAAGTAAATAGAAAAAAAGAGAAAAATCAAACAGTTAAAATATCTATTTGTAAATTGCATATGGTCAAACCTTTGAGTAATATTGGAATATCACACACATGATAAAAGGAGAGGTGACACATGTCTACAGCGCATATATAGCATACAAAAATAAAAAAATCAAAAAATCAAAATGATGTAACTGAGGAAAATAATTAAAAATCAGATCGCAACAAGGAACAAAAGAGAAATAACACTGACACGCAATTTATTGTTTACTGATTTTATTGATCAATTCTTCCCAAAGCATTATTAAAAAATAAAAGAATGATGATACATGATTGTGTTTGCATAAAAAAAAAACCCCAATCTTTGTACTAATCAAAATATTTTAATATGTCTGCTTTACATCTAATTAATGCTCAGTGGTAGTTGGTTTAGGTATATTAGCCTAGATAGGGCGGGACAATTGGATTAAATGTTTTATAACTTCGGGTTGCTGGCGTTGCATTTAACAAAGATGAGAATTGTGTAGTTCCTTCTGCGCTCGCCCCAACGGTCACACCGTAAAACATATTAGTTTACTATAGTTTGTGGTAAAGGTTATCGGGTTCACTGCGCAGACTTATGTTATAGCGAGCGCAGAGAGCGGCGCGAAGCGCCGATCGCGTAGCGAGCTCTAAGAACCAGTGTGCGCTGGAAAAAGAACAAGCTAAACCTACAGATTCATCAAGAAATTTTTTTGCCAAAAATGGCTAACATTTAACTCATAATTTAGGGCGCCTTGAGTTTTGAATACACGTTTTGAGTACCGCAAAAGCTTTGATGAGACCCAAGAGATTTTTTACATGCTGCCATTCCTTCGTTTTGAGTCGTGATACGTAAACAAATGAATATAGATTTGAACGTGTGATGTCACAGTGATCTCGCTTGATTTCCCGCGATAAATTTAGAGGATCAACCATCTTTAATGCGTGTACTATAGCTATTTAAGAAATAATGTATCACTTTTGATACATTATTTCTTATATTTACATTTGTTGTAAATTATGACAAAAACAATGCTCCATACTTTCTTTTTTGTGATGACATAGAAAGCAGCTTCGATTAAGATGACGTAACAAAAAATAGTACAACAATGTTGCAAGTATTTGATTATCATGATAAATAAATATGACTCTACTTTTGACAAGACAACACTTTTTTATTATAATAAAGTGAAACAGAAAAGAAAATTCACCTGTACAATTGAAAAAAAAACAATTGAAGCTTGGCGGAATTCTGTTGAAGTCGCAGAGCGGTTGGAAATTTGAAAACAAAGCGATTGAAAGTTGAGTTAGAGTCTACTTAGGCATTTTCAGGGGAAACTCTATCGCAGAATCAAATTCAAAATTATAATTATGTTTACAGGCCTATCTTACATGGATCATTTATCCCCCGCAATTAATGTTATATTTTTAAGAAAATGAATGAATAAAACTTCGTATAACAATATACAGAAACGTTTTTTTTTAATCCTAAATTATGTTTTCATTACGACATCTAATAGGTGTGTTTCAGCACAAGTCGGTTAGTTTGAGCACATAGAAAAAGTAGTGACCTAGATTATTCATGCGCTACTTTGACCCATAATGATGTTATGCAGGAATATTTACATTCAATGTATATTTCCCCTGATGTTTGCATTAAAAATCTGCGACGTTCAATTTTCTATGAATACACTCTGATAATTCATGCGCCATGTGAACAAATATAAACGTCTTCACGTGTTTTGAGTATATTTATTTTTGTAAAATTAAATGAAACGTTCAATCTTTCATAACCAATTTGATATGTTCTTTTAAAAAATAATCAAAATTATATCTATTCCTTCATAAAAAAGATTTTTCTCTACATAGTTTCTGGCGCTATATTTTTAGTCGCTGAAGCGAACTAAATAACATGTTAATATGGCTGTTCCATTTATGTTTCATATCCCTGACTGAGAGCGTATATAATGGCTTTACAGCGACAATACACATATATTTCATAGAAATAGACACCAGTATGAAAATATAAATTTAAGCATTGAATGCTTATTTTTGGATGTCGTCGGTCCTGTAACACACCAAGCGGTGTTACAGGACCGACGACATCCAAAAATACGCATTCAATGCTTAAATAACAGCGGATTGCGCAAACAGTGTTATATAAGGGAAAGCATGTGCAAGTGTAAATATTTCAGTATAAACTTCGATACCTGCCTTAGATGATTTGTGGGTTTTTTTTAGTGTTTTTTTTTTATTTGGATGGAGAGATTATATAATTATATACACAAGCAAGAGTTCAGCGTGCATGAACAGTAAGCATGCGTGGATCCAGAAAAATTTTCCACGGGGGGGGGGGGGGGGTCCGAAGGATAATTGTGTTTACCAGGGGGGTCCGAGGCATATTTGCGATAATTTTACTATGTAAATTTAATAAATTTTCATTTTCCAGGAGGGGGGAGGGGGAGGGACCCCTTCGACCCCCCCCCCCCCCCCTAGATATGCGCATGAGTAAGTATAAGTAGAGAGGAAATTTTTTTTTAAAAAGTCATTTTTGAACTAAATAATAAAGAGAAAAAATAAACAGTTAAAAATTCTATGCAGATATTGTCAAACCATTAAATTGGAAAATGGGAAATTACACGCCTACAAACAGGGACCGGGGGCACGGATACAACTTATGCCAAAATAAACAAATTTCAGTAAAAAAAAAAAATTAGTTCAAAACTTGCAACTTGTTGGTGAAAATTGACCCAATTTACCCAATAAATGTATTTACATGGGCATGACATGCAGATATTCCACCAGTGAAGGGAATTATCGGGCTACGACATGAGATCACTGTTTTTACCGGTAGATGTAGTTTGATAGCACATTTCAACAAATATTCATCGGCAGTACCTCTCGGCTGGCAGTCGAAGTTAGCCTTGTTGTATTATATATAGAGGGGATATGATTTTTTTCAAAATGTTTGTTTTAATTAATTTTGTGCAATAAATGTATACATTAGATTATAAATATGTCATAAAAAGATAATTTAAAGAAAAAATAGTAAAGTCCCGGGGGTCTAGATATTTGGGGGTGGGGTCCTGTCCTCAAGCACCTGTGGGTTTTAGGGGAAGCAAGTCTATGTATTTTGTAAGAATTTTTTTAAACTTTGAAATATATAATTCTCTCTCTCAAAAATTCTTTGATGTTAGTTGATATCTGTCAAAATATCACTAAGTTGACAATGATGCAAGGTATGTGTAATTCTTGCTGCGCTCGCCACAACGGTAGCACCGTAAAACATATTATATATACAAAACGATCTGTGCTGATACTATAAAAAGGTCCCACATTGACACTATGTTATGGCGATAGAAAACAGATATATACATGTACATATGTCAACGCTTTTCAATACCATGATGTCTTGGGCTTGAATCTTGAAAAAACGTAAAGTGAATAGTTCTCAATGATGTAGTGGAAAAGACAAGTAAAAAATTACCGAATACGGCATTGTAATCTGCACTTCGAGGCAGCACGCGCACTTGTTAAACTTTGAAAAAAACCTGCGTAAAAACGTCAAAAAATTATGACGTCGTTTTTAATGTCGCAGTGACGTAAAGTTTTATGTTCACTAACGTCGCAGCCAGAGGGTTAAACTTATCAAGATTATCAATCTCACCTTTCAAATACTCTTTGAAATTCTTCGCTTCACCCATGTTTACTTACAGTAATTTGATGCTATTCAATTTTAAACGTTTCCCCCCTTCCCTCTGCAGAGATTTAAGCAAATCTCGATGCTGCCATTTTGTTCTGTTCCAGACACAACAATGTGATGTCAATTCAAAGGGCAACTACTCTTATTTAAACATAATTCCAAAGGGCAACTACTATTTTGCTTCCACCACTTTTCGCTTAATATTTCGATAATCATAAATACATTTATGCTCAAACTACGTTTATCCACGAATATAAAAAATGTCCAGATTATCCGTTTTGAAACGCCCCCTCTACCGCTTCAGGTTTCAATACACAACCTAAAATAGAAAGTCTACGGGGATTTTGCATTGCATCAAACATGAAATAGCCCGGGTGATAACGTTAAAAAATTGTGCGAGGTATTCCGAGTTGTTCCGAATGGAGAAAAGATGTAAACATTTCCCATTGTTACCGTATAGCTGGGTTTTTTGGCGGGGATATAATTTTGGCCTATTTTGGCGATTTTTGAAAATTCACCAAAATTAAAATCACCAAATTTAAGTACTAATTTTTTTCTTTATAGATTTTAATGACAAATCTGAATTTTTTGGAGATTATTTTTTTATATATATTTTTTAAGTCTGTGAGCATGATAAAAAGGGACACTTGTTACATGCATACAGTGTTACAGATACAAATGTACATTTACTCAAAATCAATAAAAAACTAATGTCAATAAATAAAAGCTAAACATTACATAGTTATTAGAAGTTATTATTAGTCATTATTAGAAGTTAATTGTTGAAACACCATATCCCTTTTCTCTGTTCAGGTGTGTAATTAGCCCCAGTGACAGGGGTGCTAGCTTGTGTTGTTTTAGGAGACGTCTGATCCATTATCGACACAGGTGCAGATAATTGTCCGATTAGGATTTTTGCTCAAGTACATTAATTCTTCAGTTATAAAAAATAAACTGACGGTAGATTTTTAATAAAGAGTAAAGGATTCACCAAAATTATATCCGCCAAAATTAATGGTATACCTTGTAGACCCAAATCCGCCAAATTTGTGTCCCGCCAAAAAAACCAGCTATACGGTATATTCAGTAGTATATTCTCACTATATAACTCTATATAGACGAACAGTCAATAATTGTAATATTAGCTCGTCCGAAAAATATTGACCGGTCAATATTTTTTAAGGTAGTCCATCCATAACTATCACATTTCTTATCTAATAGATTGCAAGTTTGATCACAAAAATCTTACAGTGATTTTAAGGGGTTTATTAAATAAAAAAGATTCACCTTTGAAATTAAAAAAAAAAATTGAATATTAACAAATTTAACATATGTGGAAGTTAACATTGAAGTCTATGGGAAAAATGCATATTTAAATATATTTTTTAGGTACAAGTAATTTTTTCACATTTCTCTTGGTAAAAAGTTGCAAAAACTTCCCCCTTCTTCGAATATGCTAAAATAATTCATAATTTACCTTACATATTTTCAGAAAATGATTTTTTTTAATTTTCCTAAAGGGCAAACAACTCTTTAAAAAAATTTAAAGTGCAAATAGTTTATTTAATTGACTACATACATACTCCCGAGTTTGGTTTATGTCAGCCTCATAATAACTTTAAAATACGTATTTGATGAAGTATAGATCAATCAAAATTGTTAAATTTGCCTTAGTTATGGATGGACTACCTTAATATTGACCGGCTCGGAATAATATCTAGAGAAAATTTCCTCTATTTCAATTAATCGCTTCTGATTCGTGGATTCGTAAACGGTAACGTAAATAAGTTTTCGCGATTCCAAAACAAGGTGACGTCACAATAGGCAATCAGTCAAGGCAAGTAAACAAAGGACGCGCAATGCGACGGTTTGCTATCATGACGGATATAAGGATTTACGAATAACTTTGAAGTAAAATCAGGTAGAACATCTGTAACTTAATTCCTACGGGCGCCGGAATATCTCCAGTGACCGTTTGATGCCGACGATATTTTGGAAATGAACCTTTCGCAAAATTTAATTTGTTGAGCTGAGTAAATTACTGCGATCTGTTTTCAAATCCTTTCTTGAATTTTGGTTTGTTTCTTCATATAACAAAACAAATGTTGACTGGGGTTGAGGGCAACATTGATTATATGAGCCCCCCTTGGGACGAATATATTGCCCTCCGCTTCACGTCGGGCAATATTTCGTCCCTCGGGGGCTCATATAATCAATGTTGTCCTCAACCCCAGTCAACACTTGTATATAATAAATCTCGGTAAGAAATCTTTTTTCGTTCCTGTGAACTTTTATGAGTGAAAAATGAAAATTTGTCAATGAAGATATCTTGGATTTTTCCTCTTTTATCGATTTCAACTGTATTTCTTTCACAGGTATGTGTATTTTTATTGAAAAATCATAAAAAAGTGATGGAAGCAATAACTAGGGACAACCTATAAATATTTTAAGGTAGTCCATCCATAACTGATGTGAATTTAACAATTATTTAACAATTTTGATTGATCTAAACTATATTAAATATATATTTTAAAATTATTATGATGCTGACATAAACCAAACTCAGAAGTATGTAAGTAGTCGACTAAGTGAACTGTTTGCACTTAAAACTTTTTCAAAGAGTTGTCTGCCCTTTACAAAAATTAGGAAAAAATCATTTTCTCTAAATATGTATGGTAAATTATGAATTTTTTTGGCATTTTCAAAGAAAGGAGAAGCTTTTGCAACTTTTTACTAAGAGATTTGTGAGAAAATTACTTGTATTAAAACGATATATTTAAAAATGCATTTTTCCATAGACTACAATATTAACTTTAAGATGTGATAAATTTGTTAATATTGGAAAGTTTTTAAAATTTCAAAGGTGAATATTTATTATTTGATAAAGTCCTTAAAATCACACTAAGATTTTAGTGATCAAACTTGCAATCTATTAGATATGAAATATGGTAGTTATGGATGGACTACCTTAAGAACTTACGGAACACGGTTTCTGTGTTAAATAATATGAAATATCGAGATGAGTAGGCGAAGCGGCGGTCTATGACGGCCATATTGCCTAATATTAATTCTTTACGAACCTACATAGAAATATATGAGGCAATCATGTGCCATGTTTAAACCAATGAAAGTGTGACATTTCAGTCCAGGGGAAAACAAGTAATAATATCACACCCGTCTCCGGCAATCTTCGGATGTTATATCACACCCCTTTTCCGTTAATAATCGGCTATTATGACGTAGAAATCGGTATGCGTCGTTCAACTCCGATCTCCGAGCATGACGTCAAATAATTACGTCGACATCAACTTGGTATAAATTATCCTTGTCTGGCATTATGATTTTTAAAAATTAACAAATTAACCACCAGATTTGCCTTAAACTTTAAGATATGATATTTGGCCATAAACTATCATTTTGGGAAGAAAAATTCCAAACATTTTAGCTTTAAAAATTGAACATTTTCTTATATCTTTATAAAGAGATCTTCGTCTAAAGGAAATAAATATAGCCTTAAAATGACCAAAACCACCTAGCCCTCTTAATGTTGATGTGTTAAAAAAGCAAAAAAAAATCATTGATAAATAATTTTACACTGCAACGTAGTTCACACAGAATTGACGTTTTCGCTTTTCTATAGGTTCATACAAGGAAACATATTTGCAAATAATTTAATTCTGGTTGTAAAACGGCGTTTGATTGGATAAAAAAATTCAGTTAAATTTGTATAACCTGATTTGCACGTCACAATACACAAACATCAAAAACGTACTAATCCGTTTGACGTCATGTTTGCGTTATGTTTTATTTTTAAACTGATTAAAATCATTTTTAAAAGTAAAAGGCAGTCAATTTGTTCAGTAAATTACAGAAAATTAAATTATAAGGAATGAACTCAATATCTACCCAAGCTATACTCGTATAACCAGGGTTAGAGCAATTTACGCTTTTTTTTATAATCCGCTTCGTCTCTATATTTACATATTCATTGTATTTATAGTAATAAAGTTTGAAAAAGGAAATGAAAGAAACTACATTCAATAAAGAAGTAAAAATTAGAAAAGGGTATATTCTATGAAAAATAAATAAAGAGAGGAATTCGTTATATGTAGGAGCAAGTTAAAATATTTCGTAAGACTTTTTAAAAAAAAAATGTTCCAAATTTGCATTTGGTAAACGTTATAATAACATACATTTTTGCAGGATTAAATTCTAAACAATTCTTAGAAACAAAGGAATATATGATTATTTTCTTTTATTTCAAATTGTTTGAAACTAAATTATGACGTCGATCAATGTGTACTGTCCCAGTACACATTGATCAAATTAGTATGGCGTTCGAAACAAATACAACTAGATGCTGTCATTAGACAGTAATACCCGCACCAAGTGTTAGCCTCTAAATAACACTCTCTTGTACCAGTTTTAGTTAAAAAGAAGGACTCATCCAATTTCCGGTACTTTTTAAAAATTATAATTTTCATAAATGATGAGTTCACATCCAATAATACACATATTGCCTTTATGTACAATTTGGGGTTGAACTGTTTGCATCTGTTTGTGATCTATTATTTCCATTAAAAACCCGTTTTTAAATATGACACAAACAAACATTCTTAGGATTTTATATTCGTATTTGTGCCCTCATGCAGAAAAAAAAATATGATAAAATAAAAAAAAATAAAAATGCATGTGTGTTTTCGATATGCAGAATAGGATTAATTAACACGAATAAACGTTTCTTTTGTGGTGATCAGCTAAAGGAATTCATATTGTGCTAATTGGATTATCATTATGATGTTGACCAATATAGGTAAGTATAATACATGTAGTAGCGCAATATTATGAGACACCGATATACAAAACAGTTAAGTTTTACTTTCACTTTCTAAAATGTGATCTCCCTTTGCCAGCATACTGTATCATCATCTTTATTTAAATAAGCTTTTCTACAGTTTCTGTCATTTTAATTGCAGAATTTTTTTTATTTTTTCATTTGTCAGACTTACACTATTGAGTTGACTCCATATTGACCCTATTTTGTATTAAATTTGGGTCTTAAATATCATGTTTATATGAGTTATAATAGGGAGGAAGGGGAAGGGCCTTAACCGTTCCCCATCCCCAGGATGTGTGGATTAGATATACATTTTTAGTGAGAATGAAAGGCATGCTGCAGCTTTTTTTTCCCATTATACCCCCTACCCCATCATCATACACCAGTAATAGAAAAAGAGTTAATGACTAATTTTCTTTTATTTTAAATTGCTTATTCTTTTTTGTCAAGAGATATGTGGTATGTCAAGATTTATGACTCATGAAAATTTGTGCATTTAAATCCTGATTGTTAACATACATGTATAATTATATATATAAAAAAAAAATACATGTGATATTATATTAGGGATCATGCAATCAATTGCAGAATTGCCAATCGGTTATTTATAACTCATTTTGACTGGTTAATTTGTTAATCATTTTGAAAATAGAGACATTTCTAACTACATGTATAACATATTATCAATAGATTGATTTTTTAACTATTTAGGGCCCCACTCTGCAGATGCCCTATAGTGATCATTCTGTCCAATTCTGCTGATCATGTCAAGATACATTAGATACATTTAAGACAAATTGGCCCCTGCCCCTTGGATTATTCCCCCACCCCCTGGAGTTGTTTTTAAACACCCCCCCCCCTCTGAAATAGGAAATTATAATACATTTCAATAACTGTTGAGATCCCCACCCTAGACCATATTCATTCTTCCTCCTTGTGTCATTGCACATCAATTGGTACATGTATATAGGTTATACCCCCTTTGAGATGCCCAGTGACTTTCCAGAGTTAGAACTAATCAAGTAACCTATCTTATTCATATGTAGTGTAATTCCTAGCCCTAGCCCAATGATGACCCTGCTTTGTTTTTTGTTGACTGACTTTATAATTTCCACAATTATATATAACATTTTGTTTATCTTTAAGATTAAAATGCAATTCTCAAAATCTCTTTATGTTCATCTGACATCATACAGAAAAAAAAAATCAAGAAATGATTTTGCTACTGTAAAAATGTGAAAAGAGACTCTGAATCTCCCTACCCACTTACCCCCTGAAAACATGAATAGTCGAATATTTTTAAAATATCCTCAAAATCATCGAAATCCCCGCTCCTAAACCATATATATTTTTGTTTCTTGAACCATGACCATGTCAAGGCAAATCTTTTTGTGGTATTAGAAGGTCATGGCGTCTGAAGGTCACCCTAACCCCACCCCAACCCACCCTCCCAAAATCAAAAATGATCAATTATCTTGAAAAAAATGCTTGTGATCCCAACCCCTAAAGCATATATATTCTTCCTCCTTATGCATCTTATGGTACATTATTTCAATCACAAGAGATAAGAGGAGGTCCAGGAATTAGGTTTTTTATGGGACGGAACATCATTTTGCAGATAGCATTGACCCTCAGAATCAAATTTATATTTCTAAAACCTTATTGCATATCTATAGCTCAGCCCCTGTTATATCCCTATAAATGATGTGGCAATTCATTAAATCATGAGAGGAGTTCTGGGAAGTAGGTTTTTTCAGGAGTGATAAACGTCAATTTTCAGCTTCTATTTGACTCCCTGGATGAAATTTAAATTTTTAAAACCTTATTGCATGACTATATGACAGCCCCTATCATACCCCAAGATATGATGTGGCTATTCATTAAATCATGAGAGGAGTTTTGGGAAGTAGGTTTTTTTAGGAGTGATAAACGTCAATTTTCAGCTACTACTTGACTCCCTGGATGAAATTTAAATTTTTAAAACCTTATTGCACACCTATAGGACAGCCCCTATTATATCTCAAGAGATGACATAGCTACTGCATAAATTGTAAGAGGAGTTCTGGGAACCATATTTTTTTTGCCAAAAAAACGTCATTTTTTGATGCCCACAGACCCCCGTGATAAAAACAAAAATTCTGAAACATGATTACACGTCAACATGACACCCCGAAGCATATCCTATTAGATCATTTGGCTACTGCAAAAAGAAATTGACGTTTTTTGAAACCAGACTTTTTGTAAAAATAAAACGTCATTTTTCAGCCATTTAATGACCCCCAGGACAAAGTTGAAATTTCCGAAACCTTATTGCGCATCTATAGGACACCCCAAAACATATTCCAAGAGATGAGTAGTCTACTGTTGAAAATGTAAAAGGAGTTCGAGGAAGAAGGTTTTTTGTCAAAAAACGTCATTTTTTACCAATTATTTGACCCCCAGGACTACAAGAGAATTTTTGAAACCTTTTTACAAAACAACATGACACCCCAAATCATACTCCAAGAGTTCAGTTTGCAGGTTTATAAGATGTAAGAGCAGTTTGAGAAAGTAAAACGTGACGGACGGACGGACGGACAGACGGAACAGGGTAACAACAATATACCCGAACTTTCTTTAGAAAGTGCGGGTATAACTAGATGCTGTCATTAGACAGTAATACCCGCACCAAGTGTTTGCTTCTAAATAACACTCTCTTGTACTAGTTTTAGTCAAAAAGAAGGCCACATGCAATATGTTTCAATTACATGATCTTTGTCTGAAGTTACTTACACAACAACAGAGGTGTACAGGTTGCATCGGGTACTAGTTTTACCCAGCTCTTTGGTTAGATGGGTTTCACGTGGTGTACATGCATATGTTTTCTTGATGTGCAGAATAGGATTAATTAACATGAATAAACGTTTCTTTTGTGGTGATCAGCTGAAGGAATTCGTATTGTGCTAATTGGATTATCATTATGATGTTGACCAATATAGGTAAGTATAATACATGTAGTAGCGCAATATTATGAGACACCGATATACAAAACAGTTAAGTTTTACTTTCACTTTCTAAAATGTGATTTCCCTTTGCCAGCATACTGTATCATCATCTGTATTTAAATAAGCTTATCTACAGTTTCTGTCATTTTAATTGCAGAATTTTTTTTATTTTTTCATTTGTCAGACTTACACTATTGAGTTGACTCCATATTGACCCTATTTTGTATTAAACTTGGGTCTTAAATATCATGTTTATATGAGTTATAATAGGGAGGAAGGGGAAGGGGCCTTAACCGTTCCCCATCCCCAGGATGTGTGGATTAGATGTACATTTTTAGTGAGAATGAAGGCATGCTGCAGCTTTTTTCCCATTATACCCCTACCCCATCATCATACACCAGTAATAGAGAAAGAGTTAATGACTAATTTTCTTTTATTTTAAATTGCTTATTCTTTTTTGTCAAGAGATATATGGTATGTCAAGATTTATGACTCATGAAAATTTGTGCATTTTAATCCTGATTGTTAACATACATGTATAATTATATATATAAAAAAAAATACATGTGATATTATACTAGGGATCTTGCAATCAATTGCAGAATTGCCAATCGGTTATTTATAACTCATTTTGAATGATTAATTTTTTAATCATTTTGGAAATAAATACATATATAACATATTATCAATATTTTTTGTAGATTGATTTTGTAACTATTTAGGGCCCCACTCTGCAGATGCCCTATAGTAGACAAATTGGCCCCTGCCCCTTGGGTCATTCCCCCACCCCCCGGAGTTGTTTTTAAACAACCACCCCACCCCCTCCTCTTAAATAGAAAACAGGAATAGTTGAATATTTTTAAAATATCGTCAAAATCATCGAAATCCCCACTCCTAAACCATATATATTTTTGCTTCTTGAACCATGACCATGTCAAGGTAAATCTTTTTGTGGTATTAGTAGGTCATGGCATCTGGGGGTCACCCTAACCCCACCCCACCCTCCCAAAATCAAAAATGATCAAATAACTTGAAAAAAATGCTTGTGATCCCCACCCTTAAAGCATATATATTCTTCTTCCTTATGCATCTTATGGTACATTATTTCAATCACAAGAGATAAGAGGAGGTCCAGGAATTAGGTTTTTTATGGGACGGAACATCATTTTGCAGATAGCATTGACCTTCAGAATCAAATTTATATTTCTAAAACTTTATTGCAAATCTATAGCTCAGCCTCTGTTATATCCCTATAAATGATGTGGCTATTCATTAAATCATGAGAGGAGTTCTGGGAAGTAGGTTTTTTCAGGAGTGATAAACGTCAATTTTCAGCTTCTATTTGACTCCCTGGATGAAATTTAAATTTTTAAAACCTTATTGCATGACTATATGACAGCCCCTATCATACCCCAAGATATGATGTGGCTATTCATTAAATCATGAGGGGAGTTCTGGGAAGTAGGTTTTTTTAGGAGTGATAAACGTCAATTTTCAGCTACTATTTGACTCCCTGGATGAAATTTAAATTTTTAAAACCTTATTGCACATCTATAGGACAGTCCATATCATATCTCAAGAGATGACATAGCTACTGCATAAATTCTAAGAGGAGTTCTGGGAAACATATTTTTTTTGCAAAAAAACGTCATTTTTTTTATGCCCACAGACCCCCGTGATAAAAACAAAAATTCTGAAACATGATTACACGTCAACATGACACCCCGAAGCATATCCTATTAGATCATTAGGCTACTGCAAAAAGAAATTGACGTTTTTTGAAACCAGACTTTTTGTTAAAAAAACGTCATTTTTCAGCCATTTAATGACCCCCAGGACAAAATTGAAATTTCCGAAACCTTATTGCGCATCTATAGGACACCCCAAAAGATATTCCAAGAGATGATTTGTCTACTGTTGAAAATGTAAAAGGAGTTCGAGGAAGCAGATTTTTTGTGAAAAAACGTCATTTTTTACCAATTATTTGACCCCCAGAACTACCAAAGAATTTTTGAAACCTTTTTACAAAACAACATGACACCCCAAATCATACTCCATGAGTTAAGTTTGCTGGTTTATAAGATGTAAGAGCAGTTTGAGAAAGTAAAACGTGACAGACGGACGGACGGACGGACGGACAGACGGAACAGGGTAACAACAATATACCCGAACTTTCTTTAGAAAGTGCGGGTATAATAAAATTAAAGCCCGACAAGAGTTAAAGGGGTATGAAACTGGGCACAAGTTAGACACTTTCCTCAATTTACATAATCAATTTTAACAGGTATTTATTTAAGCATTGAATGCTTATTTTGGATCGTCGGTCCTGTAACACACCAAGCGGTGCAGACAAATTGATTACCGCGCGTTAGCGCGGTATGATAATTATTTGTCTGCACCGCTTGGTGTGTTACAGGACCGACGACATCCAAAAATAAGCATTCATTGCTTATATTTATATTCATACTGATGTCTATTTTTTTTAAATATATGTGTATTGTCGCTGTAAAGCCATTATATACGCTCTCAGTCAGGGATATGAAACATGATATGAACAGCCATATTAACATGTTATTTAGTTCGCTTCCGGGACTAAAATTATAGTGCCAGAAACTTTGTATAGAAAGATCTTTTTTATGAAGGAGTAGATATAATTTAATGATTATTTTTCAAAAGAACATATCAAATGGGTTATGTAAGATTGAACGTTTCATTTTTAAATCTTACAAAAATAAATATACTCAAAACACGTGAAGACGTTTATATTTGTGCACATGGCTCCTGAATTATCAAAGTGTATTCATAGAAAATTGAACGTCGCAGATTTCCAATGCAAACATAAGGGGAAATACACACTGATTGTAATTATATATATAGATGACGATTTATGAGAGTTTGAATAAAAAATAAATAAACGCCAAGAACGTGAACTAGAACGAACAGCATCTAACGATATCAGAAATACTTGCAATTGTACGTTTGAATGCAAACAATTTTTATTTTAACTTAGAATATATTTAGGATACAGTAATATGAGTCCTCAGATTATTTTTTGTAGATGATAATGTTAAGATATTTGACATAACTTTAAATATGTATGCGCAAATGACGTCCGTGACGTCGCGAAAATCATGCCCATTGCGCCATGATTACATAACATGTCCGAAGTGATGAACTTATACAATACAATGAACAAAAACCTTTCCCAATTTACAAACTTTTGAGGGAGAAAATATCAATAAAGACTTAATACTAGTATATGAATGGTTTGTGACCTCGATTCCCAATCTTTTCTCAGATTTCAATAGCAAAACCCTGATGATGAGTTTTTATTTTACTCACCCAATAAGATTCCATTGTGATGATAGCGAGGTGGTTCCGTCCAAATCACAGATATTTCTGTGTAGGAAATTCCTGTCGAGTTAACTGAGGGGGGTCCACCATCAGGAGCTAAAATGATTTTAAAAATGAAAAAAAGAAAGGAAAACAAATGAGTAAATATTTTGACTTGCCCACCTTCCAATGTAAGAAGTTACCATCTTCATCTGTTCGGCAGGTAACGGACACATCTGTGTCGTTGCCACTGGCGGTGTATGAATGCATTGTAAGCGTATACTCCGCGTATTTCCCGATCTTGTAATACGTGTAGTTCTCCACATACACACTTCCTGTGTCAACATGCTAGAGACAAAAAAATTATGATAAAGAAAGAATAAATAAATAAAATATAGTCAACACTGCTATAGAACAAGTATAAGCCCGTGTTCATTATGGGCAGTATATATGGAAATGAAATTGACCTTTTGAACTTAAAGTCATCTACCGGTACTATCTGATATATATCAACCAATCAAGTACTAGTAGGACATGTTTAAGTTAACGTATTGTGGACTTGTATCCCAGGTACCTCAATTCAAGAGCATTCAAGAAATAGTCTTCTGCATCACATCTTTGGTAAAATTGCATTTTTCATGATATATCAGTAATTAATCAGTTCAACCTTTGCATAGATAATGAACAGAAAGCAAATATTTGGAATTTTCTAATTCAAAGGAGCATAACTCTGTCAAAAATTTCTCAATCGTACCCAAAACCGAACATGACATTGATATTCTTATGATAAATCTGTTTACCAAATTTCATTTCAATATGTGCAACCTCTGCGAAGAAAATGAACGGAAACTTCAAATAATTGGAATTTTTCCAAGCCCAAAGGGCTTAATTCTGTCAAAAATTGATCGATCGTACCCAAAACCGAACCTACTTTAGATATTTTTATGATAAATCTGTCTACCAAATTTCATTTTAGTATGTGCAACCTCTGCAAAGAAAATGAACCGAAGCAGTTGGTGGACCGACAGACAGACAGACAGCAGCAAAACAATATGCCCTCCCTTCTTCGAAGCTTAAACCGAGTATCCCTTATTAATCCAAGATGGCGAGTGCCGTCCCTTTACTTTTTTTAATGTACATTGAATACACTTTTTTAACATGAATGAAGCAGGGGTTTTCATTGAATGTTTTAATGCAATACACAGAAATATACATCAAATTACCAATTTTAATCAATTTTGTCCTCGGGAACATATAATTAAGAACACCGCTATCCGACAACCGACCCCCTGTGAACAAAGCAAGCAGATTGCACAGACTTCTAAATACATGCACTTTAGTTTGTACGAACAGATTTTAAAAAGAAAAAATGAAATAATACTCAAAAGAAAATATGGTGGTTTTTCCAGAAGAATTGACAAAATATTAACAAACTTGTACAAATATGGTTGCCTTATTTCGCGTGCACATCGAACACGTGTGCACGTGTGTATTACAAAGTGCAAAAATATTAAAATATAGACCCCAGCCCTTTTCCAAAATTGTACATAGACAGCAATTGATATATACATGAAGGAAATAAAGTGGGATAATAAATTATAAATTAAACATTCCGTTTTTTCTAAAGCCCACGCTGTTTCGAACGATATTTACGTTAGTCTAGGTTGCATATGTTCCGCGCATGTAATCATAACAGTACACAACAAGTTACTGTAAAGAGCATTTGTGACTATCAGTGCCTGTATTTTAGTCTTTTTTATTTGATCCCTACCAGCAGTGGTTTTGTTTTCTTCAAAACGCGATTTTATAAATCTCCTTCTTATGTAACAAGCTTGGTTAAATGAAATATCTGAATGCAGTGGAGCACAAATAGTACTCTTAAATGTATCGATTAGCGTTACGAACTAGTAAAGCGGAAGAAGGAGACAATGCGTAATTTATTGTGAGCTTTAATAAGAAGTTTTCTTGTCACAGTCTCTTTTTATATTTCTTGTTTGTCATGTAAGATATTGCGTGATATCTTAATTCCATTCGAAATGACCAGGAGCCGAATTTGTCAGATTTTTTTTTTAATTGAAAATTTCGATATCATTACATGCAATATGATACTGATTATCTCGGTGAAGGCTATCTCTTTAACTAAAGGATCATTTCTCTTATGTGGAGATTGGTTGGTGGGGGGAAAATGACTTAAGTTTCCTTCGGTTTTTTTTTAAACTAACTTTGATGTCACACATTATACTATTAGATTTGTCCTCATTCAAATACCTAATATGCAGAGAGCGTTATTTATTTATTCAATCAGATTTCATGCGAAAAGTCTTACTGGAATATTTTCTACTCGGATGTTATCGGTTCTCTGTAAATTTAGGTGATATCCGTTTACAGTGAATATTCCACTAGCAGGAAGGGTCCAAGAAAACATCAGCGTTGTGGAGTTCAAAGATGCACAGCTTAGGTTTGTAGGTTCATCTGCCATGAGAGTAATGAAACTGATTATTTATGTAGAAATGATTTAACCTTCATAACCAACCAATCAAAATCTCTCTCTCTCTCTCTCTCTCTCTCTCTCTCTCTCTCTCTCTCTCTCTCTCTCTCTCCGGTCTTGTAAATCGCACTGTTCTTTCTCCTTTTTTTAACGACAGTTTTAAGCTGTAGTTAAAATTATAACATGACAAAAACAAAAGTTTTGTTATGCATGTAAATATATTTCTATATGATCGAAAACTGTTCTAAGTGAAAAAAAACTTTCATTATAAAAGTGTACATTTGAGTGTAAAAAGTACATATCTGTGTGGGCAGCTACATTATACAGTTAAAATTGGAAAATACAGTTTCATTTGACAGAAAGAACCATTCCAAGCAATTATTAATCTTAAGTTAATCATAAGATTTGGAAACGATAATCCACTTCCATTTCAAATTAACATTTTTTTAATATTAAGATGTAGTTTGTTCCGTGTAAAAAAAACCATTCCCACGTGAGAAAGTACGATTGAAAATGACCACTTTTATTCTTAATAGAGGAGTTCTTTAACTGAAGGTCTAGGTTTATTATTTCTGCAGGTCTGTAGCTCCCGGTCTGAAAAAAAATCGGATGGACGACCTGATGGCTACATTTCTTTAAGTTTATGTGTTAACAAGTTGCAATTAATTAACGGCGCACAAAAACTTGCACTAGGTTTGGACTGACGATCTTATTTCCGAACACATTTCTATACAATATTCAATTCCATAAAACTCTCGTACGTTTTACTACAGATATCGTTGCTTTACCTGCCTCTGATATTCAAAGTGTAGATTGATTACATGTAGAACTGGCGACTCTCGATCTGCACGTGAATACAACATACTTCATTTTCCAAGATCGGTTAGCATGTTTAAGAGAAGTAAAGCGACGACACCAGTAGTAAATTGTCTGAATTTAATGGTACTAATTACTTTTCACAAAATTTTTGAGAAAATAAAGTTTATCAGTACAAAACTAGCGCAAGTTTTGTGCATGCACATGCTTGCGTTTTAAATCATCTATATTACATTTCCATACCCCTTTTTTCAAAATATCTGTGTTATTCCAAATTGTTTGAAGTGTATTTTCTTGGAAAATATTTTCAATACTAGTAATTCATTTTTCACGTTTTATCATTACAATTATCCAATTTCTGGAATTTGGATTAAGCATTTCGATAAGAAGGAGTAATATATAAATAAATAATTACAATAAAACATAGATATTAAAACTGTCACTAAGACAGTTTTAATTTCTGTGTTTTATTGAATTTGATATGATGTTGTTTATTTGTATTGCAATCACGCGAACAAAATTGTTTGGATAAATTATTCCAAAAATTTTCTAACCTAAAACATGTAATATCACTATTTATGACAGTGTATTTTAATCAATTGAAAAAAATATATCGTTAAATTGTGAACGCTGGAAGTGGGATATGAAATTAGATAACCATGTTCAAGTCATACTCACATAGCGCCCCTGTCAAACTCAAGACAGCTAGTGCCACCAACAACACGATTCTTATCCTCACAGCCATTATTGTTCACCAAACAAAATGGAATGATAAAGTTGCGTAAATTAAATAAAGAAAATTAGATGGAACTTTTGAAGTTCGTTTCCCCCAATCCAACAATCATATCATGGTGTATATGAAATCAAACTAATTCACAATAGTGAAAATGATGAAAGTTCGCTCTAAATAGACTAAATTTGAACCCACATTTGACAGGGGTGAAAGGTTCGATCAGCTAATCCCAAGATTATACCAAATTCGCGTGAAACCTCTTGTATTAATTACATGTTCGGGCGATTAATTAATATGATTATATCAAAGTACTTTGGCATTTACCTACGCATAAATATATAAGTAAGTCAGAGTCTTGATCACGAATATTGCATTAAGGCAAAGTGAAGAAACGCCAGTTGAATACTTGTCTGTATTTTGGCTTTTATATATTTTGAAGAGTTTGGAGTGTAGAGTTGAATAATATTATTATTATACAAAATTTATAAAGCGCCATTTATAATTTATACTAAATTACTCTACATCGCTGTAGATATAAAAGTTATGGGCATTAGAGCTAAGAACATAAAGAATATACCTAAATACACTAAATTAAAAACTACATACATATATAACACTGATTATGCTTACATATAAAAACCAATGCTGTGCTGTCTCTGTACTCAATAAAATAAAGTATAAAATGCATTTATACTTAGGAGTAGTCTGGATAAGCCTTGGTAAAAAGATAAGTTTTCAATAATTTTTTAAAACGAGTAAAATTTCTCTCTAATCTAAGATTTTGGGGAAGATTGTTCCACAATGTAGAACTGGCCACGTCAAACCGCCTGTCACCATACGACCTAGTCCGCGCACGCGACTGAACAAGGAGCATAGAGCTCTCTGAGCGCAGGGACCTATTTGGCTTGTAGACCTGGATCAGTTCTTGTATATACAGTGGCGATGTTCTGTGTAAGGCTTTGAAAGTCTGTAGAACCAGCCTGTATTGATGTTCTATTGAGAGCCAGTGTAACTTGACTAGCACTGGTGTTATGTGGTCATATTTCCTAATAAGCGTTATAATCCTAGCAGCTGTGTTTTGAATCCTTTGAAGTTTTGACAAGGAACTGGTACATACACCGTGTAGTAAGGCATTGCCGTAGTCCAAACGAGAGGTCACAAGTAAGCATACAAGGTTTTTACTAGCGCTCTCTGATATTAGGGGTCGAATGCGACCAATGTTCCGCAGTTGGTGGTAACATGATTTTGCGATGTTTCGAATCTGGTGATCCATGTTCAGTACCGAATCAAAAATGACACCTAAAATGTTTACAATTGATGAGACGTTAATTTTGTTGCCGTCAAAATTGATGCTGAGTTCTTTGAAGTAATTGATTTTGTGTTTTGGAGCGAAGACGATTAGCTCTGAATTAGAGGCATTATACGTTTCAGTTCATCATCCATCATCTGCTTTTCCATTCGTACTGAATTCATGCATTCTATCGTAGAAAATAAAACAATTTGTCAGTTTTGTAATTCACCTAATGAAAAAAAGACCTCAGGAAATGAGCACTCTATATGTGTAATAAATTCTTTTATTATCTTTTTGTCTGTCCTTCTTTATATTAAAACAATCCAAACATCTTGTCTAAAGACAATTGGAGGAGAAAAGATGTTTCAGCATGTAACATCGATCGTCATTGTCTATTAAGTGAAATGCTTCTCCAAACACTGGCGTGTCTTGGGTTTGTTTGTATCGGGGATATAGACGACGTGGGTAGACGGAAACCGGTCGTATATATTATGAGGAAACTGAGGGTGAATCGTTAAAAATTGGATCCCATTGACAATCTCAGTACTAAACGTATTGAGATTGTCAATGGGATGCATTCGTTCTGGTGTGAAAAAAACTTCAAACTACAATGATAAATATGCAATTCATAAAAATCAAATTTGGCCGATATTCAATTTTGTAAAAGAGAGTTGATTATTCACGATGATGTACAAAAAGGTTTATTATCAGGAAGTTATTTTTATCAATATTCACATAAAAAAATCATAACTATATTCATTTACTATTCTATTGTAAATGATAAATGTTAATTAATCAAAGTTTCCTTGATTGTGCTTCGAAATGATATTCATTTCGTTCTTCAGCATGGAATAAAAGAGATTCAAATGAATATGAAATTCATATGCATTTAGAAATTATACTGCATTTGAACCAGTCAGCTGCAGTGGTCAGAGAGGATAATAGTGGGTAGTCATTCAAGTGAGCAATGTACCCATGGTCCTTTGTTATTAAAAGACCCTAGAGTTTGATTATTGTTCTAGATTGAAAGCAGCTTTTCTCGTACCGCTTACAATCCACACTCAAATATACGTCTCACTGCATCAACATATGGCCTGTCATTTGACAGCTAGGGGGTATGATAAGGACCAGTTGTTTAATTGCGTATTTGTAAACGTACATATTAACATTAATAGAAAAACTCAAATAAACATGTATGTCTTCGTGTGACTTTATAAATATTATCTTTAATTATAAATTGCATCATAATCATACAATTGACCAGGAGTAAGTTCAGCAGTATTCGGCTTAGATCTGAACCTTAGGGAGGACACACTGTCTCATGTTGTCACGTCACCATGTAGGCAGCATTACCACCCTGAGAGCAGTCGCCATGTTTTTGTCAATTTTACTGAAATGTTTTGATTCTCTCATTAAATATCAACAATTTACTTGGTACATCGATGTGAAAATTAACATCATCTCTGTTGTTAATGAATCACGTGACAAGGGAGGACACACTGTCTCATGTTAAATAATCATGGAGACAAGCGAGGCCTTCCGCATCAACTTGTGACTCGGAATTGTTTGGGTTATGACCAAGGCATTAAATTGGTGCACTAAATCCGGACTGTGTCCTAGGTATATTATTTCGCGGCTCGCTGTGCAATGAAAGACCCTTTCCTTCTGGTGAAGAAGCTAATCTTTTCATTATAGGCAGCAACAGTGTCCTTGCGAAGAACCTAAAAAAGAGATTGAAACCGTAAATGGATATTAATGTCAGTGTTACCCTATAATAATGGGTTTCACGGACGAAGTATTACTGGCGGTGTTAGATACACCTGAAAATGTCTCCTTTACGACATAAAAATACCTGCAGGATACCAAGATCATCGGAGTTGGCTCTTTACAGCAGTACAAAAGTCAGCGCGGCGCATCTTACTTTCTTATAAATTATTTAACAGTTTCCCGATTTTTTTTTTACTGTTTGCAACCATATTCTTCATAGATTAATTACCAACGCTAAATCGGTATCACGTGATGATATGTGTAGAGCAGCGCGTCTTTACAAATTACGCTACCATCAATGTTTCATGGTCCCCGGGGGCCACATTGCAATCATTTATCTCCATCAGTCCAGATTAGGATAAACACGGGATACTAACCTGTCAACAATGTATTAACATATTCAATGTTTGACACAAAACAAAAACTAAATTTTATTTGTAAAATATTAGTGGGTATAATTTTTTCCTTTCATATGATAAAGAATTTTAATTTGTTTTACTGTAGACTTTTGAAATAAATATCAAAGTAAAGAAAAGAGTTTGAAGGGATACAAGAAATAATTTGTTAAAACATTACAAGGTTTTAATGTTGATCTTAGATTACAGAGTGCAGAAGAATGTTAAACATTAAAGGACATCATAATAATTTCACATAGCTCAAAATTTTGCAAATATTCATGTTTGCATACAAAATCAAATCTACTGTGAAGTTAAAAAGAGAACAAAAATCTACATCACAAACATACGAGTAGCTAGTGGTAAAATAATTCAAGTTTGAATTTGAGAAAAAATTAAAATGATGCAAGTTTTTGTGCCACGTACTTACGAAACTCTATTTTGGAGATTGTTTTATAGTCCACACAATAGGCAATCAAAAAGAACAACAAAAACAACAAGGCAGGTGTTCCGAGGTCTCACAGGAGCAAAATGCCGAAATAACATCCGCCAATGCCAACTCGTTCGCTTACTGGAACACTCACGAACACGGTATGGCCTGCTCGTCCATAACACCGACTGGCCACGGTCAGCAGCCTTGTACAATTTATAGTGGTGCCGCACCCTAAGGCACGAAGGACCCTATCTATATATCTAACTGCTAATGTACCCTGTCTAGCGAGCAGTCGTGCGTGTCACCACCTTTTAACAACAATAGATCTTGTTTCAATTTGTAATTTATTATATTAGCGAAGGTCACTGCGACAACCTACATATGTATGACAACTAAATAGGTATTTAAGATTTATAGATAATGCGGTCTGTCTGTATCATGTACATACAAAATGCAAATATGAGTTGGCGCAGCGTGTAATATATAGTATTTGTGAACTGTTTAAACGCATAAACAGATTGTTGAGTATCGCTAATACTTAATAATGTGCTAAATCAGAGCAATATTTCAAGCATAAGTCTTGGATTTCCACAAATGTCATTCTCAAATACCGCCAATTTCAGCAAAAATGGGCCATTACACGTCAATCGATACAATTTTAGAATATGGACCCAACTGCAAGTTCGACGTGATTGGTTAAAGGTCCTGTTTCTTAGTAAAATGTCTTCTATTGCATTCCAGAGTAACTCGGTACTGAGGGAAACTGCAGAGTACACTTTCACGCTAGACAGGGCAGTAGAGAAGCTACACATAAATCGTAATTGGATCTTGTTGGTCCTATAAAATGAAGTGAGTATCGTGTTAAAAAAAGTCATATCACTGTACCTGGACAGGACAGTGTCAAAGTTTTGCATTGTTTATGGTGTGCGCAAGTGGGCAAAGTACAATAACGTTGTATTTTCATTGCATTGCTAGTCTTTTAAAGTCCATAAGAAATACCAACGTAAAAATTATTTTGAACAGTGTCCGTGGTCACATTTACATTGAATTGTTTATTCAGAATGTTTCTTCAGGACAGCAAATATCCTTTAAAAAAGTACTAAATATCGGTCGAACCATTATTAACATACTGACCTACAAAGCAATATCTTAGCAAATCATTGACCATTCTGTTGCAATGTGTGTTACAAGTGTGAAAATTTATAAAAATTTGTACAAGATTATGTTTTTTTTTAATTTACGCATCGTTAATACTTGGTAAATAAGAAAATCCCCGCTATTAAAACTTGTCATGTACCTAGTTGATATTTTATGGTTGGTTTCCAATGCCTGCAGGAGTGAACAAGGTGCGCGCACTCGCCCGTCTCTTGTCAACTGTTGGCATGATAGATGTCCATTGTTCGACCATCGGTCAGCTTCCGCCGGACACATTCCATTATAAACCTATAAAACAATAAAAATGTGTCAAAGTCGTGTCATTAAGGAGCCTTAATGAATAAAGTGTTTCAACATGGCGGCTCCTGCTGTATATAGGGACGAAGGATTTTCGCCTTCTGTCCACCATGATGAAAATAATTGGCGCATTCTATAAATAAATTATCAGTGTGTTTGTTTTGGTTTTGTGTTTTTCGACCATATTTGTTTAAAAGATAGTCCAGTTAATAGATTGGGATTCTGTCTTTAAACATTATTCATGAATTTATATTGTCAGAGACCGCAAATACGTCCAAGGACCCAACTGTTTCATCAACTCCATGCAAATACATGTGAAAAATTGCGAGTCGAAGAAAATAGTTTCAATCGTTTGCATTATAAGCATTATAAACATAAGGGTAGTTCAGTATATTTAATTCCATTAAACAGCCATTCGTAAACGCACGGTTGATACCCTTCCCCAACCCCACCCCCACCCCCCAAAAAATTGAAAACAGCAGACACTATACATTGTACCTTCCACATCTTTTTTTTTTTAAACTTTCAGGCTAGCCGAGTGCAAGTAAGTTTGAAAACTGACCGGGATATGTAACACTATTACCGAGTCGATTATCAAGACATCTCATTTTTTAATAGAGATGTGTCCGATTATTTTGTCAAGCCTAATCTCTATGTAAAAATTTGAGCATATTGCTTATTAACTTGTTTGCCTTTTCGCTTTTTAGCATTAAAAAAAATAAGTATCCAGTTTGTCTTAAAATGAGAAATACCATCATGCATTCCATTAACTGCAAAACCTTTTTAATGAGATCATCAATTATATTTAAAATTAAAAAATTGACAAATTATTTATAGTTTTAATTCTATCTCAATATTTGAAATTTCCATCTAGTTCGGGTGTGTATTATGCAGTGCGTAATTTTTTTTTAGTCTTAGAAATGTTTTACAGCAGATGACAAGACAACCTATATCCTTCAGACGCATTGCCAGTGTCAGCATGCACATAGGGCTTGTATATCAAGTCCCTGTTTTAAACCCATCTTTTCAAGGATTTCTGATCCGCTCCTCTCCTCACAATTTTATGAGGAGAGGAGCGGGTTTCAAAAGATTCACCTTTGAAATTTTTTTTTTTAATTTTGAATATTAACAAATTTATCACTTCTTGAAGTTAGTTAACATTGAAGTCTATGGTGAAAATGCATTTTTAAATAGATCTTTTTAGTACAGGTAATTTTCTAACAAATCTCTTGGTAAAAAGTTGCAGAAGCTATCTCTTTCTTTGAAAATGCCACAAAAACATTCATAATTTACCGTACATATTTTGAGAAAATGATTTTTTCCTAATTTTTGTTAAGGGTAGACAACTCTTTCAAAAAGTTTCAAGTGCAAAAAGTTCATTTAATTGACTACATACATACTCCCGAGTTTGGTTTATGTCAGCCTCATAATAATTTTAAAATACGTATTTAATCTAGTTTAGATCGATCAAAATTGTTAAATTCACCTCAGTTATGGATGGACTACCTTAAAATACTCGAACTTTCAATTTGGTCAGATTCTTTCAAGAGGAGAAAGAGAGAAAATAAAATCTTATTTCTCATGTCTTATACGGTCGTCCAAGTGCCTGAAAAAAATTATTCAGCAAATTAAGACCGCTTTTGTCATATTTCGTGATAATTATATGATTTTTTTTGTTTTTTGTTTACGGAGTTTGACATTTTATAAGATGATTATTCTCATCTTAAGGCAATTGCATAACAGACAACACATATAAATGGAAAATTTGCTCAAGAGGTAATCATCTAAATGTCTTTCAGCGTATAAAAAGAAAATTATTGTGAAGACCCGCACACACAAGGGTGTGTGTGTGAGGGTGTGTGTGTGTGTATTATGTGTGTATTATGTGTTGCGCAGCCGGTTGGTTACATCACAAAGTCGGGTGGACACCAGGTCGTTCCCGAATTATCATCTGTTGGACATTGGATGATTTTCAATATGTATCTGTGCTAAAAAGCAAGCCAAGAGTATACATGAATCTTTCATCTGGAATTGAAACGAGCACTTCGTCTTCTGAACATTATCTTTCTATATAATTACCAGGTTCCGACAATGGGTGCCAAATTTAGTGTCTTACCTGAGGATACAACATTCGTAAAGGTCCAAATTTAAATAAAATCAATGATAACGCCTTAATTGAAGGATCATCAGCCTCGTAAGATTCCATGTTTTTATACGTAATAACTAGTTAAAACCCCATTAACTTAAATCTTGTCACCTGGCTCAGGGGCATTCCAAGTCAGACGATATGAATGGAACTATCATTTCTCTCTCCGTTTTTTTTCCTCTCTCTTACTCCGCGTATACATATGCAAGGTTTGAGTTATTTAAGGTATGTAAATTCATTTTCAACGGACCAGTGCGTAGCTCGATGGGACAAGAGATAGTATCAAATCGAATTGACAGGGGGAAATGGCATTCATTTTCAACCACTCCGACAAAGACTGGCCTTTGTGAACACTATAGAGGCACTTGACATATTAGTAAAATTTGAAGCATATTAGTAAAATATAAATACGATATACAATATCTGAAACGTCTTCTTTTCATTCCGTGCAAGGCAAACAATTTTGTTTCCTAGCGTTCTGTATATAGCAACCAAATTAACGGTAAAATTACTGAAAATATGACAAGGGAATACATTTTTACAATATCGTGGTACGGTACATGTAGTCCAATTACATTGATATGTAGGCATTTGTGACAACTATGTACATGATACATGTACATGTGTGGTTTATAATTTCAATAACCTTTTGACGATGTTGTTATGAGATTTTCCATCGTATTCAACCACGTGTGCATATGACTATGAGTCGATTTTGTTATTGTAATTTCAGCAAAACGAGGCAAAACTTCTAGCAAGCAATAGAATATAATCGTACGTAAAACCCGCACTGTAATGAAATAAGAAAAACCTAGTCTATTTAATTACTTACATACGACCATACTATTTAGTAATGGTTTACATGAATTATTTACAAATGCATTTGGTGGAATTTGTTCACAGCTTTAACTTAATCAGCTTTATATATAAAACGTGTGTAATTAATGTCGTCAACCTCTCTTAACGAGAGCGATGTGGGTTTTTTTTTTACACATATGCTTGTATGAAATAAATATATACTTGGCAATGCACAGGCTATACACATCGCTGCATTGCAGCATTACATAAAACCCACAAGAAATATACAAGCATCCGAGAAACTGAAAAGAATGTGAATTCCTGCCGAATGACATTTATCAGGCAAAATGTGTAAAACGCAAGCAGACACGCATGTGGGATCTTCAGAGTAAAAAAGTGTTATTATCTGAAATAATGCAATGCATTCCCTGATACTTTTGCTGATGTATGTAAATTGACGTGAAAAATGTAGCCAACTACTACAAATATAATAAAAATATATAAAAAAAATTTTCATCTTTAAATTTTTAAATTCTGTGAGGCAAAATCTTATCCATTCATAACACTTTTTCTTCTGAGAGCTAATAAAAAATTTATACTCCACAGAGACCAGAGACCCAGTGTCAGATTTAAAGTGGCGAGATATAATGAAACATACCTGTCACTGAAAAAATCTGGGAGATCATATTTCAGCTGTTGGCGCCCCCTCCTCTCCAAGCTACATTCCGTCTCTCATCAGCACACACACACCTGTGGCTTTTTTTCCTCTGACCGTAGCATGTGAAAAGAGTTTCTATGATTAATTAAAACTGGACACTCGCACGAAATATATTTGTTTATACTAACCCAGATACCAAAGAGTATGATGTGATCTACCTTCAGGCATCGAGGGATTTTGGGAAGTTTTACTATCCATTTTGTTGGCAATTGTACAGGTTGTACTAAAAGTCGACACAAATTCATAAGCGTATAAATTAGGGCATACACATACACTGACAGCAACAAAATATATCAAAATCTTAAGAGTTAAAAAAAGAGTTCATTTTTACACTCACATCTAGTTGAAAAGAGAAAAGAGCATTTTATTCGCTTTTAGGAAATGGCCAGAGTACATCACTCCTCCGGTTTTGACTAAACTTTTGTACCGTTCTTCTTGAGTAGGTAGATAAGGAAGATGAACAGGCCATAAATGGACGACACTTTGTATGTAAATAAATTTTGTCGTTCGTCGTTTATGACAATATTGGAAGTCGCCCTTAGATAAAGAAACTATAGACGATTGTATGCGAAGTCATAAATTTATGCCAAAATTAACAAAACAGAACGTTAACCCTACAGCGGGGCGTGTGATGAAATTCATCTTTGCACCATCCATGGTAAGGTTCTATTGAATTCGTGTCCATACATTGAGATTAAACACATATAAGTTCTATAAGCAAATGATATTATTGAATAAAGTGCTCGCCAAGAGAACATGTAGACAACCCCAACCTCTTTTCTTAAATCAATTTGGTCTCGTGCATGTGATTTCAAATCTTTAATGGGTTTTAAAATAATACTACGGCGGTTTTTTACATCTAAATCAAATAACAGAACAAAATCTGAAGATGTTTCCGATCAGTCCATTCGGAGAGGTGTAAAGAAACATGAAAACTTTCGCAAGCCCATGATCTCTAAACACCATAAAAAGCTAGAGAGGGCTTCTTAAACAAACATAGACAACGTGTTGAAGAAGCTAACAAACTCCTTGAAAAGTAGAGTGTTCTCCAAGAGTCTTAAAGTTCTCGACATTATCGGGTAAGATATTTACCTCGAGATCGGAATGGCCAAGGAGATCGTATGTAGTAGGAGGCAGGGCATGACACTGCACATCAAATTCATTCAGCTACACGGATTTCTCTTTTTTATGTAATCGTATTCAGTAAGTGGTTAAAACGGGCTATGTGAATAAACAGATGAAAAATTACAAAAAAAAACAACCTAATTTTAAATTAACGAGCCAACACTGATGCAAAAAGGGGAGCCACACCCAATGATTTAAATATTTGGGTCGTTAACACACACACACACACACACACACACACACACACACACACTAATCCGAGCATCATTTAAAGTCCTAGCTACGTATGATACAATGATTCATAAAATATCCCTTCGTTTTAATTCATTCATGAATTCAAATTATCAGATAGTTTGTTAATTTTCACATTGAGTTGAAACGTTCACAAGGTTTTGGTAAACGTGAAGGGTGGTCGAAGTTTTAGATAATAATGACCAAAAAATCGTTATCTATAGTTTGCAGTAACAAAACAAGCGTTGGTTTATAGATATGATTCAATGTTTATTTACGAGTCATTGATGTAGAAAGAGAGTAAGAAGTCGATTGTCTAGAACTGTTTAGTAGTATTTCACCAGCAAACCGAACTGAATTGAGAAATCGATTGTAAAACTTTTAAAGTAGGACAACTCGCCACCGCCTAACCCTCCCCCCCCCCCCCAAAAAAAAAAATTAAAATGAAAACCAACAACAAAACAAAAATGAACTTCGTTTAAACATACCCAAAAAAATAACGATAGATAATTATTATGATGTAGTCTGTTAGAATTGTATGCTTACCTTCAACAACAACCTGGGTGGGGAAAAGTCTTTTCGGTGTAACTGTCTCCTTAGTATTCTGTGCCCAAATGATCAAGATGCCATTTGCCTCTTGGTCTATATCAGCTCTTCTATTACACATTCCATCTGAAAGAAAAACACAGACACTCATATCAAATGAATGAACACGTACGACTGTGCAACAATTTACCCGATTTAATGCATTCTCTCTATCTATTATTGCCCAAACTGAAACTAGACGGTAATTTTATGATAAATGTCATTGCATTTTCAATCGACGCTCGTTGAAGTCTCTAATTAAGAAACGAAAACTACGTTGAAGTTTTCAGGTGCGATGAGAGAGGCCTGAGGGTACTCGAAAGACCTATATGACTCGAATTGGTAATTTAAGCATACAAACCTGAACATTCCGGACGGTTTCTCTTATGCATAATATAAATGCCATTTACTGGTTGGCTGAGGCTGTTGTATGTCACAAACAGCGTGTAATTTACCTTCTAATTTACTCCAATTTGGGTCATATCTCCCCATTCCAGTCTTCCTAAACACCAAGTCATTCCGTTTGTAAACGTGGCTTTCATTTGCCAAGGAAAGGAAATCAAACACATGGCTTGTTGATGAGCGGTTCTATATCTGATGGAAAGAATTCCTACAGTTAGTCAATGGGTTTGATCCCCTGTCACAATATAGTTTAAACTTCAGTTTATGGAACAACGAACTCTACTTCATTTTAATGAAAACAAACGGACAAATTAGATAATGTCTATAAGTCTCTTAACCGTGTACAAAGAAGTATATGCTTCTATTTACTTATATTGTTTGTGTTGTGATTTAAATGTAAGGATAGAAAATAATATATATATAGAATTTTGAAACGCCTATTCTACACTGCGTACGTTTATTTCAAAATCGTTTTGATTTGATATGCATCTCTCTCTCTCTCTCTCTCTCTCTCTCTCTCTCTCTCTCTCTCTCTCTCTCTCTCTCAGATAGCCTCATGATTTTATTGTCTATCTCAAATTTTCCGGAATATTAATGCTAGCGCCTCATTTAATAGAGACAGAAATATTCTTATATCTGTCTCCGCCACACACTGTGGAATTTGGACAATCCATTAAATCACCACGAAGTAATTTTGATTTCACGAAGACTGTCAGTTACTGAAAAGATTATTGACCGTCTAAGGTCAGTAGAGTATGTTTTGTATAAAAAGATGTTTACATGTAAACGAACTTTCGGAATTAGCACACAATGGTCTAGTTATGCAGGTGATAAAAACAGATGGCACTGTATGTTATATGGTCTATAGTGTTTGGGCTTCGTACGGCCGTCCTGTGGTTGGTGAAGTGTTACATAAAGGAAAGTTTTAATTACAATGCTGTAAAAGGAAAGAGAAATATTTCAACAATAACTGTCAAACTCAGAGCTTAAAACCATGAAGATGAAGCAGTCTTATAAAAAAGAAAAATGAATTCCAGGCTAAATGATGCGTGATATTGCTGGGTACATACAAATAATATTGCCAAGTACTCGTAAACGATCCAATAAAGAAATGAGAGGGGAAAAAGAAGTACAGAAAGAAACATTGCAGAAATGTGGAAAGTATCTTGACTAGGCATCTTTTGAGAGAGAGAGAGAGAGAGAGAGAGAGAGAGAGAGAGAGAGAGAGAGAGAGAGAGAGAGCGAGCAAGTTAAGGTGACTGTTATTTTCAACTGAGCAACCAACAGCAGCTTTGTGAGCAACTTTTTCTAAATTTTCTTTTATTTAATTTCATAACATATAACACATATGTATATATATATATATATATACATATATGGGGTGGGTATATATGTATAACTAATTTAAACTTTAGATGTCAATTAATCCTACGTTAATCGAATTTTAAGTACATGTGATTATAAGAAACAAGTTTTAGTTAGATTTCAAACTTTAAACACAGTGGCATCTTATCCGCTGGCACGCACACACCCTCACACACACACACACACACACACACACACACACACACACACACACACACACACACACACATGGATTTTATGCAGTCGACTGAAATAATAAAAATATCAAAATGAAGGGTGATTTTTTTATTTTCAGAAATCATTCCAATTTGGTTATTGACATTTCATTTAGAAAATGTTATCAATTGTACTTACTTTTTAAAAACAAATATAAAGACAATTACATTAGTCGACTACTTTCAAATAAATAAAAATTATGTTTTTATCGCATAATTAATTAAATTACAATTCATTACAAATTGACTCACCTAATTCCTAAAAACTTTTGAATTAAAAATCTTAAGTTAGAAATATCTTAGGAGTTAAAATATTGTAGATATTTTTTTTCTCTTTTCAAATATAATTAATTAGTATTAAAAGTATGATTGTATTTAATTCTATATATTGTATATTGCTGATAAAAACTCTTTCTCTTATTATCAACTGATTTAAAAATCATATGGGTCCAAATGACACGGACCGAAACGATCAGGGGTAGATATAAGAAAGCACCCATTCACATTGTTTACATTCACAAATTAAAAGTGAAAATAGTTGGTTTAAAATTACTTTTGGCTGTAGATATACTTATCACTCGATGTAGGAAGTTTTGTTTCTAAAAGATCAAACTTTTGTGCTTTGTCAACATTCGATATGGATACAAAATAATCTGTTTTGCAGGCAGGTATATTTCATAAACAAATTGTGTATATAGGCCTAACTATTGCATGCGTCTCGGTGCAAGTGTATTCATCCGCTGAAACCCAGGCAAGTATTTTACAATAAAATATGAACATTATCAAAGACATCAACTATTTTTTATCTGCCAACTTGTTATATTGACGTACAGTTCTGCTCTAAATGGAAGTATGTCATATTTTATTCTTCAAACACGAAAGAAAACTTTGCACTCATTTTCGCGGATTTATTGATAGCATGAGTTGTTCAGCTCCTAAATTAAAATTTGGCAACTGTCGAGCTTCGCTCGACGCTGTAAAAATAGTGCTTTTAAAATGTGGTTGTTAAAGTGTTGATATTGGAAATAATATAAATATAAGTAATAAGGAATCATTCCTTGAATATTATGTGGTGATAATTTCGGTCGGAGCATGGTCAAATCTATCAGAAAGCCCTTCGGGCTTTATTGGATTTGATCACGCCCCGACCAAAATTATCACCTCATAATACTCAATGAATGATTCCTTATTCCTTAAATAGTCATAGAGAGCAGAGCGGATAAGATGCCCGTGTGCTTCAAACCATAAATTACCGATTGAAACTGGTAGATGGAATGCCATTGAAAGAAGAAACAGATTATGTAATTTATGCAAAAGAGATATTGGAGATGAATTTCACTATATTTTGTGTTGCACCGTGTTGAAAAACGAAAGAGAAAAATGTATATAACGAAAATTCTATTTTTTTTTTAGACCAAATATTGTCAAATTTAATGAGCTTTTTCCCTCAAACAATGTGAGTTTATTAAGCAAGTTATGTAATTTATCAGTATTGTTAACGAGAAGACTAAGCTTCCTGATTATTAATTCCTTTTTACAGATCCACATAACAAAATGTACAAGTATACTTCATATATACATGAACAGTACGATTATGAATGTTTATTTTTCCTCTACTCGCGCATAATGTGTTAATTGTGTATATGTTTGTAATATTCTCTATACTCTGTCCCGAGTTTTTGCTTCCACCACTTTTTGCTTGATATTTCGATAATCAGAAATACCTTTGTGCTCAAACTACGTTCATCCACTAATATGAAAAATGTCCAGATTATCTGTTTTGAAACGCCCCCTCTACCGCTTCAGGTTTCAATACACAACCCAAAATAGAAAGCCTACGGGGATTTTGCATTGCATCAGCCATGAAATAGCCCGGATGATAACGTTAAAAAATTGTGCGAGGTATTCCGAGTAGTTCCGAATGGAGAAAAGATGTAAACATTTCCCATTATAAATCTCCGTAAGATTTTTTTTTTCGTTCCTGTGAACTTTTATGAGTGAAAAATGAAAATGTGTCCAAAATGAAACCATTGCGCCACAGAGATAGACACCAAATTCCAGCGATATAAACTGTTTCACAATGCGTTAAAATGAATAAAATCTCCATGTTGTGACGTACTGTCATAAAAAGTAAAAGTCACGGGATGTCGGGGATCCTTAAGCATGCTTAAATTGTTCCACAGTGGTAAAACTTTATCACAACCTAAAGAAATGTTGTATTGTTGTATTACTTCAGTCTCATGCTTACAAAAGGTACAGCAATTTTAATTTACCGGAAGAATTCTGTGTAGAATTCTTACATTGAAACAGGATATAATCTCAAGCCTATGTGAAATTGGGAGGTCTTTTTTTAAATTAATATAAAACTTGAGTTTTTTAAAAATCGACTGTGAATCGATCACTAACAGGTGATTTGTTATTTTTGATATTTTTAAACGTCTCTGAGATACTACCCTCAAGAGAATCCAAATTATTTTAATCAAGTCTATGAAAATATAAGGATTTATAATATCAGTAAGATTGATGTCAACACAGTCAAAATCATTTTCAACATATAAATTTTCACAAAATTGACTAACTTGTTGCAAAACTTGTGACTGATCATACATGATATGGTTTTCACCTATCTCTACCTTTTTGATGGTTTTAATCAAACAAATTTCGGCATTCAACATTGCAAAATTATTTGGTAGAGTTTTCTCCTTTTTCTACCCATTTGGCACGCGACCTCACCATATGTCCTGTGGTTTTTCTTTTCTAAGATTTTCAATTTCTAATTTCTTGGCCAACAGCAGCTGTCGTTACCTATAGATATGACCTAGTTTCTTGTACGCAACTTTTTTCAATATCTTGATTCAATACTGATTTCTCAGATTGTTGTTTTGCATACTTTTTATTGGAAAGTTTTTGTTGAAAAATATTGGTATATATTTACATTTTCCTTTTAATACTAAAAGAATGATTCCTTATTCCTTAAATAATTATGTTAAATTCTTGGATCCAACACTTTGGTCTCTTTCTGGTATCCAGTACAAGGGTTTCAATTTCAGTAATCTGAATCTTACCTGCAGAGACTGTCTTGCTTACTAATTTTGCCTCTGCCGTGCTGAATAAAAAATATCTTTTTAGGCAACTATTTGAATTTATTTATCAAATTTTTGGAAATTACCTTGTTTCCATATAATTTAAAGAAATTTTGCCCTCCTCCTCCGACCCATTGCTCTTTGCAAGTTGTTTTCCATCTCAAATATATATTGTGGCTTATGTGTATGTTCGACCATACATATCTTCATTTTTGTATTTGTTTGCAAAAATTAATACCACTCTTGTCCCTCTTTTAAAGCTGAACACCACTCGTAAATAGGCACCGTCACAGAGGTATATAAACCCTTCGATTTCGTTACACCCGATTGCCCACCTGAAACTCGTGGCCGAAGTGTAGTACTCGTGGATATTCCTTTTGTGATCTTTGGATTTAATGCATTTATTTCTTATTTTATGTGCATATTCTGTTTGTAAATAATGCATTGAACTATTTATCCCCTGGCTTGAACAAATGCGTAAAATTTGATAATTTCATCGCGACCGAGTAACACAGCGAGGCAAGATGGTGTATATATTTATTTAGAAAAATACAACATTGGGCAATACAGCCCATCAGTTTACAATAATCCATAAATTATAATATAATGTTTAACATTAGACTCTTAGGATTCACAGATGAGACTCCAAAGCGAAATACTTTAAACTGTTAAGGGGTCTGTGGCTTATATTGGGGTTGTAGGGATAGTGGTTATAAAAGAGAAATATGCCGGACAGTGACTATTTACGAGAGGTGTTCAGCTTTTATGTTCAAGGTGTAAGAGAAAAATTGAATCTTCTCATAAACCAGCTCTGCTTGGAACAACAGACATGGACCAGCAGACAGACTGGACATTACGTAAATGGTCATGGGCGAGAGAGACCCTGATGGTCTTGTTTACTCTCATTATGAATACAAAAGTGTAAGATCTTTATCGTTAATAATACAACATGCATTTTAATTAAAAAAAACCCATCAACTTTGGTAATAGAACATACATATAACAATTCAAAACTCCAAACAGATTCAGCTGTCCGGGGTACCCCCCCCCCCCCCCCCCCCGGCCTCAAACATGTGTATTTGAAATATTTTACTATTTAAAAAAATCATAATTTCTACAAGTCTTAGTCTTTGTCCAAAATATTTTATAAGACATAACCATCATTGTTTATGATTTGTAAGGGTATTCCCCAACCCCATCTCCTCGACACTTCACTTAAAAAAATATTTTTTTTTAGGATTTCTGTGTATTTTAAAAACAGTCCACGTGTCTAGAACCGTGCCAAATATTTGACAGCAGTTAAGATTTCATGTATTTATTTTCCTTCAGAGTATCGTTGCATTCGACCTTCGTCGACCTTGAGAAAGAAAACACACCAGCCCAACAGAATTATTTCCTTCAGTAATACGTGTATAAAAGTTAACAATTGTTAAATTTTGATAATATCATAAGTCGACGTTCTTTCTCTCCCTTTTTTTAATAACATAGTTCTGCCACATTTACCCAGCCCAAGGACCTAAAACCCTGACCCAGGAGCCATGAATTTTACAATTCACGTAGAGAGTTGTATGAACATCATAACCATGCATTTAGTTTTTCTCACATTTATATGGGAGTAGGGAAGAAAATGTTCAAAGATTTACTCAAGTTAACTATATGGCCATATTGGGCCCACTCTAGGGCCCGAACTCCAGACTCAGAGGCCATGAATTTCAAAATTTTGGTTGAGGGCTTCATGAACATCATAACCATGCCTGGCCCAACCACTTTTTCTCGCAGCAAACATTTTTCTTAAATTAACATATAAAAAAAATTGGAAGTATGTAAAAAATTGAAAAATGAAAATAAGGAACTCAGAGTGAAATTGAAGTGATATGTATATTACCCCCCCCCCCCCCCCCCCCCCCCCCGAGATAAGGATTTTTGGAAGTTTTTTTTTTGCTTGTCAAGATTTTTTGGATGAGTCTGCCCCCCCCCCCCCCCTTTCAAAAACGATGCTACGTGCCTGATGTCGTGTTGTAAATTTTGTATTAATTTTACTGTCACCTGGTACAACATGACATTTACCTCCTTTAGACGAAGAGCTCTGTATAAATATATAATGTTCAAATTTTTAAAGTTAAAATGTTTGGATTTTTTCTTTACTAGATAATAGTTTGTGGCCAAAAATATATTTTAAAGTTTAAGACAGGTCTGATGGTTAATTTGCTGACCACCCAGCTTCCTTAAAGGACATTGTGAACATAAAGAGCTAATTAGGCAATATTTGATATGGAATAGTAGTAGAAGAAAAAAATAAATGTATAATTTGCATGACTCAAAAGATTTAAGCTGTTAATATTTATGCATTCTAAACTAATAAAATCACGAACTATGGAATGGAAACATTTATAATTGTCCGCAATCTTGTACAGGGCTGTCAAACTGAAGCGACTAGTATCTCAATACAGATTCCATTACAATGTAGTACTACAATATTATATATGTTACTTGACCCATAAAACAGGCGCATCTGGCCATGACCTAGTGACCTTTACTTCTTGATAAATAATATGTTACAGATGTAACCTGCATGTAAGGATAAGAATTGACGTGAACATTATACCGTATACAAATCAGTCTCTAAATGTGATGATTTGTTGGATCAAAGGGATGAATTTCGTAGTAAAACATCCTAACCCCCCCCCCCCCTTTTCCGAAACATCTCCTCATACCAAAATAAGAACCGCTCGATATTAAAACAACTAGGAACAACATATTCTCATTTAAAATTCAGACAATCTAGAAGGGAGTATGAGGCTGAATTAAGTCAAATAACTAGAATGCAGAAAGGGAATGGTATGATGTACCAATTACATTTTAGTTTGAAAAAGAAAACTAAAATAAACTAAAGTAAGACAGCTTTTTTATGTTTTACTTGAGACTTTCTTTGAGACTGAGCATGGGATACAACCATCTCCTTACATTATCAATTTGTTTCCAAATTTTAACATCATTTCCATCTTTAGGGAGAGAGCGATCTAAGTTATAGAGTTTGTGCCCAACTCCAGCTGTAAATTAGTACATGTACAATAAAAATGTATTCAAATCAATTTTAACTTTGAATCAAATAAAAAAAATGAGTTTTAGTCATTTACGACTCTAACCTAAAATGACTTCTAAATACCATAATTCAAAAAAACAATTAACATAAAAAACCCCAAGAGCAGTTTGCCAGCGTCCAGCAGTTTATTGAAGTTTTCTTACATTTCTTATTGTCAACTATCTATCTCCCTACACTATTTTACAAGGGCAGTAACTCCTGCTTAAGAACATCTTACAATATCTATAATTGTATATTTGCCACCTTGTATAACAGTGTAAAAAAGTCTTTCATAAAAAGTCCCCTTTTACAGAATTCAAATAATAATTTGATTCAATATAAAACATGGTTCACATCTTTTACACACAAAATATCATGATAAAAAGTAATGGGTAAATGAATAAGGATTGAACTGAAAGAGTTACCTTCTCTTTTGAGATGGCATACATCTGAACAATGAACACGTGTATTCTAAAAGAATGTCACATCACAGTCAAATCACAATGATCTGCAATGAAAACATTCAACAGAACTAGAATAATACAAATAGCGATGTGTTGATGAAGAACCAAATTATTGCTCCTTGTTAATTGTGAAACATGATTTTAAAATCTCAAACATCTGCAACTCTTACTACACAAAAATAAATGACAGTATTATTGGTACACTGTATGCCAAGTCAAAAGCTAAATGATGTTTCTTAGTAACAAAGTCTAAGTAAGAAGAAAACTTGATCATGAGAACTTTAGAAACAAGTTTAAACAAGTCCATTTCTAGGGAGAAGGGCTGTTGAAACATTATTATCATGTACAATACTATAAACCAAGATTTATTCACTTTTGAGACAATTTCAGGACATTTACGATAACCTTGTAGTCACAAAAATTTCTTGCCCTTAAAAAAAATTATCAGGTTTATAAATGCCTTAATCCATTTGCAATTATAATCATACTTAGTTTATTTCCTTTTCACCATTTTATCAAATTTTTTCACAAAATAATAAAGTTGTTGTAAATAAAAGATGGTTTATATTATCATTTATTGCATCATTTCCATCTGTAAGTTAATGTAACATCTAATTATGATAATATCTGATCACAATTCTTGTCTGCAAAGGACATGAAAAAAGTGAATATAAATTGTAATAACTTTTTAATTCATAAACAAGATATTTATTTAATAATGATTCTTTTTTACCCCAAAAGCAATAAAATGTCATGTATATATATTTTTTCATTGTTAATGATTTCACCTATTCCTCCCTTTTATGTATATACAATGCCTCAGACACTTTTCTATCAAACATTGTCATAAAGTATAGCAGTCATTCATTTATAAAATTAATGAGGTAAAAACCTTGATGGGAGTCACAACTCTACTTGTTGGAGCAAAATTTTAATTGTTTAATAAGAGGAAACACTTGCATATTAAACATGACAGTGAGAGACAATAATTTTTTGAGATTATTGGTAAAACTAATAAACATTTTTATGGACTAACAAACAAGGAAATTTCTGTGGATTATGTCCAATAAAAATGATGGTATGTTGCTTACCATATATATTACAATATATTTCATCAATATTTGAGAATACACTATTATGTAACCTCAAGAAAAGAAAGAACAAAATAATATAAAAAGATAGTACTGGTATGTCATTACTGGTACAATGATTTTTTTTCTGTATGTGTATTAATTGCATAGTTTCATAGATTATTCCCATCTGCTATACCTTGTAATATTATTATTAATTTTTCTTTTCTTTTCTTTTGAATGCAACTATAAATTTTGACTTTCATATATTGTACAAATGTGCTTGTAACCCTTTGGGGCCCCAAATTGGATTCAATAAATCTGATAACACTTGATTTTATTGCAATTATAATAATAAAAGTGAAAAAATTAACCAGATGAATAAAAAATATTTAAAATGAATATGAAACCATATGAAATTTTTTCTGGGGGTGGGGGAGGGGGTTGAATGTTTTATTTTAGGTCATCAGCTAAAAAAGGAGAAAAAATTTTTAAACGAAACATTTTTACACTATTTCTAGTTAATCAATAGAACTGAATATTATATAATTTGTTCCAGGAGTTAAGTAAATAAAGATATTCTCTTGATTTTAAATTGCTTTCATTTATTAGAAATGATCTGCTAGAGAATCATCATCAAATTTATAAATGGACTTTTACAAAGTCTCCAATATCTCTGTAAATCACAGTAAAGGCTTGTATCTCATCGGAAGATTTGTTACACATATCAATCACCCCGACTCTCAAATCAAAGTATATATGTCATTATAATGACTTATTGGTACCATATATTTTGCTGTAAAATTTGTCAAGCAAGTTACTAATAAAGGCTTACATCACTTGTGATTTTGTGAATGTTATTCTTGTCTTTCTTTAGATACATGTACTTTTGAATTCCTATCATTTGAAACATTTGTCCCTCTTTATATGATGCTTAGAGTAAACAGTTTAATTATTAGCGAATGTTTTCATTTGTAATGTAAAAGTAAGAGTTGACAATATATGTGTATGTAGATTTACATGTTTAATTATACAGAAAATGCAAGTACCACCTTGTACAAAAAAAACAAACATAAAAGATACAATTTTAACATTCACTTTTAAAAAGTTTGTAACAAATGTAATGATGCATACAAAAGAAACACAAATCTTAATGGAGAAACACACTCACAAATTCAATGCTACATATCTCGGTCATCTTCAAAATTCAGTCTTTTTTGGAACAATACAAAGTGAAACAAAAGGACTACCAATGATACTAACCCTTCAGGGATCTTTGTATTGATAGTACTAATAGTACTAACAAAATGAGCTATAATTTCTAACACAAAATTACAAGACTGAAACAAGTAGGTAAAGAGTGACTATTAATACACAGCTTGTGCACAGAAATAATCATATCCTGATTTTTATTGCAGCTGCCATAAAACTTAACATGTTTAGGTTATATACATGCAGACCATTTGGGATGTTATTGTATGATAAACTCTCATAACAACAAAATGCAGCGCATTCAGACATTCACTCTTGAATTTCATGGATATGATAGAGAAAAGGAAATTTCAACTTGCAGTACATCAAAAGATGTGGCAACAGCTATAAATCATGCTGGATTTACAAATTCATTCAGAATAGTTTCAACACCAATTTTTTCCCTAAATGAATAAGTAAGGCTGGCATACAGGCAAATCATGGAAAAATATTTTTTAAAGAAACTAATTTAATCCCATGATTTCAATCCATACAGCAAATGTATATTTAAAACACATTGAAAGGAACATAACACCACTCCCTTTTTTCTGTTCTAAGCACTTATGTAGGAATTTGCTATTCCTTTTCTGAGAAGTATATCTGAGTAAGAGATTTAAAACAAGAGATGTCACACTGCTGCAAACAAAATACAGACTTCTTTCATCTTCTACTCTTCTTGTCACTCATTCACTCTCCATCTTGTCACAGGTGGCTGGTAAGGTACTCAGGCACTGCAATCATGCATTTGTTGCGGGTGAAGCTAAACTTTCACATACACCACTGAACAGTGAACACTCTCTCACTCTAGAATGTTCTTGTAACTTTTGTGAATGTTTCGGCTCAACACAGATCTGACATCATTGCAGAACCTTAATGCATCCAACATGGGCAGTAAGGAAAGCAGTGTTGTGTCTGTGGGATCACTAAACCACGACTTTATAGGAATTGCATTATCTGAAACAGGTAATTTATCAGTCACATTACATGTATGTTCAACAGACAAGTTGAAAATAGAACAATAGACCTAAATGCCTTTTGGTCACCTGAGTGAACTACAATTATTTGATGGATCCAGAATTGGAAAATCAATAATTATACACAAGTGACACTCAATGGCTCAAACTTTGATCTCTCAAAGTTCTTGATCTCTCAATGTAAACACAGTTAAGATTATATTCTCTAAATAACTATGTTGATTACTCTTGAGTGCTCAAACCTTGATTTCTTGAAGTTCTTTAAAATGTAAAATCTTAGTCCTGTTATACATATTCCATTGAGTTTTCCTCTAAATAAATCAAAGAGGAACTTTTGCATATACAATATCAATCAAGTGTGTAATTAGCTGTGTTGACCTTTTCTGGGTGTCAGTAAATGTCTTAAACTACTCAAAACCAAGCTTTGTATTGTGAAAATACTGTCAATTAGCTGAAAATAAGAATAAATTTATATTGGATAATCCTTCTACTCAATGTTGTTTGTTGTTATGGTCTTTCGTTTCAAACGAAGACTTTACTGATTCTGATGGTAATTCTTATCAATCTTGTTTTTCTTTTTCTGTTTTTAACGTTTACAATGCACTAGTAAGGAATTTCTGATAATCAACCAAAATTTGAGTGTCAGGCATCAAGTTATAAGCAAGATTGTATTTTAAAGTTATAAATCTTAGATAAAGAAACCTTGACTGTTGTCCTCAAAGTTGTTCCAATGTAAAAAATGGACAAAAATTTACAGACTGACAGACAGACGTACAAAAAGTGTTCAGGAAAGCTCACTTGAGCTTTCACCTAAGATGAGCTAAAAATCTAAAACAACAATTGAATATATTAAAGACAATTTTATAATTGAATATTTTTCAGACATGTATACTGCTAGCTGCAGAACTGTAGCTCCACTGTCAATTCATGTTGACAGACAAATAGTTCCATCCATACAACAAGAGGCCCAGGTGCCACAACGCTAACCTAACCAAACTGACATAACTGATCAAAACAGCTTTAATAATATCAATGATATATCAAATATGAAAATATTTGTACATTTAGGCAAATTTTAAAAAAATTTAGCACATTTTTTAACATTGAGCCCCTAATAAAGAATGAAGATTTTTTTCCCCTATATATTCCAACATAAAAATTTGCCCCCCCCCCCCCTCCCCCACCTAATCCTGGGGATCATGATTTGAACAAACTTGAATCTACACTATCTGGGGATGCTTCCATATATGATACAAATTTCCTGGCAAAATGGTTTTTGAGAAGATTTTTAAAAATTTAACCTTTTATGTTCCTAGATAAAAATTTGACCCCTAATTTAGCCCCACCCTACCCCAGGGGATCAGGATTTGAACAAATTTGAATCCACACTACATGAGGAAGCTTCCACATAAGATTCACCTTTATTAGCCAAATGTATTTGAGAAGAATATTTTTTTTAAAATTTAACATGTTCCTATGTAAAAATTTGACCCCCCTCCCATTGTGGCCCAGCCCTACCCTGGGGATCATGATTTGAACAAACTTGAATCTAGACAACCTGAGAATGATTCCACATAGGTTTCAACTTTTCTGTCCATATGGTGTTTGAAAAGAAGGATTTTAAAAGATTTCACAATATATTCCTATGTTAACATTTAAACCTAATATATATATCTCCAAGTTTTCAAGCATGTGTTTTACATTGAATGATGAAAGAAGCCACTTTCAGTGATTACATAAGTTACAAGACATGTTGATATTATCCTCTCTAAGGAAAAAGAAGCTTTGCTATTCCACAGGTGGCTTTAACGATGACTGAATATATCTTTTAAGTTGGCCATAATAGTAAACTTGACTTGCATTTTATTGCAACACTGCATGATTTGTGATAAACATGTAAACATCGTTTTTGATATTGAAAAAGAATAAACGATTTACTACTAGTTCTTACTTCTCTTATTTGTTAAATGTCGGCAACTTAACCTATTTTTACTGAACAATGGCATTTGTTAAAGTCTCTGCACACAAAGATTTTTTCCCAAAAAAAAATTTAGCTAACCTTAATCAATTTGATGGTAAATGCATGACATTTTGTTTTGCATGTGTTGATATTGCTAGATTTTTAAAGTCTTCTATATTTTAGTTGATATTTTAATTACTAATCAGAAACCCTATCTTCATATATAGTATATAAAAATATGCGCAATGCTACCTCTTTTGGGTTCTAAATCAACCTCTTTTTCACCACTGGAGGTTACCATGTATAATGACATCTAAAGTAAAATGTGTAAGGAATTTTTGGTATTAAAACTTTTTGTGCGCAATAAATAGACATTTTTTTGTATGGATGAAACTGTAGTTCCACGATCTGTTAAGCCGAATTTCCTGTGTAGCTACAGTTCTGCAGCTAGTCTACTACTTTATGATAAATGTAATAATGTTTAAAGCTGTGATGTTCTCCTTTTTAATCCATACCTTCATAATACTTGTAAGCTATTGGTGAATTATCTAGTATAAAAACACTTGAAAGATCCTCATTTATCTCCACCAGACTTTTAGTATAGCTTCCATATTCAAATCGACAATGCTGAAAAGACAAAAAGAATGCATTGAAACCTAATTTTGCATTCTGGGTAACAAATCAATAAAAAACTTAACCAAAACTTCAAAAATTCACAATCATCAAATAATCAAAAGGTCCAAAGATTTATATTTTTTCTTGTAATTTAAAGAATAATTAATTAGAATTGTAAATCTGCTCCTACAAGATCTAACAACATCCTGTATTGGGTCATTTCAGAACAACCTTTCCAAGAGCCAATGAAATTGCTGCTGTTGAAATCTTGCCTGGTAGTTCAGATATGAATTTCAACAATGAACCTAAATTCCCTAGGTGCCACATGTAGTAAGCAAAGTCATGGCAATGTGCCTATGTCAATTTTAAGTTTGTGTTATTGTTGTTTGAATAATTCACTGAAGAATAGCAGATAGGACAGATATTATATACATTTGGCATGAAAAACTTTGCATAAAATAGACAAATGAGCATTATAGTGTAACAGATAAAGCTATTAAACTATCTTAAGATTTGTTTATTGAAGCTTGAATCTGATTGGCTGACATATTTATATTTATTCATATTTGAAAGGTCGCTGTAAGATGACCTCATATGGGATGTTGTTAGATCTTGTATCGCTATGCTCTAATTTTCTCTCTTTTCACGATCACTATCACATCGCAAAAAAGTTGAATCTTCAGAAATTATAACCATTATTGTTTGCTATCAAAAACTTTATAAATCGCAATAAATCACCGACGCAAGTAAAGAAAGTTATTTCTTTCAATTTATATTTTATTTGTTATATTTTCCACAAATGGATATAAGATACAGTTAATTAAAACAATAGTGTGATGCTCAAGATGAAATATTTTTGCGATTTAACACAAAAAAGGCATAAAATAAGGAATCTACTGTATTAGTCATGGTGTAGGTCAATATGTCTTTTCATAAACATGAACATTACAGTGTTGAATTTTTAGAAAATCTGCTACAGCAGGAAAAAATTACGCATTAAGGCCAGTACATAGGAAATCATGGGACCATAAGTTTCTAAATCAAAATCTTCTGCATTTTAAAGATTTATGGTTCAATCCTTGTTGATGGAAATCACTAAACTTTTTCATGAAAGATACATAGGTAATCAAAGATTATAGAGCTCATCGAGACCAGGCATCACCTTTATGAGACCACAATTATCATATTATATGAAAATCATGGTTAATAATCTTTATAAAAATATTGTATTGTATATGGTATATAGAGAATAATACATACCTTTTTCTATATTACACCCTGTATCAGCCCGAGTCACCAATATCAGCCAGAGGGCTGAAGGCCCAAGGGCTGATATTAGTCGAGGGTTGATACAGGGTGTAATATGGAAAAAGGTATGTATTATTCTTGCTATTATTATTTTCGTATACGACGCACTGAATGACTGAATGAAATAAATTTTCTTGCTTATGAAAAGACAAGAAATGACTAACACGATAGGATAAACGGAAAAACTGTTCAAATTGAATGATAAACCTGATAGGATTAACGCACGATAGGATAGAATTAATCCACAATAGAACAGTATACATGCAATATACGATAGGATTAATACATGATACGATAGGATAGGATGCATTTATCCTCATAATAATAATGTGTCAGAACTATGGAAACTGTTTAAAAGATGTGGTTTTTGTTTACTCGTATTTGAAAAACTATCAAAATTGGTGTAGAATTCATATAATTCATCGTATAAGAAGGGGCCCCAAAAAGTACATGTAGTTATAGCATATCATCCTTTTTAATTTTTCTGTACAAGTATTTAATGTTAAGCAAGACATTTCTAATGATCAACCAAAACTTCAGCATCAATCGTAAAATTATAAGCAAGATACAGAGCTCACAATTCTGCTATAAAAAACTCTGTCCCAAGTTTTTGCTTCCATCACTTTTCGTTAGATATTTCGATAATCATAAATACCTTTGTGCTCAAACTACTTTCATCCACTAATACAAATCAAAGGCCTGAAGGGCCTAAGAGTCGACTCGCTCTCAACATGTTAATATTTAGATTGAAATTTTTCATTACATTGTTAGTAATACATAAATTTCTTTTCATGCCAGCTGTCTTTTGTAAATAAATTAAAAATAGGTTATCAACGATTATAGAGCTCATAGTGGTAGAAATCACCTTTATGAGACCACCTTTATCATATTATATGATAATCATATTTAAAGATCTTTATTAAGATATTGTATATGGTAGGGTGGTTTGGCACAATAATCATTTAATATCAAATGATACAATATCTAATATATACATTGATATTTTATTTTTATTATATAATATTGTACCATATTATATGATACAATATTGTATGACGTACACCTTAAACTTTCACCAGGTCCGGAAGCTGACAATATAGCATAAGCTTTCCCGACTTTGTCTCAGTGAGCTTAAACTTGTTCAATTCTAATTTCAACAATATTTTTGCCAATTGGTACATTATAAAATTTTATATTTACATTTTATTGCCCCAAAATTAATTTTGATAAGATAACTCAAATAAAACATGAATTTATCAATACATTGTTTTCCACGGTAAGATAACTTCCATATTTATTGCATCTATACACATGCAATTAGAAAATGCATGCATTAATTACATTCCGTTTTCTTTAAAGTAAGGTCCCCAATACGATTGACATGCAGTGAAATGATTCATTTGATAGGTTGAACATAAGTTTGGAGACAAGTTAATAAATGTTAAAACAAGTAAATTGTAATATTTTTTATTACACTGTTAGTAATACATAAAATTTCTTTCCTGTCTTTTGTAAATAAATTAAAAATAGGTAATCAACGATTATAGAGCTCATAGTGGCAGACATCACCTGTATGAGACCACCTTTATCACATTATATGATAATCATAGTTAATGATCTTTACTTAAATATTGTATATGGTAGGGTGGTTTGGCACAATAATCATTTAATATCATATGATACAATATCATTTATATTATATAATGTGATATTTTATTTTATCATATAATATTGTACCATATTATATGATACAATATTGTAGGACCTACACTCAAAACTTTCACCAGGTCCAGAAGCTGACGATATAGAATAAGCTTCCCCCGACTTCGTCTTAGTGAGCAAAAAGTCGTTCAAATTTTCGCCACGTATTACATTATAAAATTCATAAGTTTGTGAAGTATTAAATATAGGCCTACATTGAATCATGGTTCATGATAGTTACATATTTTGGCTGTCTTTCACTACAAAATACTCTTCCATGTTTTCTTATCAAGATTGTTGAAGATGACCATGAATTCAAATTGAATGCATACCCAGTTTTTGTGTTCAGAGGGTTTATAATATTTTCGAACTAAATTTGCAATATGACACACCTTGTCTTCTATATAAATTTAAACTAAATATTTCATATCCTTACTGCATGTTATCAAGTGCAAAATTTAGCGGTAAAATATGTTTGGCGTCGAATTTTATACACTTTATTCAACGTACATCACTGCTAAAAAAAATTCTTGGAAGCGACTTAATATTACTTCCAATATTTATTTACTTTTAAAAATTTCCGTTTGTATAAAACTAGCGCAATTTTTGGGGCCCCGTAAATTGCAACTTTTTAATTTAACATACAGGGACTGAAGCTGTGGGTTAATAAACATGATGCTCTCATAGTAAGCTTCTCTGATTTGACAAAATTCCAAAACAATCAAAATAACAAGATACAGGTGAATCTCGATAATTCGAACTTCAGGGGACCATGATTAAACTTTGAGAGATCAAGAGTTCGAGAGATCGAAAGTTTAAAAAAATCCGGAAATTTTTGTACCGGTCATTTTGGTTCTAAAATTATACTAGCCGGAAGTTTAAATTCATACCATAGAAGGATACTAGACTAACATGGTTTCATTCGTGTTTCTGCTACTCTACTTCAATTTCAACAATACACAACAATGGGTAATGTCACTTACATAATCAACCAATTAACACTACCACGCCAGCCACATGTGTTCACTCGTTCATACAGGTAGGGTCCACGCAGAGCTAATTATACGCTTGATCGGTCGTGCGTATACACAGCCACCACTTCGAGTTATCAAGAGTGAAAAACAATGAAATATGTATAACAGGACCCAGGTTTTACTTCGAGAGATCAAGAACTTCGAGAGATCGGAGTTCAAGAGATCAAGAGTAAATTTGCTTAGTTATATAGAGAAAAAAATCAGGACCGTGATTTCACTTCGAGATATCAAGTTCGAGCCATCGTGTGTCACCTGTATTTATCTAAAACAGAAATTGAACTGATATATACAGGTGACACTCGATGGCTCAAACTTCGATCTCTCAAAGTTCTTGATCTCTCGAAGTGCAATCACGGTCCTGAATTTCTTCTCTATATAGCTAAGCAAATTTACTCTTGATCTCTCAAACTCCGATCTCTCGAAGTATACATATTTCATCGTTTTTCACACTTGATTACTCAAATTGGTTGCTGTGTACACACGTGGCCGATCAAGCGTATAATTATAGCTCCGCCCTTACCTGGATGGTTGAGTGAACACATGGGGGCTTAGATATGGTAGTGTTAATTGGTTTATTAAGTAAGTGACACTACCCCCCTTGCTTCCTTCAAAGGGTAGATAGGTAATTTGTAACTGATCTACATGTATTAATTTCAACAACTTGTGAAAATCACGGTATATTGAACCGCTCTTTACTTAAAATATTCTGTGATTAAGAAAACATACTATACTTAAAAAGTTTTTTAATGTGAAAAATCCACTTAATAACCACACAGCAAAGTTCTGTATTGTTTAAATTAATGTAGCAGAAAATACAAATGAAATCATGTTAGACTATCCTTCAATGTTATAAATATTAACTTCCGGCTACTATAATTTTAGAACCAAAATGACCGGAACAAAAATTCCCTGATATTTTTAAACTTTTCGATCTGTACTATATAAGATGGTTATTCAGATATAAACAAATGCAAACTGAAAAACTCAAAAACTTTACGTCTATTTAAACAAATGCAAACTGAAAAACTCAAAAACTTTACGTCTATTCAAACAGACTGTTGAAAGTCTATTAATCTTAAATTTCTATGGCACTTCCTCATGCTTGATGTTTCTTAACTTAAACAGCTGATTGAACATTTTGCCGTTTCCCATTTTATGTTGATTACGATTCTGAATATTACGCGACATTTGCGCCAGTTTATTTACATTACCTGGTTCTTATAATGAACATCGAAAATGACTGAAAAGGTCGCCGAATATTATACGAGAATCTCCCTTTATCACAATAATGTACATAAAATTATTACGATTATGTTTTATTATTCCTCGCTGCGCTGCAAAATCTTCTGGTAAACACCAAGCTATTTAAAACCTCTAAGTCACATGGCAATAACGTGGCATTATAGTCTGTTCCATGATATTGCTTCCATCACTTTTTAATGATTTTTAATTAAAATACACATACCTGTGAAAGAAATACAGTTGAAATTGATAAATGGGAAAATATCCAAGATATCTTCATTGACACATTTTCATTTTTCACTCATAAAAGTTCACAGGAACTAAAACAAATTTTTTACGGAGATTTGTAATGGGTAATGTTTACATCTTTTCATCATTCGGAACACACTCGGAATTCCTCGCACAATTTTTCAACGTTATCACCTGGGCTATTTCATGGCTGATGCAATGCAAAATCCACATAGACTTTCTAATTTGGGTTGTATATTGAAACCTGAAGCGGTAGAGGGGGCGTTTCAAAACAGATAATCTGGACATTTTTCATATTAGTGGATGAACGTATTTTGAGCACAAAGGTATTTATGATTATCGAAATATCAAGACAGATTATAGACAGGTCGTTCAAACAAGATATTCATACTCACCCATGTTATCTCATTTACACATTTGAATAAAAAGATTACCTACAGAGTAAATTGGATGTTTTATCTTGTAAAATCATACTTAGTTATGTTTTCATAGACAAAGAATAAGAAAGGAATAACATTTTTAACATGTTCTGTTTATATTTCAATGATAGACTGGCAATGCCTGTCTGATATGCACGAGCGATACACATATTTTGTAGGATAGATACAGAGGACCAGTCTATTTCAATGACAATGAAAAATGAACTATTTGCATTATATTGCACATTATCAAATCACGTTTGTGCTCAAAATCCACTTCGAGAGTGCCGATGATGAAAACAAACTGGGTTTTTCTAAATATAGATTTTACACACCTCTCCGTTCGGAACTTTTCAAATGTTACATTACGTTCGTGTTTGCCCCCTGTAAGTTGTCGAATTCATGGGCAGCGATTTAACAAAAATTACTTTGATTTGTTTTATTTCTTAAACATCAAGAAAAACTTTAAAAATATATGTGTAACTAAAGATGAGATTGTTTAACCCTTTTGAATAAGCAATTACGCAAACAAAAGCTGTTAATGCATGCACTATGTTTTTAGCGCATGAATAATGTAGTGGAAAATTTCGCAGAAACGACTATGATAACAAGGACTCGCTCGCTTCGCGAGCTGACTCAAAAATGTCCAGATTATCCGTTTTGAAACGCCTCCCTCTACCGCTTTAGGCTTCAATACACAACCCAAAATAGAAATTCTACCGGGATTTTGCATTGCATAAGCCATGAAATAGCCCTGATGATAACGTTGAAAAATTGTGCAAGGTATTCCAAGTGAGTTCCAAATGTAAAAAGTTGTAAACATTTCCCATTATAAATCTCCATAAGAAATTTGTTTTCGTTCCTGTGAACTTTTATGAGTGAAAAATGAAAATGTGTCAATGAAGATATCTTGGATATTTTCCCTTTTATCGATTTTAACTGTATTTCTTTCACAGCTATGTGTATTTTTATAAAAAATCATCAACAAGAGGCCCATAGGGCCACATCACTCACCTGAGCAACAATGGCTTTATACATGTATGGGCGTTCAAAGGATATTGTGCCATATGGCCCCTCGGTAGAATCACAGGGACATCGTATCCGCTCTACACTCTATGACATATATATATAGATAATACACAAGGGAAGAATCCAAAGTAGGACATGATTTGTAAACAATGTCAAAAAACAACTTACTTGACAAAAGTTACGCAAATCCTCCTACACAATGTTGCAAATGTTGTCAAAAAATACGTTCACACTGAAATATTCCTAATAAACTCAGTAAAAAGCGTTTTTATCCCATGAAACTGCAGACTTTCAATCTCTTCACCCAAGAAAAGATAACTCTGTACTTTCGCCATCCGAAAACTATCGGGACTCTATATGTTCAGTAATGATACATTGTAAAATTCCGCGAATCAATAACAAAACAAACTAAAGCATGACCTCACCTCTGTGTACATACATAGCATTGTGCACAAAGCTCTGTATTTTGCTTATAACTTGAAGCTTGACTCTCAGATATGGTTATTAAATAGAAAATTGAAAACAATTACAACAAAAGAATCAAAGGCCGGAACGGCCACAAAGGCGTCGAGCTGACATTTTTTTCTTTTATATAGAATGATACCAATAATTTGAATTTCTGTACTAATAGTCATATCAAATGATATTAGACTTAGAATAGAAAGTATATGAATTATGTTTTCTGCTGCTTTAAAAACAAAAATCAGTATATTTTCTCATAAAATAGGTAGTGGTGCTTTTTTAATACAATAACTCATCATAATTGCAAAAATCGAAGAAATTCCAAAGTTCAAAAATAATTTGTTTCTTTCTGCTTCAAACAGTCTTTGAACAACTTTCACAGGTTCATAATTTGAATACATTAACAGTGTGTCCCTAATTATAATAATAAAACATACATTTATTTATTTCAATTCCCGTTTGAAACAAGATTTCCTATGGTATGGTTGTTTACAAACAAATCCACAACACGTGCTATCTAAAATGCTCGACCAAACTAACTGCATTATCGAGTTTATTTTTTGCAACGAAATTACTAGATACGTTTATCGCTTACATTTATTTTGGAGACCGTGCCCGATAACAAATAAATTTACATCTAAAATGTTATTTCTATCGGGCACTGTCTCCAATTAAAATGTAAGCGATAAACTAAAATAATATCTAGTGAATCTTTACACTTAGGCCTGATTGTATTCATCCGCCATTTCTTGATTAAGCAAATTTATTCATATGCAATGAGTTGTCAATCACCAGGGAGGCAAAGTTGGGTTTTTTGTACACAATTTAGTTGAATAAATGGAAAAAAAATCTTGTAATACGTTTAATACTTTTAGGAACTTATTTCTTAATAATGCGCATTTAAAAGGCGGTGCAGCGCGTGAATTTTGGACGATTGCCAATCCAGACGATCGCTAGAAGGCTGCCGAGCATTAGCTCAACGCCTTAAAAATGAACTAAAACAAAGAAAGAACACAATTTATTTTTCATCATATATATACTTATATATTTCTAGCAGCGAAAATAATATCCATTTAGACTGAAAATGATGAGTATTTTAACAAAACATGTTGCATTAATCAACCATTACGTAGAGATCATACCGAATTTTGCAATTTATATTTTCCTTTCCATAAGGATTATTTATGCTAAATTACATTGAATTTGACTCAATAGTTCTTGAGAAGAAGATTTTTAAAACTGCACCCCCCTTTTTCTACAGTTTTGAGGTTTTCTCAGCTCAGGTGAGCTAAAAGGTGATGGAAGCAATAACTTGCGACAGACTATAGGTTTGAGTCATGTTTTTGTTCACACGAGTTTATTAAATTCAACTTCAGATTTTTAAACTTGGTATTTCCTATTCAGCATTTAAAATGTAAACGAACTTAAGCATGGCCTCAGCTCTGTGTACAAACATAGAATTGTGAGCAAAGCTCTGCATCTTGCTTATAACTCGAAGCTGGACACTCAAGTACGGTTAGTAAATAGAAAATTGTAAACAATTACAATTTATATTTTCCTTTCCATAAGGATTATTTTTGCTAAATCACGTTGAATTTGACTCAGTAGTTCTTGAGAAGATTTTTAAAAATGTTTTCCCCCTTTTTTTTATTTACAGTTACAAGGTTTTCTCCGCTTTGAACGAAAACTGGCCTTTCATTTCTGCAATTTATATTCAACTTTCCATCGGGATGCTTTGTGCCAAATTTGGTTGAAATGGGTTTTAGAGAAGAAGTTGAAAATGTGAAAAGTTTACAGACGGACGGACTGACAGACGGACAACGGAAAAATGTGATCAGAAAAGCTCACTTGAGCTTTTAGCTCAGGTGGGCTAACAAGGGGTTTATATAGCGGAAGCAAACTATGCAGAAATAGAGCACGGCAATTATTTTCAACGAAAATCTTACAAGCGCTGACAGAGGGTTCTGAATGCTCGACCCTTAAATCAGTACAATCAATAGAACCAATGCATTACCCTTACTCCACAGCAACTGGTAGTTTTTATAGATATAAAACGTAAATACATAAAATTGACATCAAGCAATTTAAAATAATAATCTTTCCAAAAGCCTTACTATGATGGGGATTTTAAAGTTAAAGTTTCAAATCAAAGGCCTGAAGGACAACAATGGCGTCGAGTTGAAGTTAATTTGAAGAATAAAGACCTGAATAATTTTTTTAAAAGTCAAAATAATCTCCACTAAACAAAAATGCATATATACTTTTTTTTATTTGTGCTATTTATGGTTCTCCTTCATTGATCACACGTACATTTAAGTACTATAGATTAAAAAAATACTTAAAACAAATTATGATTCTGTAACTCTAAGTAATGTATTTACTTTAACATGAGACCAACTTTTCTTATTGTTTTGCTGGATATTAAGGCAGATTAATTGGCCCTTATACCAAATTAATCTCATTTAATTGACAGAAGCACGTTTCAATATCGTTTAAAACTAATAGTGGAACGAATTGATTATAATCCAAAAGGAAAAAGACTCATATCGGTACGAGTTAATTAAGTACCACTTCCTTTTTCCGCCATCCAGCAACAGGGTGAGGCTGGAGATCTGCATCAAAATTATTATCGCAATCATCCGAAGGTTTTTTCACGCTACCTGGTCTCAACTATGCCGCCAGTTAGACAGACGATCAACTCACGCTCCAGAAAAGAGCATGATCATAATTTTGTTTCGCCGGGCAGAGGGCGAGGAAGGAGATTCAAGCGGACCACACACGAGGCGGGAAATCCCAGCAACACGAGACCACAACCCAGGGGAAAACAGACCAATACTGCAACATCAACGTCCCCAGCCACAGTAACGGTGGCGGAATCAACCCACGAGGCTTACGAATACGAACCCACAGGACGTATGGAAGGCCAAGACGAGGAGACATCGAGCAACATCTCGGGTGAGTGTGACATTTTGCCCCCCACAGTAGATGCCTTAACACACTATACAAACAATAGCGATTTCGATGGCCCCCCATTTAACATTTCGGATTACCAACCTGCTCAAACCCCCAGTTCCATAGATCCCATTAGCGCCCATGTTCCACTTAAAATTAAACAAAAAATTTGGGAGGGAAAATTTGTCGATTTATCCATACTATTAAAATCGGCGCGGGAAATCTCAGATCACTTAGATACACAAGGCCAAATACAAATACGCAACGGCACAATGTGCCTCGTGAAACATAAACCCCGCACCTTTTTGTCAATCGACAAATGGACTTCAGCCTTCATCATCTTCACAAGTATTATGCTAGAAAAATATAGATCTAGAGCCCAAGAATTTTTGAAATATATGAGGGATATAAGATTGGCAGCCGACAGATCTGGGAATGGTTGGTTCACATATGATGAACAATTTCGGCTTCGCAAAGCGCCAGACCCACACTCATCTTGGGGAATCATAAACTCTGAACTGTGGTTGATCCATGTCACTAACAATTACACCATGCAGGCCCAAGAAAAGCCAATTTCTCCCACACAAAATTTTTTCCCCCAACATAAACACCCCAATATACCAGCAGCTAAAAAAAAGGTAAATTCAGCACCCAATTGTTACTGTTATGATTTTAATTCAGGCAAGTCATGCAAATTCTACCCAAATTGCAGGTTTGTTCACTCGTGCAATTCATGTGGCGGATCACACCCCTCAATCAAATGCAGGAATAGAAATACCCAATTCTAACCAGGATATCAACAGCTTGGGAAAAACTCCAATTGATGTCTAAAAATTGTCTGCTTATCTACAAGGTTACAGTGCTAAATCTTTTCTCATAAATGGTTTCCTACATGGTTTTCAACTCCAGTACAATGGCCCTAGAATTTACAGGGAATCAAAAAACTTAAAAAGTGCTATATTAAACCCCAGTATAGTGGAACACAAAATACATAAAGAACTCCTGCTCCAGAAGGTGGGGGGACCATTTGAATACCCACCATTCCCATCCCTTCAAATCTCACCATTAGGACTTGTCCCCAAAAATGATGGAGATTTTAGACTCATCCATCACCTGTCCTTCCCAGAACATCAATCAATCAATTCCTTTATAGATCCAGCTGCATGTTCAGTACACTACGCATCAGTGGATGACGCAGCAACCATCATCGCGACACTGGGGGCAGGTACTTTATTAGCTAAATCCGATATAAAATCTGCATTCCGGCTCATTCCTGTGGCCAAGAATGACTTTGATCTACTGGGGTTCAAATTCCAGGATAAATACTTTTTTGACAAAATGATGCCATTCGGTGCATCCATCAGCTGTGCAATCTGGGAGAAGTTCGCAACTGCATTACATTGGATCATTCAATCTAGCTCACGTAACCCCCATACTCTACACTATCTAGATGATTTTCTCTTCGCAGGTCCACCAAATTCTAATCGGTGCCTATCTACCCTCGACCTTTTCAAAAATATCTGTAGCCATATCGGAATACCAATAGCTCTTGACAAAACCACTGAGCCCAGCACAACAATAATTTTTCTAGGAATTGAATTTGACACTATCCATATGGTAATGCGACTTCCGCAAGACAAGTTAGTTTCGCTCCGACAAAGCATCCAAACAGTTATGATAAGTAAAAAGGTCTCCTTAAAGGCCTTACAATCACTGATTGGTCTCCTCAATTTTGCCTGCAAAACAGTAGCACCTGGCAGAGCCTTTTGCAGGCGACTAGTTGATGCCACTATCGGCATCAAAAAACCATATCACATGATAAGAGTTAATCAAGGCATGAAGGCAGACCTTGCAGTTTGGCAGCAATTTTTGAAACACTTTAATGGGGTCACAGTCATATGCTCTGGTATTTGGTCATCAGATAACAGTCTACAACTATTCACAGATAGTGCAGGGGGGTTTAATGGGGGGTTTGGAATCTTTTTTGCTGGCCGCTGGGCTCACTCAAAATGGCCTACACACTGGGTGTTTTCTGATGTTATTCGTGACATGACATTCTTAGAACTATTTCCAGTATATGTTTCACTCCTGTTGTGGCACCCATGGTTAGCAAACAAACGCATACTCTTCCACATTGACAACTTGGCAGTTGTACAAGTCCTTAACACATTGACATCTAAGTCAACAAGGGTAATGAACATTGTCAGAAAACTTGTTCTCCTCACTTTGCAACATAACATCACAATTAAAGCCCAACACATCCCAACAAAACTGAACAAAATAGCTGACAGTATTTCTCGTTCACAGTGGGGAAAGTTTCGCAACCTGGCTCCAGAGGCAGAGATGTGGCCCACACAGCTCCCCCAGCAGATATGGGAAATTTAATTGCGGAGTCCAAACGCCTTATCAAATGCTCCTTATCACAAAACACCTACAAAGCTTACCAGGCTGCACTGAATAAATTCCAATCATTTTAAAACATTTATGGCTTACAGCCAAGCACAGCAACATATTACTTTATTTTATAGCCTACCTATCCATCCAAAAAATGTCGCCCAATTCAGTGTCCCTCTACATTAGTGCATTGTCATACTTCCACAAAGTAAATCATCTTCCTGACCCTACAAAGTCCTTCCAAATCAACAAAGCACTTCAAGGCCTAAAGCGCAACAACAGAGTTGTTCCAGACAACCGCCTCCCAATAACCCTACCAATTTTGGTAAAGCTTGTTATAGCACTACAGTCAGTGTGTTGCTCCACTTACGAGGTCAAACTGTTCACATGTGCTTTTTCATTAGCATACTTTGCATTACTTCTTGTAGGGGAATTCACTTTAGTCAACTCAAACACACAGAATTCATCCCACTGCATACAACTCAAACACATTCAAGCACATCCACACAAGCACTATTTAAGGTTAACCATACCACACTCCAAAACCGACCAGGTTGGGAAGAACACCACCTTTCTTATCCATAGCCAGCCACTTGCTACCCTGTGCCCAGTTAAAGCTACCTTGGATTTTATCAAGTGTAGGCCCCATACCCCTGTTAACCACAGTTTTCTAATTCATCTTAACACAAAACCATTGACCAGATACCAATTCAACGCAGTCCTTCAAAAGGCTATTGAAAACATATTACCAACACCAGGCCATTTTGGCACACACAGCTTTCGAATTGGGAGGGCAACAGACCTTGCATTACAGGGCACGTCTGACTCCGAAATTCAGAAGTTCGGTAGATGGAAATCAGTAGCTTTTCTTAAATACATAAGGATCATGTAGCTTTGTTCACAACAAAATTCCCATACCTACTAGGACTACTGACATCTACCCATCGGGGGGGGGGGGGGGGGGATATTTGGACGTGTATAGTCAATTTAAAATCCAAAACTAACCAACCCAAAGCATTACAGGTCTAAAAATATGGATCGTAGGATCATCCATTCCTTTTTGGGCAGGGGAAGCCGCCAAACACTACCCAGGGGGACAAAGCCTGAACCTCCCCGCCACACTGCTATGGAGATCACACAGGGGGATGCAATGGCAGGAATTAGACCCACAAATCCTACAGCTCATCAAACACGAAGTACCCCCAAATTATTTAGTAATCCATCTAGGATCCAACGATTTGGTAACTCCGAACTTAACTAGCAAAAAATTCATAAAAGAGATTCAGTGCAGCTTCCTGCGATATAATGCTCTTCTCCCAAATACTAAACTGGTGTGGTCACACATTCTACCACGCCGTTATTGGCATGGAGCTCCATTGAACAGTGGAAAAAACATTGACAAGAAGCGTAAAAGAATTAACAAAAATATCTCAAAATTTGTCACAGAAATGGGTGGGGGTGTAATTTCACATGCAAACATATCCGTTGCCAATCCAGACTTGTTTAGATTTGATGGTACCCACCTCTCTGAGCTTGGCAACAGAAATTTCTTAAATAACATAAAAAGTCGATTGTGGTCCCTTATTCAAGGGAGGGGAAAAGTATCCCCAAATGTAAAGTAATGGAGGAACATCATATCGATGTCTGTGGCGGGTCCGGAGGGATGAGTGGGAGGGTTGTGGGCACATCTGGCTCGTTGTTTCCCTGCCCAGCCATCAGACAAGTTGGCGGGCACATTGTTGGGTAGACAGGTTGTCTACAAAGTATCCAACCTATGGCAATGTGTAATAAAAGTCAAGTAAAAAGACTAGTAAAAAGTTTTCGATTGGGGATCGTAGCCAAGCCTGCAGGCCTGGGGCCCCCTCCACCTCTTGTAACAGGAGGGGAGGCTTAGTACTGGAGTACTTGGGTGTAAAAGTACTGCTGACCAGTAGCAATCTCCTATACAGATGTGCTCGCAAATCTCTCGGTCCCTAATGTCTAGTACCTAAATTTGGGATCTCGGGCATCTGTGACCAACACAGGGCCACTGGTTTTGCCCGATACGATGCCTGCGGGGCAGTGATTACCTGACTGTTCAATTAAGGCAGATTAATTGGCCCTTATACCAAATTAATCTCATTTAATTGACGGAAGCACGTTTCAATATCGTTTAAAACTAATAGTGGAACGAATTGGTTATAATCCAAAAGGAAAAAGACTCATATCGGTACGAGTTAATTAATTAAGTACCACTTCCTTTTTCTACCATCCAGCAACAGGGTGAGGCTGGAGATCTGCATCAAAATTATTACCCACCCACCCAACCCCCTTTTTTCATAGATGTAATTGCATACTATTTGATTGGTTCATTCCTTTATGCCATCTCATATATTCCATAAAACCTTAAGAAAATTCTACCAAAATATCCCCAACCTATCATCAATATATAAGAGTTATCCGTCATTAGCCAATGCAATCATTGGCTAATGAAAATATCACCAAATTACAGTAATCTGCTGTCAGATCTTTTGTTTTTCAGATATTCAACAACAAACAGGTACTAACAGGAAATCCAGCTTATAGGGACTGATGCGGAGTAAGGACAGTTGATCCAATATTGTGCACAAAACCAGTTCGGAACACTGATTTAAGACTTGTGATTAAACTAACTTTTTGTGACAGTGGTTAACATGTCTATCTTGTAGTCTATTTCTACTAGCAACAATATTATAAGACCTTTTTCAAACCCTTGTCGCATTGTATTAAAGGGGGGCGGGTCCGGAGGGATGAGTGGGAGGGTTGTGGGCACATCTGGCTCGTTGTTTCCCTGCCCAGCCATCAGACAAGTTGGCGGGCACATTGTTGGGTAGACAGGTTGTCTACAAAGTATCCAACCTATGGCAATGTGTAATAAAAGTCAAGTAAAAAGACTAGTAAAAAGTTTTCGATTGGGGATCGTAGCCAAGCCTGCAGGCCTGGGGCCCCCTCCACCTCTTGTAACAGGAGGGGAGGCTTAGTACTGGAGTACTTGGGTGTAAAAGTACTGCTGACCAGTAGCAATCTCCGGAAGCAGGGTATACAGATGTGCTCGCAAATCTCTCGGTCCCTAATGTCTAGTACCTAAATTTGGGATCTCGGGCATCTGTGACCAACACAGGGCAACTGGTTTTGCCCGATACTTATTAGTCGGTATGCCAGCTATCCCTCCTGGACCCTAATTTTTATTGTACATTTATGCAATGCGGCCATTTAATGCCAATTTCCTGATGTCCATCCCAGTCATGAGTAATGCAAGATTGTATGTGTTTGTTCAAGTCGTTAATAAATGCAATGAAAATTATACAGCTGTTGTCTATTGTAAAGCTGGCACCAAGGAAAGGTCATGATGACCCTATGTGTAAAAAGAATCAAGTAACAATGCATGTCGGGTCCTGCGGGGCAGTGATTACCTGACTGTTCAATTAATTTTTATAAAAATTGAGTCGGGCGGTCAATTTAACAAAAATAAAATTTAATATGGATTTTATGCAGTCGACTAAAATAATAAAAATATCAAAATGAAGTGTGATTTTTTTTTATTTTCAGAAATGATTCCCATTCGGTTATTGACAATTCATTTAGATATTGGTATCAATTATACTTACTTTTTAAAAACAAATATTAAGACAAATACATTAGTCGACTACTTTTAAATAAATAAAAATTATGTTTTTATCACATAATTAATTAAATTACAATTCATTACAAATTGACTCACCTAATTCCTAAAAAGTTTTGAATATTAGTTAAAAATCTTATGTTAGAAATATCTTAGGAGTTAAAAAAATTGTAGATAATTTTTTCTCTATTCAAATAGAATTAATTAGTATTAAAAGTATGATTGTATTTAATTCTATATATTGTATATTGCTGATAAAAACTCTGTCTCTTATTATCAATTGATTTAAAAATCACTTGGGTCCAAAGTACAAGGACCGAAACGACCAGGGGTATTTATAAGGAAGCACCCATTCACATTGTTTACATTCACAAATTTAAAAGTGAAAGTAGTTGGTTTAAAATTACTTTTGGTTGTAGATATATGAAAGTATGTCATCTTTTATTCTTCAAACACATAAGAAAACTTTGCACTCATTTCTGCAGATTTATTGATAGCATGAGTTGTTCAGCTCCTTAAAATTTGGCAACTTTCGGCTGTACGATCCCTAGATGGCTTTCGAGCTTCGCTCGACGCCATAATAAACTTTTGAACAAATCAATTAAATTTTTTTAAAACAAATTGTACATGGGCATCATGAAAACGCTTTTCTAAATGATGCTTCATAAAGAATTTACAAAAAAATTCAATAAGTTTTTATCTGCTAAACAACTCGAGTTTTCTCAGTAAGGTCAATAGCGTCTTATTTCTTGAAAAAAACCCCATAAATGTTTGTATATATTTTAATAATTGTACAGCAACTTATTAAATAATAAATAAAATCAATTGATTAATTTGAAAGAGCAAACGCATGCTTTTCCGATGATTATTTTTATGGACTATAGCACTCAAACATCACAGCTACTTATAGCAAGGAACACCAGTATACAACAGTCAGCATCATAATAACAATAGTGTTGTGTTGTGCATGTACTATGCCTAAATAGGCTCCTGCACTATGTATCAAACCCTGACTACTATTTAGGCATAGAACATGCACAAACACAACACTAATATATATTGTATTGTATCATATGAAACAATATATTATATTATACAATACAATATCATATCATACTACGTAATGGATATTGTATAATCATATCATACAATATTTAATCATATGATACAATATTGATACAATATATGATACAATATTGTAACATATAATTTAATAGTGTACACATGATGTGATACAACATTGTATTATATATAATATGATACAATATTGTATTTTATAAAATGATACAATATTTTATCATGGCAAATGATGATATTTTTTCATACAATTTATGACAATATCATTCTGTATTACAATTTGATAAGATAAAATATGACACTGTAAATATGATTGAATATAATAAGAATAGGAATCATATGATAAATCATATATCAACAGTTTTATCCAACAAGCAAGTTTAAGAGAGGTAGGACAAGGTTTTCATAGCATCCTTTCAAATATGAAGTTACATAAACCATGAAAGTTGGCCAGGACAGCATTTTTTTTAATATTCAAACCTACTTTGAACTACATGTACTCAAAAAACTTACACCTGCCCCAGCATCTAGATTATCAAATCTACCTCTTTATTATACAAATCAATTGCTATATTAACTGTGCAAGTCTGATTGGGTATGAACAGGATTTACTTCATTCATGTAACCGGCTCCAAGACCCTAACATAATCCAAGTTGTTCTAAATTCTTAATTCTGCCTAAGCATATAGATAATCAAGATCACTCCTTGTATCTGAAGCTACCTCTGTGATTCATTTACATATCTAAATCAACCATGTAAGTTTAGTAAAGGCCATTCTCAACCTAGGTATGTGACCTGCTCTAAAATCATTAACCTCCAGTATCTTAAACCTATGGTTTTGATTCAATTCAGCATTCAAGCATCTTACTTGCATCAGTATCACAAGATGCATCATCCATCCAAGTTTGGTGAGAAAAGAACCAATAATAATAACTTAGATATGGCCATCAAAGGGCACATGCTCGAAAATCTTAACCTCCTCCAATATCTGAAACCTATGGCTCAGATTCAGCAGGAGTATTCAAAAAATGCACCATCCATTAAAGTTTGGTGAAGTTAGGACCAGCAATAACTTAGACATGGCCATCAAAGGGCACCTACTTCAAAAACTTTAACCTGCTCCAAAAACCTTATCCTTCTCTTGGAGCATCTTGGCATACTTATAGACTTATCAGTAACTTCCATGCAAGTTTAGTGAAAATAGTACCAGTAATAACCTAGATACAGGACTTGCTCAAAAAAATTTAACCAGGTCTGGACACTGTCTTTGACTCGGTGAGCTAAAAAATGAGCAAGCTCATATACCACATGCTCCCACAAAACTTGGAAATGCAATGCATAATGAATTGGAGAATATTAGGGATGTCAACGAGTACTCGAGTACTCGACTATAGCTCGGTCATACCGATCATTGACTAAAATTTTCTTAATCGATTACTTGTAATAATGTGAATAAAATTCACAACATTATATATTCTTAATGCTGCAGTTTTTGGGCTATGAATGAAGATAACAGTTTTTTTTGTCTCGGCATGTTTGATCCGCAAGTTACACTCTTTTCCATCAGTGTCCCTGATGTATTTTTATAAGCGGCTAATAATTTATCTCTTTTGATTTACTAAGGCAGACACGTATTTGAGGGGAACAATTTGTGTTTCTTCTAATCAGTTTTTTATTGGATCAGATATTTGTATAATCAAAAATTTAATCATATCAATAATCATCTCAAGGTGTTTGTTTCTAAAATCATTAAACTTTAATTGTTGGTCAGGCACGGATAATGATTTCATATGGAATAAGTCACTTGATTTGCCTAAAATGAAATAGAGCTCAGTTATGTGTATGCATCACAAGAAAAACGGAAAAGCCAGGACATTTAGATAAAATACTTTTCAATTTATTTTTAATCAAATACATATAGTACTTATCATCGTAAGTTTTTAAATGGTCTTTTCTTTATTCAAGATAAAATGTATATGACAGTAGCAATATCGATTTGAAAAGGACACGCAGTTTCAAATAAATGAACGAGTATTCGACAATCGGTCGTCTAAAGCCCCGATTAATCGACTAAGCTAACCGAGTAAAATTGACATCCTTGAGAATATGCATCAAATACAGTCTAGAATGCCATAGCAACCGTCTATATTAAGTGACTCTCTGTCTTATGCGACCAAATTTAGACCGCCCAACGTAATTTTTTATACGAAAACCCTGCATTAAGCGACCTCCTGCCTTACGTGACAAGCGACCGTCATTTTTAGTCCCAAAATGCTGTGTAGACTGTTTTAAGTGACATTTAGCATATTAAAATTGCGTCCCAAGCTGACATACTGTTAAACAATTAAATTTGGGGCATGCGTATTTTAGCGCAAACGCAAGTACCAATACATTGGCGCAATTAAATTTTAGCACACGCACCTTTTATTTTAAAAAGGTTAAATAAAATATTTTCTTGTTTGATCAACGGTTAGGTTAAAATTTCATTCTGTGTCACTCAAGCAAATACAACGATTTTGATTTCAAACCTGCATACACAGTAAACTGACATTGAGAACAATAATTATTCACTTAATTTTGTCAAAATCGTCAGCAGAGAGATATAAAACTTCATTTATTGCCGATGATGTGTAAGTTTTTGTTGGTAAACAAGTTTGAGTTATTGGACTTCAATTTAACGTACCGACTGAGATAACACTAGAAGAGTTCTGAAACTAAAGTGAGGGAAATCGAATGCTACACTGTACTAGTAAGTTTCCAAAGTGCGAATCTTTTTCACAGTAGTTTTATATTAAAATAACACAAACGGAGGTATTATCTAATTATATTTAAATCCGCTAATCAGAGAGCTAGAAATTAATCAATCATGGATTGTCAATATGGACGATCGACATGCTTGATCACATTTTCACCCCCAGGCACTATATGGAAGTGACACGTGAAGAAGCCCAGTTTTGAAGGTGCTAATACAATACAATAATATTGTATTAATTCCCGTTTTGGCAGAGCTTACTCGATTATCTATGCTGTTTACCTGTGTAATTGGGTAGTGTAAACAAACAGAATTGACCGTTTGTAATTACGTAAGCACACTTTTAGGATTAGAAGGATTGGAGTTATTAATTTGTAACTTGAAGATGATATACATGGAAAATCGTTGGCGCACCACTAATTTTAGCACTCAAGAGCAGATGCTCCAAAGGCGCTAAAATTTGTAGTGCGCCATATTTTCTTGTTTTACAGTGTATAGCAGTGTTTGTTTCAATAACTTATAAGAGTATTTATCACCTTTCAGAATAACGGTTCTTATCATTAACCCCCAAACGTGAGGTTTTTCAAGACTCCCGCTATAACTCTAATCACAACTTTTGTAGCACCCTGTATAAACAAACATGGCAGCCCGACAGTAATTGAACTTCTATACACATCGGTTGTTATCATAACTATTGTTACTTGGTAGACAGACGTCTTGGCCAAACTCAATACATGGACATGTACATGTATAAGTTGAATCCACATATCGATATTTTAAAGAAATCCTGTAATTAACATGTGTATAAAGAAGATATTGGGAGGGTTCTTCGTCAAAAAACAAACATGGTGGAATATTAGTCTGACATCTAATGTTTATTTTAAACACAAGTGTAGGGTCAGATTAATAGATATGAAATATTTTGATAAAATCACGATCACGAACAGGAAAAAACGTGTAAAAATATGCATGGTTAAAGAAAACATTTCAAATTGTTTTGATGCCGAATTGTAGCTAACATCACTTACTTGCCAGCCATTAATACAAAACAATGAAAACATTTTGTCATAGTCCATTTGTTGGAAACAAAAACATACCGAGTTTTTTAATATGCTCCTCTTAACTGATAGAATAAGTGATTTTGAACAAAATTAAAAATCTTTCTAAAGATGATGAAATTTAAAATTCAGATAAAAGATATATGATTTAACAATTTGGTACCAATTTAAGTATTATTGATTGCTAAATGATAGATAAAAATTAAAGATTGTGAGGTTAGTCTTGGACTGCGTTATATGTGACTCCCTGTCTTATGTGACTTTTTTCATAAGTCCCTTGGATGGTCACATAAGACAGTCTAGACTGTACATCAAATAATTAAATTGTATCCATTTTGTATTTTCAAGAAAGTGAGCTAGGTAAATTGTGGTCCCCTGCCTTTTCTGATTACCATTCTAGATTCAACTCTGTGTTCTGTGTAACATGACAAGGATAAGTAGAGGCATGCATTAAATATAAAATGGATTGGAGAAATTCAGCTCAAAGCAGGAAGGAAATGAAATAAATACCTGTCTATAATATCTTCTTCTTAGTATATTTCTATTATTGTCTAGTTTGTCTGCCACTGCAGCACCATATATTTCCATACTGGCTGTAAACACAACTAGTTCATACCACTGACTAACCTAGTAAATGAAGAAACAAAATGTGGAGGTTGTGGAATAAGAATGACGAATGATGGTTACCTTAAAAAAAATTCAGTAAAACTCTTTGATATACTGACCTTGCCCAGTATTTTGAGTCTGCATATAAAGACTTTGACCCTGAATTTTCCAATAAATTATTCATAAAAAGATTGAATTTCTTGCCCAGCATGGTCAGAAAGAGTTTCATTTATATTATCAAATCGTTATATATATTCTGGGATAATAATTTCAGTTTATTATAATAAATATATTAATGAGGATTTAAATGTATCATATAAATCTATGAAATGTAAAATTTAAGTAATTTAATATGTTAAACTGATACATTTGAAGTGTAAGGATAAAAAAAAAATGATTTCTGATACATAATAATATAGAGATGATCTTTTTTATTCATTTTTTTCTATGTTGCTATCTAAAATGCAAATGTTACCCCAATGAATACATGTAATATTTCATTACATGTAATAACTGGAGATCAATTCTTGAGCTGAAATAGATCAGATGAAGTGAAATAGATTTTTACTCCAAGAATAAAATTTTAATTATGTGCAGACATGTATATGCTGACCTTTTTAGATTTATTATAATATACAAAACAAGAGGCCAACAAGGCCTTAACGGTCACCTGAGTACCATAGCCCATACACAGGCCTTTCGAGAATTTTAATTAAGCTTCATTCTGGAGTAAAATAAAATCTAAAATATGGTAATAACCACCACCTTCCTACCTGAAATATTACAAGGACATTGATAAGATCATAGCTTTTATGTTTATATGTTTTATAGATAAACTTAAGATGGCTGGTATACATGTGTTAGTAAAAACAACAACAACAACAACCCCTTCCCTTCCCATCTCCAGGGGCCAAATAGACACTTAGGACATTTATACTAAAACAAAAACCACTGATAAGTTATTTTGTTATATCAATTCTCATGTTTGAACTGTTCAGTTATCAACCATTCAATCAATGACACCATCTGGTATTTATTCAAAAATTATTGTACACACTTCAGTATTTTTGGCTAGCCAACTTTAACTTTACTATTAACAACTCTACTGTTTATTAAAAAATTCAAAAAACTGTTGTGGTTATTTTGTTTTAAATAAATAAAAATACTCTTTTAATATTTTAACTTCTTAATTACATTATTTTACAATGATTAATTATTAAATATGAACAAGCAAGGGAAGATAACTCCATTAACTGTTACATCCCCTACCAATCTTTAATTTTGAGAGACTGCTTCATTCATTCTCTTGTCTAAATATGTACTCATTTCTTTCATTAAAATAAAATAATTAAAATTTTTAACATAATATACAGCCCATCCACACTAGGACTGTGCAATAATCCCCGTATTTTGGTGTATTGCAGTACGTAGATGAAAAATATTGTAGCGCGATACAATTTTTTCAATACCGGTATACCAGCTTAAGGTCAGTCGCTGGTTCAAAATTTTGCACCCTCTGCGCAGGGTATTGCGCATTACCATCGTAAAACACAAATGCAGAGTAAAATGGTCAAATAAACAGGTTATCATGTAATGTTTTTATTTTTAAAAAATTAAAAATTTGATAAGTTGTAATTTTATGAATGAAGGTTTTACTTACCACCTAGAAATATACATATGGATTTATTTCCCTTTACAACAGTCAACTCGCATTCAATAAAGCGCTTTATAGACTCAGATTAGTCATAGACATGCTTACTTCCTCTTCCTCTAATCAGTTTTATCTGCGACAAACAAAATTGTCACCATTAAAAACTGTGGGGAGGAAGGGTGGGTAGTATAGGTGGTAAGTAAAACCTTCATTCATAAAATTACAACTTGTAACCAAATTTTAAATTTCATTTCATTCGGTTTTACTTACCACCTAGAAATATACATATGGATGATTACAAAGCCTTATCTAATAGTAGGCTGGTGGGAATTAAAACAAAATTGTCCTCTTTTAATAGACTGTATTCCTGAACATTCATTCCCATAACCACTACGTACAAACATATAAATATATACAAATAAAACCCATGTCAAAATTTACATACACAGCAACTCGCAGAAAAGATAAACATTTTAATACCGGTACATCCACATTTTTTAAATAATATTTTGTGAATGTAGGCTCTGATTTCCAATCGGCTGAATTCAAAATAGCCGACATACTAGCACCATTAAAAAGAGCCCAAGAAGGACCAATTGAACGTGTTGAATGACCCATTACTTTGATATTGTCATCATAAGCCATTTGATGGTATTGACAATCCATCTAGTTATTGTCTGAGTTGAGACTGGTTTGTGAGGTATATTCAAAGATAGAAACAATTTTGTTTCATCTTTTCCCTTCAGAAATTTCCTAAACTGTTCAGTTCTTTTTAAATAAAAAGCCAAAGTTCTTTTAGGATCTAACTTTTTATTTTCAGAAAAAGCTTGTACAAAAACCTTGATACCAAAATGGTTCATTCGATCCTATTTCGATAACCCTTGTCTCACGAAAGTCACTCCTCTGTTTGTCACTGTCACAGCTCCTTCTCCCAACTTCAGGGCTTGGATATCCGAGCACCTTCGGAAAGTTGTAATGGCTACAAGAAAAACAGTCTTGTAAGTCAAATGTTTTAAAGAAGTCAATTTTAATGGTTCAAAAGGTGCTTTTTGAATCATATCTAATACTTTGAGTAAGTCCCAGTCAGGAACTACACCAACACTTGGGGGTCTAGTATTAAACACTCCTTTCAAAAGACGAATAATGTATGGATGTTGTCCCACAGGAACATTGTCAATACGAGTCAGAACAGATGACAGCATAGACTTATACCCTACTATAGTTCTATACTGTAGACCCTCTTTGTACAATTCTGTCAAAAATTCTGCACAAATGTAACAGATGTAACTGAATCGGTCTCATGAACAATCTGGCATAAGGAATGAGTTCTAGGCATGAAGCTATTAGCCCCAATACTTTCAGGAAGGTTTGTGCTGATGACATTTAATTTCCTGCTAGTATTAGGGTTTGAGCTGCTGACTCTATATTCTGAATTCTCTCTAGTGTTGGAAATACTAGACCCTGATCAAGTCTGAATAAACTCCCTAAATAGACTATTTTCTGACTGGGAATTAATTGTGATTTTGTCTTGTTGATTATGAACCCTAGGTGTAACAGCAAATTGAGCACTTTCTCTCGATCCAAAAGTAACTTTTCTTGAGATGAATTTACTATTAACCAATTGTCTAGATAAGCCACTAGCCAAATATTTTGTACTCGAAGATAAGCAGCTACTGTTACTTTTATATTTGTAAATACTCTTGGAGCTTAAGTTGGACCGAAACACATTGCTTTGAATTGATAAGCTTTCCCTTGAACATAAAATCGAAGGTATTGCGATGATCTGGATGCATTGGAATATGTAAATAAGCATCTTTGAGATCGAGAGAGATTGCATGCCCAATCGTTCTTGTTCACGAAGTTTAGAACTTTTATCAATGTGTCCATTTTGAAAGGCTTTCTCACCATATACATGTTTAGAGGTCTTAGATTTATAATTGGTCTTAAATCCCCTGATTTTTTTTTTTACCAGAAAAAATGTACTTTAAACACCGTTCTGAATTTCCATGTAAGGTAAGTTCTATTGTACACTTTTCTAATAATTTTTGAACCTCTTCTAATATAAGAGAATTGACATTTGTTTTGCGTACACCTGTTTGAATTGGGGAGTTTAGAAATTTTAATTTTAGACCCTCTTTCAGAGTTTGTAGGACCCACTTGTTGTCTGTTATTTTTTCCCATTGATGATAAAAATACTGAAGACGACCTCTTACAGGTATGTGGGGACACATTGATAGTATTTCTGAGTCATTGATTTGATTTGAAGTTGCGAAAAGAACTCACTCTATAATTCTTTCCATGTGCTGGTCTGCTTGCACTGGGAATATCTGTTGCCTGAACCATAACTGTAGTTTGTAGATGCATTAATCTCTATTGTTTCGGCTGATGTTCTGAATAGTAAGTAAAGTTTTTCCTCTTGCAATTGGTCTGCTGAGAGGAAGTCCCCCTGTTGTTAGCAGTTTTAGACTTGTTGAAATCAGGTAAAACTTCAGCCAGTTGTTTATTTCTTTCAGTTTATTTCTATATTAAACTTTGAACCCCTCATGGGGCTCCAGTATTGGTTCGGGGGGTTGGGGGTCACGAATTTAACAATTTATAATCTACATTATTTGAGGATTCTTGCATAGTTATATCACAAATTGGAGCATTTTAGATCTTAAGAAGATTTTTAAATATTTTACCAATATATTTCTATGTTTAACTTTGAACCCCTCATGGGGCCCCAGTATTGGTTCGGGGGGTCACGAATTTAACAATTTATAATCTACTTTATTTGAGGATTGTTGCATAGTTATATCACAAATTGGAGCATTGTAGATCTTGAGAAGAAGATTTTTAAATATTTTCCCAATATATATCTATGTTAAACTTTGAACCCCTCTTGGGGCCTCAGTATTATTCCAACCGTCAAAATTTTAACAATTTAGAATCTACATGATCTTGGGATGCTTGCATTGTAATTTCACAAATGGCAGCATTGTAATTCTTGAGAAGAAGATTTTTCAAACATTTTCTTTATATATTTCAATGTTAAACTTTGAACCCCTCATGGGGCCCCAGTATTGGTTCGGGGGGGTCACGAATTTAACAATTTATAATCTACATTATTTGAGGATTCTTGCATAGTTATATCACAAATTGGAGCATTGTAGATCTTGAGAAGAAGATTTTTAAATATTTTCCCAATATATTTCTATGTTAAACTTTGAACCCCTCTTGGGGCCTCAGTATTATTCCAACCGTCAAGATTTGAACATTAGAATCTACATTATTTGAGGATTCTTGCATAGTAATCTCATAAATTGTAGCATTGTAGTTCTTTAAAAGAAGATTTTTAAACATTTTCCCTATATATTTCTATGTTAAACTTTGAACCCCTCTTGGGCCTCAGTATTAGTCCGACCGTCACAATTTAACAATTTAGAATCTACATTATTTAAGGATGCTTGCATTGTAATTTTAAAAATTTGAGCATTTTAGTTCTTGAGAAGAAGATTTTTTAAACATTTCCCCTATATATTTCAATGTTAAACTTTGAACCCTTCTTGGGGCCTCAGTATTGGTCCTGGGGTTAGGATTTTAACAGTTTATAATCTACACTATTTAAGGATGCTTGCATAGTAATATCACAAATTGGAGAAATGTAGTTCTTGAGAATAAGATTTTAAACCATTTTCCCTATATATTTCTATGTTAAAATTTGAACCCCTCATGGGGCCTCAGTATTGGTCTGGGAGGTCATGAATTTTACAATCTACATTGTTTGAGGATGCTTGCATAGTAATATCACAGCTTGGAGCATTGTAGTTCTTGAGAAGAAGATTTTAAAATATTTTTCCTATATATTTCTATGTTAAACTTTGAACCCCTCTTGGGGCCTCAGTAATGGTCCAGCGATCACGATTTTAACAGTTTATAATTTTCACTATATATACAAGCTTTGGTGTAAATATTGGCATTTCTGGTGCAGTGGTTTTTAAGAAGAAGATTTTTTAAGACATGCACCCTATTTTCACTGTTTCGCATTTATCTCCCTTTTAAAAAGTTTGGTTAAATTTGGCCCAGTGGTTCTTGTCAATGAGAAGAAGTCAAAAATGTGAAAAGTTTACAGACAGACGGACGGACAGACGACGGACAACAGGTGATCAGAAAAGCTCACTTGAACCTTCAGTTCAAGTGAGCTAAAAACAATCTTTTTCCTCTCCAAAATTATCATCTTGAACATCGGATCTCTGATTCTGACAAGTTTCTCTTCTGGATACACAACTTTCTTAATCAGGTGAGTCAAATAAATTTCTCCTCACTTGTCTACTAACTAATATAGACATAACATCGTCTTGATCATGTCGTGATCGTACCTGAGGCGCAACTGAAATGCCCTCGTGTGTATCGTGAGTATGGCCCGTCAAAATGGCCGAATTTACTCTGTTCCTTTCATGGCACATCTCAGCGTCGTATTATTTACCGAAATATGCGAATCAGTGCAAACCTCGGGTTCGTTCTGTATAGGTACATTGTCTGTATGATTCAGTAGAATTTGGAAAATCTGGTCGATTTTATTGTCTATTTGTCCCATTTGCTCTTCTTGACAAGCCAGTCTAGCTTCCAAATTGTTCAATTCCTTTCTCGTTGTACCGGTATTCCTTTTTCTTATACCCACTCTTGTTTTCATTGTATCCATTGAGGATATTTCTTCAATATCGTTATATGCCATTTTAATAAGTTGATGTCGATAGATTTACATCTTGACTGTTTGTTGCAGAAATATAAACTGATTAGAGGAAGAGGAAGTAAGCGTGTCTATGACTAACCTGAATGTATAAAGCACTTTATTGAATGCGAGTTGACTGTTGTAAAAGGGAAATAAATCCATAATTTTGTATATTTTTAGGTGGTAAGTAAAACCGAATGAAATGAAATAACTTATCATAAATTTTTTTTCGTGAAATGAATCCTTGGAATAATGTTTAGAAGTATTGATATCATTTCGCCACTTCTTTAAAATCGACGTTATCCGCGTCGGAGTCAACATCTTACGATGACGTCAGTTGAAACTTTGACATAACAATTTTTAAAAATTTACATTTGCATTTTTTACTGCAGCGTCAATAATTAAAATTGAAAATATAATCTGCAAATAAAAAAAATTGGGCGATCCGTTCATGTTCTGTATGAGTAGAATGGTATTTTTTTTGTCTATTACAAATAAAATTAAATTTGGTTCGTAAACATCCTTTTATTCTATACAATTCTATATGTAAAATGCCTGGCAAGACTCGTTTATAGGACCAAACTATGAGGGAAGATAGCATAAAAACTATCCGTTCAATTTCGCTTTAATTTGGCAAAAACTTTATTTATAAGTTAACCTTCCATCACTGAAAATTAAAAGAAAATTGCATGTTTGTAATTTTTTACACATTAATTTAAAAATGATAACCCCCCTTTTCTCTATATAATCCTATATAAAATGTTGGGGATGGTTAGGACATACAACCAAAATTTGAGCAGGGTAAACAGATAAACTATCTGGTCAATTTACTTTATATTTTGCACAAAGTTTACTCATAAGTTGACTTTTCACTGGAAAAAAATTAAAGGAAATCGTATGTTTGAAACATTCTCCCCTGAGACTCCTTAAGACTCCTCGGAATTTTGTTACGGGCTTGGTATTACAAATTTCTGATTTGAATTAAAAATGGCTGAATGCATTTGTTATCCTTCCAAACATGAAACAAAAGTCGGAGATATGGACACATTTCGGTTTCAGTTCATAAATTACCAACAAAAATGTTTAGCTCTTCTATTTTTTAAAGACTTATAGTGCAAATGAATTATGTACATAAATCAAAGTCAATAACAGTCTGTTAACATTAAAGAAAAATTCAAATTTTGATAAAAATAAATTATCGCGATACATATCGCAATTTCTTTTAAAAAATCGCAATATATCACAATACAAAATTTCACCCCAATACCCAGCCCTAATCCACACCCATTATATGGATTAATTTCACACTATACAACTATTTTGGCCCCACCCTTGAGTCAAAACCCCTTCCCAGGGGGACATGAAATCTATAATTTTGGTAAAGGGCTTCCTGGTCTACATAATTATGAATTCAGTTTTTCTTACAGATGTGTGGGATGTGTGAGAAGTATATTTGAAAGTAAAGCAGATTTTCTAAAATAGAACACATCAATTCAATATTGCCAAGTGACAATTTAACATGTAGTTTTCAAGATGAAGTAAAAATTGTTAATGGATGACAAACAGCAATTAACCTAAAAATACCGGTACATGTGCAATATATGGTCATATGGGCAATATATGGTATAGGGCTTCTTGGACATCATTGATACAATACATTTAGTTTTTTCCCCACATGTGTGGAAGAAGAGAAGATTTTGAAAATTCGGATTTTTTTGGGCATATTTGACCCCGCCTTTGGCACCCTGGGGGTGGCAGAGCCATGAATTTCACAATTTTCATTTTTTTCACACCAAAAATGGTTACAATTGGCCTTGTAGTTTTTAACAAGAGGCCCATGGGCCACATCGCTCACCAGAGCAACAACAGACATAATAAAATCAGCTTTATAGAGTCATATACAAAATATCTGAACAATGTCGTATAATAGATCCTGTATAAAAAAAAAAAATTCCCCTGCATATTCTTATGTTTATCATTGACCCCCTTTGTAACAGGATGATTTTACAGTCATATCACATATTGAGCACTGCAGTTCTCGAGATGATGATCAGACCTAAACAACTGTTTATATATGGACTATAAACCTACATCAAACTTTGAAACCCTTTTGAGGTCCAAGAATTGTCCAGGGGCCAGAGTCTAAGCAATTTTGAAGAATCAACAAGATGTCAAAATGCTTGCATATAAGTAAAACCATAACAATTTAAATGTTTTCCTTTGAAAAATTGGAACCCCCCCCCCCCCCCACCCCACCCCACCCCACGTGGCCCAACCCTACTCCTGAAGAATATGATTTTGACAAATTTTAATCTAGACTATTTGAAGACTGAACTGACTAAAGTTAGAGCTTTTCTAGACAATTTGTGTTTTAGAAAAATTTTCCCTACATATTCCTATGTAAAAATTTGACACCCCCTCCAATTGTGGCCCCACCCAACCCACAGGGATCATAATCTGAATAATTTGAATTTTCCCTACCTGAGGATGCTTCCAGGCAAGTTGCAGCTTTTCTGCCCAATTTGTTTCTGAGAAGAAGATTTTTCAAGATTTTTCTCTATATATTCCTATGTAAAAATTCGACCCCCCCACCCCATTGTGGCCCCACCCTACCCCCAGGGATCATGATTTGAATAAACTTAAATCTACATTACCTGAGGATGCTTTCACACAAGTAACATCTTTTCTGGCTGATCAGATTCAGAGAAGAAGATTTTTAAAGAATGACTCTATATATTCCTATGAAAAAATTTGACTTCCGCATTGCGGCTGGACCCTACCCCGGGGATCATGATTTGAACAAATTTGAATCTACACTACCTGAGGATGCTTCCACACAAGTTTCAGCTTTCCTAGCTGATCAGTTTCAGAGAAGAAGATTTTTAAAGATTTACTCTATATATTCCTATGTAAAAAATTCGACCCCCTATTGTGGCCCCATCCTACCTCCAGGGATCATGATTTGAACAAACTTGAATCTACACTATGAGGATGCTTCCACACAAGTTTCAGTTTTCCTAGCTGATCAGTTTCAGAGAAGAAGATTTTTAAAGATTTACTCTATATATTCCTATGTAAAAAATTTGACCGCCCATTGTGGCCCCACCCTACCCCCAGGGATCATTATTTGAACAAACTTGAATCTACACTACCTAAGGATGCTTCCACACAAGTTTCAGCTTTTCTGGCCAAATGGTTTTTGAGAAGAAGATTTTTAAAGATTTACTCTATATATTCCTATGTAAAAATTCAATCCCCCATTGTGGCCCCACCCTACCCCCGGGGATCATGATTTGAACAAAATTGAATCTACACTACCTGAGGATGCTTCCACACAAGTTTCAGCTTTTCTGGCCAAATGGTTTTTAAGAAGAAGATTTTTAAATATTTACTCTATATATTCCTATGTAAAAATTCAACCCCCCCCCCCCATTGTGGCCCCACCCTACCCCCGGGGATCATGATTTGAACAAACTTGAATCTACACTACCTGAGGATGCTTCCACACAAGTTTCAGCTTTTCTGGCCGAATGGTTTTTGAGAAGAAGATTTTTGAAAAGTACCAACAAATTTTCAATGATTTTTAATTATCTCCCCTTGAAAGAGGGTGTGGCCCTTCATTTTAACAAATTTGAATCCCCTTTACCTTAGAATGCTTTGTGCTATGTTTGGTTTGAAATCGGCCCAGTGGTTCTGGAGAAGAAGTCAAAAATGTAAAAAGTTTACGGACAGAAAGACAGACAGACAGACGGACGGGCAGACAGACAGACGGACGCCGGACAAAAAGTGATCAGAAAAGCTCACATGAGCTTTCAGCTCAGGTGAGCTAAAAAGTTAAAAATGTAAAATTGTTAATGCACGACGGACGATGCACACTGCATGACGCACGACGACAGACAAAGGCCAATTGCAATTGGTCACCTGTGACTCAGGTAACCTAACAATTTATTAAAAAATTGAAAACTACCACTTACCACTTCTAAAAAGTAATCTACATGTGGCCTTTTGTGGACAAAAAATCTCACAGGATGCCTATCTATGTTGACCTGTAAAACAAGATTCAATATACCCAGTGGTTTTTTTCACCAATTTGGGACTTTGGGCTGGGGCCCTTTCAATTGGGAAAAATAGCGACAAAACAGATTAATTGGGAAAATTCTTTTTTATTGATTATAATGAAATTTAATGATTTTCATCATTTAGTCAATTACTTTTTTTTTTTTTTTATAGTTCTTGAAATTATTTATTATTCTGTTCAGTCTTTCTTGAAAATTTTGACAACTTGTACAAAGATTTTTTTTTTTTAAATTACAATTGAGGATTTTGGGTCAGAAATTGGGAAACTATAAGGAAATTTCTGATTGGGACTGGGGCCTAATTTCGGCCCCAAATCAGGCCCCCCAAAAAACACTGATACCTTATTTGATCATTTTGGTGAATATGATATACAGTAAAGTAAAGGTGATCAAAGTATATACACTAGAATTATATGGAATGCATGTATGTTTTCTCACAAAAATTAGACATCTGATGAAGATATCTTTTCAAAACAAGAGGCCCAAATGATTTCCAGCATCCTTATCTAATGCTTTCAAAACCTCTGAACTCAGGAAGATTAATAAGGATTAGGTAGGGGTGGTAATACAGTGGGTTCCGCTTCAACTGATAGTCAATTTGTCACACAGAAAAATTATCAGATTAACTGGTTTAGCGATTGTATGGTCTTTGATTTGGTATGGAATAAAATAATATGTTTTACAGTACGGCTTTAAGGGCGATCGCAGCTTATTATCAAATATGTACAGTCAAACTTGTATTAAGCGGTCACCTTTGGGAGGCACCCAAAGTGACCTCTTAACAGAGGTGACCTTTGAATAGAGACTTAGGAATTTACCATAATCAATTACCTTATTAAAACAATTATTGGAAGTTTTTATATACTTGCAATTTAGCATACTGATCAAAATGACAAAATAATTAATAAAGTTATTGATTTGTAATTTAATAGCATTTATTATATTTAAAAATAAGTGCAATTACATAACAAAGAATTTTGCATGCAATTGTTAATTTCTTTTAAATTTTTGAAAAAGTCACTTATTTTCGTCTGCATTCCAGATTTGCACTTAATATTGTCTTCTGTTAACATATCATCAATATCTGTAATTTTATCCAAAATTTGGGCATGGCCGTGAACTCTTGCATAAATTTTTCAACATGATTATGTCTTAACCGACCGTATCTGAACTCAAAATCATACTACTAAATCGATCGATTTTCTTTAGCCTCGTCGCGGTCCTTTTTGACACCTATTTTATGAGGTTATATATTCAACACTGTAAATACATGTTTAAATAATTTACTTTTTCGCCATCCGTATCTGAACTGCCAATTATATAATTACATCGATTGATTTGGTTTCTTTTGCCTCAGGCGTATGATTATTGTGTACATTTAGTTACCTGACTTTCGGAAGCCATGTTTAAAATCCCCGGGTGTAAATCACGTGACCGACCAAAATGGCCGCCTAATGCGTGTCGAAAGTACAGTTTCGGATCAAAATACCATGACCGTTGACTGCGTTAGACAGGTGACCGCTCTTTAGAGGGCAATCATATAGGATTTTTAATCGGGAGGAAATAAAATGACCGCATACAAAAGGTGACTGCTTAATAGGGGTGACTGCTTCGGCAGTTTTGACTGTATATATGTATCATTAAAATAAATTAATTATATTTAGAAAATACTGTATACAGGGAAATATTAGCCCCCGTTTTATTTTCATCCCTTTTTCACCCTCGTTGTCAGCGGGCAAATTCAAGACTGGGCGAACTCCAATGTCTCAAATTATCTCTCTTTAACTCTTTTCCCCTTAGAGGTTTCTATCCTTTAACCCTCAATGATGCGATTTGACACCCCTGGCCATATCCTCAATGACAACTTTTAACGCACCCTATATACATATAGATATAAATATATATAGACCTCTCAACACCTGTTGTTTATTATAAACATTGACTGGTATACACCTGGCCATGTATATGGATGATAGTTCACTCATTCTATATAAGGATATCACGTGATTTACCTGTGTATGGCGGCCTGATGCACTACAACAATAAACAAAGATGGCAGCTTACGATGCAGACATCGCACATGTTTTCAATATTTATTTATGAATAAGTTTAGAGTCCGAATTTTCTGGATTTATTAGTAGTGAGATTGAATGAGGAAAGCCAGATTTCAAATTTAGGCAAAATATTGTGGAAAAATCTCTGTATTTACAAAAAACAGAACACAAGGTGTGCATTACCTCCAACCTCTAAATACACAAATATACCATTAGATTTTTTTTTTTTAAATGTAAACACACTTATTTTGTTAACATGTTAAATTTAACAAATCCTCTTAAACCATTTATTGAAAGAAGCATTAAAATAAGTCTAAAAACAATAGACATATAACTTGAAAATTCAGCCACATAAAGCACTAGGTAAATTTATTAATTTACTATCAAAAAACGAATTTCATGATGATGGTGGAATTCCCAAATTTTACAATAAAAATTATTAGTATATAACCCACATTTTCATCCAATCAGCAATCGCTAAATATTCTATTAAGTGATGTATTTAATCGTTAAGAATTTCTTTAAGTTCACAGCGACGTCACATTTAGATTGACAGCTTAGAGAGTCGAAAATAAACGAGAGGTGATATTTGATTGGCACTAAACTTTCGATCAGCCAATGAAAAAGTGGGTTATGTTCTAAGTAAGTTAGATCATATTAAGTAAAATTTATGCGATTAAGAAGGGGCTCAGTCACTTCGCTAACTCCGCCCCCTTCTCAATCACATAAATTTTACTTAATATGATCTAACTATTACTTAAAATAATTATTTGTAACACATACAGCTTTAAACATATTTATAAAGTTTTCTGTGGTGAAATTATTCTTAATAAAGCTTTAATGTAAAACACTTAGTTTTATTTTCATGTACCTGCTAGTGTGTAATTTTTTAATGGTGACTCAAATAATTTTATTTTCAGTTAAAATTAAAATTTTAATCTATTACAAATCCATTGATTTATAATTTCCCATATGTTTGATTTGTTAGAAAATTGAGTGAAAAGTGGTGGTCCGACTTGACTTTAAGGTGAGATATCGTAAGATAATTTTGCACAAGAGAGAAGAAGGTAATATTTTTTTTGAAATGATAACAGATAAACACATAAATGCATTGAAATTGCATTCCTTAAAAGAAACAAAAGTTCATTTAGTTGTTACTCCTAGACATCATTCAAACAGTCAATTATTTACACCTGAAGTGATAATGGCTATAGGTGTCATGTCACCTAAAACAACACAAGCCAACACCCGGCCCAGTTAAAGGGGCTAATTACTAAGTTAACCTGATCAGTCAGAAGGGTATTAAATCACTATCATAAAATTTTCAAAAGCATTTTAAATACCATGTAGTTTTGAAGCTATTTCCAACATGTAATGAGTGTTTTTATAAAATAATGGCTTTCAAAATCAAAAGTTATTAACCACACGGAAGATCTATGATAGAAACATAAACCGAGTATAGAAGCAATTATGGGGTCAAATAAGGAAAAAAATTTTTAAATTCAGTTGTGCTTGATAAAATGTGGTTATTTTATAGAGAGTATCTGTACATCAGTTGTCCAGAAAAAGTGACCTGACTTATAAGTAAAAATTTTCATAATAAAGCTGAAAAAAGGCAACCGACTTATAGGTGAACAATACAGTACCGTCAAAGCGGATCCCATATTTTCTGCGCACCCCCGCGGTCCTAATTGCAACACGGTTTAAGACAAGTGTCTTAGGTAAAACCACGTACCCCCGGCGGTAAAGTCGTCCAGCAAGTTAACACCACCGGGGTCTTGACGATCAATTACAGGTGAACAAAAGTATCGGACTGAAACGCGAGTTATCTCCCTCAACTAAAAAATAATTGACAGCTACACGTAACTATTAATGGAAGTAACATACGATATATTTTTTAAAATGTTAAATTTATAGCATGTGTTTAAAATTATTCATCAATGCTATTAAAGAGTATCAACAAACTTTCAGCCAGTTTGCAATTGTATAATAGAAAACAGAAAGTACACATTTACATGTATTGATTATATTTGTATTTTTTATGTATTTTAAGTTCTTAATCTACTTGTTCATGGGCAAGGTTTTCTGTACAAGTGATATAAGACACGGTCTGGAAAACAGCGCGCTAACTGCTTATCATGTAAGAATATTCGCGAAACAGCTAGTTTATGGCAATTTAAGGTCGTTTTCTGTACAAGTGATATAAGACACGGTCTGGAAAACAGCGCGCTAACTGCTTATCATGTAAGAATATTCGCGAAGCAGCTAGTTTATGGCAATTTAAGGTCGCGAGAATATTTTTCAGGTTGACATCAGAGAGAGATTAATAATTTTAAAATAATTAGTGTTGTTCTCTTATTTTAACCTTATATGCTTGTTATATTACTGCTGTCTTTAACTCTATCATTTAGGGTGTTCTTCTTTGCAAGAAATGAAAGGAGGTAATTAATTAAGGAATAAGGAATCATTCTTTGAATATTATGAGGTGATAATTTCAGTTGGGGAGTGATCAAATCCAATAATGCCTAAAGGGTTTTATGATAGATTTGATCATGCCCAACCGAAATTATCACCTCATAATATTCAAAGAATGATTCCTTATTACTTAGATTTATATAATTTTCAGCAGTTGTACGATTAAATATTATGATATTAATTATGCAAATCTGCTTGTGCCCCCAACAATACGCTTTTGAATTTATTGGGCTGTAGAGTACAAAATCGATTCGTAGTGTTATCACAGATCTAGACAGAGACACTGGAAAATGTAAATATTTTGCAATTTCACAAAACAACATGGGAAAGTGTACATGTTATTAAATGCATACATTTCGAATTAGGCCACACCAATAAGATTTCTTGTTCGTTGGACACGCGCGCACGTATTTTAACAAAAGTGCAAAAAAAATATTATTTTAAATTTCCAGCGTCCGGAAAATTTCGTTCCATTTCCCGCTCCAATTTATTTTTTACTTTATATTCTCAGTCTCATCTGCGTTTAGAAATCACTGGAAATTTACTAATCCTTAGTAGTAAGAGAATAAACGTTGATTGTCTTAAACAACATAGGCAGTTTTCGAATCTTAAAGTTGAAAAACTACAGAAAACGATGATGTGTTCTACTACAAGCATTGCCATAAATACGACTTTCGATGTCTTATCAACTTATTCTTCGAGAGACTTAGTAATCCAAATGAGGATGACAGCATGGATGGGACAATATACCAGCTCAGTTTATAGAAGTAAAACTTTCGGACATTGGAATTAATAAGATTTTGGATACGCTTGGATGTAAATATATAAAAAAATCATAACACTTTTTGAGATTCCTTTGGCTCTAACCCCCTCTATTACATACTGTTGCATTGTGTGTGGGGAAGACACACACAAACACACACTAAAATATAAAGCAGGGGTTGAGTCAGAGGAATTTAGAAATAATTTTATAGAGATGACTAGTACATTATTTTTATTGCGTTTTTTGGTCTTAGAATTGACAATACACATGTACATTTACTATATCTTCTCTAAATTTTGACACAGGTTTATGGCAAGAATACTAATGATGCCTACAGGTCATGTTAATTCTCTAAGTAAAGTTGGCTGTCAAAATATAGACTTATGCAATAATCAAAAGGGTTGGAACATTGTCCTGTGCGAAGAAAGTGGCAATTACATTTACTTCAACAAAAATTGACAATAGACCAAGTAAGTGATATTGTGAACTATCATTATCAGATGAAATAATGAACAATGTCAATAGCTCAATGGCAAAACTTGATCATATCATTACTGTGTAACAATATTTACAACTACTGTGAATATGGTATATTTCATTTAGGAGGAGCTTCTTCAACAAATAAAGGAGGTAGATTAACTTCACTTCTGGTGTTTCCCTTGTTCCAGGAAAGCTTGGTTTTAATGGTTAGAAGAGCTTTAGCCTGCTCTTGAGATGTGGAAACCTGTTTCTTCAATGCTTCACTGAGACATTATCTTCCTCCTATTTGTATTCATTGTAAATCAGTCAAAGACTTTCTGTATTGCAAAAATTTGTTCAATGTTTTGGATTTTATTATTTTTCTAGTTGTGATCACACAAACATGATAGACTAACTACATCTATAATCCTTTTGAATAAATAGTTTCATCTCATCCTATACTTATTTAGACTTATTTTTTATATCACAATAATCCACAATACTTTTACATTAAAGCCAAGCCAAAAAAAGGGGCAAAATTATAATATAAAGTCATGTATGTAACAAACAATATTTGCAAAAGTTGAATTCAGTGCAAAACAAGAGGCCCATGGGCCACATCGCTCACCTGAGCACCAATGGCGACCTACTTTGACTTAAAACACTTTAGATAATTAAGAACAGTAAAATTTAATATTTAGCAAAGTTAAGTACCATAATTTTCTGATGTAAGACTCAATATTTTATAAAGGGGTAGGGGTGAAAATATATTACGACATATAAATTATATATAACACCGGTATATTATTTCCTGCAGTTTTTGCACATATGTGAACAGTATTAGCTCTTTAAAGATAAAAAATATCATACATTTTCTAAGACGTATATCAGTTAAAAATCAGCACCCATTGTAGGCCTACCTTATCATGTGTAATCATAATTTGAACATGTTGAATCTACACAATTAAAGGATACCAACATTTTATTTCATTAATATTTTGTCTCATAGGTCATGCAATACATATCTATTTTATAAGATGAAAATACTGGAAAAGGTAGTTACCATTTACCTGCAATATTTTTTGTTTTTGGTGTATTGGTATTTATGGAAAAAAAATCGAACTTAAATTAGTGTATTTTTCATTTTCCACATCTAAGTGAATATTTTGTGTGTGTATATTTAAGATGCCAAGCTCTATGAATATACCATGCCGATGAGATACATTTCATTTTTACAGCTCATATCTCATATGTGAAAGTTAACAAAGAGAGGATCGCCAGATAGTCTGGAAGCCAGTACGCAGTGTTTGAACTCTGTGGCAAAAGTTGCTAAGGCTACAGTCAAAAACTTAATTGGTCTTCTCTTAAATAATTGTTTACCTGGTGTAAACTTGTGTGACGTTTTATAACCTAACTCACTTGATCGATGAAAACATTTGACTGGAAAATGTTGTCACGTGATATGTAAAAAAGCTATATAATTCAATGTATTGTCAGGCATACAGGTATCATTTTTGTACTAAGGCCCATCAATTATTTTCATCTTTCCTCAAAAGCAACAAACGGCTACAAACCAAGATGATTTTCTGCTGCAATATTTTCTTAAAAATAATGATAATGCAGATATCCTCATAATTATAATGTGTCAGAACTGTTTAAAAGACGTTTTTATTTACTCGTTTGAATACTACCAAAATTGTTGCAGATTTCATATAATTCATCAAATGAGAAGGGACCACACAAAGTAGTTATAGCACATCATCCTTTTGATTTTTCTGTACACAAATGTTTACAGTAAGACAATTCTAATGATCAACAAACATTTCAGCGTCAGTCGTAGAATTATAGACAACTTTTAAAAACTTATCCAATTTGTTTAATTTCATTTTTTTAATGTATTCATATATTATATAGATAAAATGTTTTATAATTGAGTTAGCCAAGTGACACAAAATCAGTTTATGCACTTGTGTATTTTGGAGGAATTACTCCTACCCTATGACCCAATTACAACAGTTAGATAGAGGATCTTTTTAATTTTGAAGATAACTGTGAACAGACGGTTTTGCATTAATTTGGCAGAGTTGTTAACTTAGTACAAGTTACCAACTTATTGTAGTATCAACACAAAATGTAATAAATATCGGTTGAAATTTTCAATACACGGCATGTGTTTGCATCACCCGTATTTATAACCTCTAAAGATAAGACAGTCGCGTGTGATTAATCACAACAGGGTTTAACTTAGGCTGTGAAAACGTCTTTTCAATTACATAAACATTGTTCTATTGTCTTTGGAGTTAATTTACACGATTATGAAATCGGAATACATGGCTACTTCAAATTCTCTTTTGGAGGAAATTTCGGCGAAGTTACCGATCAAAAATCGATTATTTCAACCAAAGTCGCACCCTTGTTTGGTCCTTGTTGACACTCAATTAGAAATTAATAAACAATAAAAACAGAGGGAAAATGCACTTAATCAGAAAGCACAATTTATTTTTAAAATCATATATACCTACATATCTCCATCAACGAAATTAATGTCTGTTTAAAATGAATAGACTCAGAAAATGCTCAGCATTTTAACAAAACACATTGAATTAACCATCATTGCAACCCAAACGATTGCTCAGAGATCATACCTAATTACCAATTCAATGAAATGTCTTTTAGTACGTTGTCAATGCATTAGATTTTATCATTTTTGCAGGTAAACAATCAACTGCCTATTTACTGAAGTCTATGTTCCAAATACCAGAATACTGAATACAGGCGATCTTTCCCCAAGTTAAAAAGCAAAATGAAATGAAAATCAAAACAAGCTAAAACCACCGTCACAAGTGAAAATGACAACGCGTTGAAATATTTAACCTCAATTTACTTCACAATAATCGGCACAAATATATCTTCCATGTTTCATAGATTATATTCGCACGTGAACTGTTGCACAACAAACATAATGATCTTTATAGGATTGACAACATGCATCCAATATGGTTGCTTCAAACAAAGAACCTCGTTTTCGAGATGCGTGGTCGTACAATAGACTGGCAATGCCTGTCAGAGCATCAGTCAATATCATACGAAATTGCCAGTCTACGAGATATGGAATAACGAACCCGCTTTATTAGTATTTTCGTAATTAGCTCAAATTTGGAACATAATTAGCCCTTAATTTTTGCAATTTATATTTTCCTTTTCATAAGGATGATTTACGTTAAGATTAACTCAGTAGTTCTTGAGAAGAAGTTTTTTTAAAATGCACCCCCGTTTTTACAGTTTCGAGGTTTTCTCCGCTTTGAATACAATCTGGCCTTTTATTTTTGCAATTTATATTCACCTTCTTATAAGGATGCTTTGTGCCAAATTTGGTTGAATTTGACCAAGTGGTTTTAGAGAAGAAGTTCAAAATGTAAAAAGTTTACAGACGGACAGACGGTCAGACGCACAGACGGACGACAGACAACGGGTGATCAGAAAAGCTCACTTGAGCTTTCAGCTCAGGTGAGCTGAAAACTGTCAATCGAGATAATTAATTATGTTGTATATCTATACAATTGATCTAAAATAATTGAATGCAGATAAATGGAAATAATTAAATGTTTTTTAGGTCATTTGTCCGAAGAACAAGAAATTATATTGGTGTGGCCTTACTTTTAAAATATCAAATGCAAACTATTTATTTACACATTTCTTTTCTTGTGTATATTAATTTTAAGTAGCGATCATTTCCTGTGTATAGTGATTAACAAACCTGGATAGAAAACAACATGCCCTAGGGGTTTTCACACCTATTCAAGACCAAAGGAAAACTCTAAATTGCACACGGCTTTGACACCGTAAAACACCACCCATTTTCTATCTTACAGAAGAGGCTTCTTGATTATTTTGAGTACCGTCGATCCAGATATTCTCTATGATCTTAATGTGTGTGTGTGTGTGTGTGTGTGAGAGAGAGAGAGAGAGAGAGAGAGAGAGAGAGAGAGAGAGAGAGAGAGTGTTAACGTTTAAGGTGTAATTTTACGTACATCATTTGAAATATACTAATATTAAATATTCATAAGATTAGTATTCATTAAAGAATATGAACAGGTACATTGTGATTGAACCCATCATGCAGTTTCAGTCTAGGGTCCACATGCTATACTCAATCAATTCAGCCCGCAAGCTGCACCACGTGCTCCTTCCATGATAAAGGGAAAAAGTTTCGTTCTATTAGTTTTCATTTCAAGTAAAGAAGTATATCTCCCAATAAAGCATTTTAACACTGTTTGTAATTTTTAATTTAAAGCTTGACACTGTGATTGTGAAGTTTAATTCGTATACTACATTGTTTTGTAAACAGAAAACTCTCTCTCTCTGACTCTCTCTCTCTCTGAGACTCTCTCTGAAATTCTCTCTCTCTCTATCTCGTTTAGTTTATATTGCAGGTTTTATGGTTTTTTGCTGGGGGAGGAAACCTTAAACACGTTTAACAGTTTAAGAAAACATTAAAATTAAACAATTATTTATTGTTACTGTTTGATATATACTTGTTTCCTATCATATCGCGGGTTCTATGATATCGCGGTATTTCTGTTTACGTATAGTAGCACGCGCTGAAATTGACATTTGACGTCGGGTTATTTTTAGACATAGTAAACAGAGGCACGCTAAACATCACTGAGGTATATAATAGAGGAAACTAACAATAACATTAGTTTCTGTAAATATTTCCTTATTGATAGATTTTTCGACAAAATGATTTAACTACAGCGATATCATAGGACGGGCTCATACAGGTATAATTCCTGATTGTCACTCATTACATGGATTATCCACCTGCCTCATTCCTGTGTATTCTGTGCATTCAAGCGTATCTAGTGATTTTCTGTCCGTGCAATCATTTCATACCTTTGTGAAAAACAATTGGGACTAAAGTCAAATACAATTTACTTTGTCAGCCATAAAATGGGGGGGGGGGGGGGGGGGGGGGGGTGTTTACGAAAAATGTTATTCACAGCTGATACTAGTCTGTATAGTAGCTTCATATTCAACACAAATAAAATGATATCAATATCATTTAGTATTTTAAGAATAAAGTACAATTTTCATATTTTCATGCCGTTGACTGTAGGTGAACGCTCACTGTGCAGCATGTGCTTGTCACGGACTAGGTTAACTGTCTTGAGCATCTAGAGACTGTGCCGTAAAAATGCTACAAATTGATATTTTTGTAATGTAATGGGACATATTAAAAATCAGATTTGAACTAGGGAGGAAATTAATACAAGAGGCCCATGTGCCACATCACTCACCTGAGCAATGATAGACAAGGATGATTTTACAGTCATATTACATATTGAGCATTGCAGTTCTCGAGAAAATGATCAGACTTAAACAACTATTTATATATGGATTATAAACCTACATCAAACTTTGAATCACACAGCCCTACAAAAATTGTCCAGGGGCCAGAGTCTAAACAATTTTAAAGAATCAACAATAATTCAAAATGCTTGTATATAAGTAAAACCATATATAATAATATTTCAGCTTTTGTGGATAATTTAAATGTTTTCCTCTGTAAAATTGGACCCCCCCCCCCCCCCCCCCCCCCACATGTGGCCCAACCCTAGTCCTGAAGATTATGATTTTGACAAATTTTAATCTAGACTATCTGAACTGACTTTATTAGGCAAATGATTTTTAAAGATAATTCCATACATATTCCTATGTAAAAGTTTGAACCCCCATTGTGGCCCACCCTACCCTTGGGGATCATGATTTGAATAAACTTTAATCTACACTACCTGCGGATGCTTCCACACAAGTTTCAGCTTTTCTGGCCAAATGGTTTTTGAAAAGAAGATTTTTGAAAAATACCAACAAATCTTAATTGATTTTTTAATTATCTCCCCTTGAAAGAGGGCGTGGCCCTTCATTTTAACAAACTTTGATCCCCTTTACTTAAGGATGCTATGTGCCAACTTTGGTTGAAATCGGCCCAGTGGTTCTGGAGAAGAAGTCGAAAATGTAAAAAGTTTACGGACAGACAGACAGACAGACAGACGGACAGACAGACAGACAGACAGACAGACAGACAGACAGACAAAAAGTTATCAGAAAAGCTCACGTGAGCTAAAAATATGTTGCTATCAAAATTACAGCCCCATCATTTTGAACTAAATCTGAAAGGAATAAAGAGAAAAAATAAACAGTTGAAAAATCTATGTACCGGTAGATATTGCATATTGTTAAACCATTAATTTGAAAAATGGGAAATTACACACCTACAAACAGGACCCGGGGTACTGATTCAACGTATGTATTTAGAATGCAAAAATAAATTTTAAAAAAAATATGAATCAGGAAAAAAAATTAAAAGTCAGATAACAAAAAGGTACTAAAGAAAAATAATATTTATTGTTTACACTTTTGATCAAATTAAACACAAATTACATTTCACAAACTGATCAATTCTCTCCGAAAGTAAAGAACTGTTTTAGGGGGAAGCAAGTGTATGTATTTTGTAGAAATTCTTTTTTTAACTTAGAAATATTATATAATACTCTCTCTCTCTCTCTTTTTCTCTCGAATTATTTGATTTTAGTTGATAATTGTCAAAATATCACATACTTGACAATGATGCAAGGTATGTGTAATTCTTGCTGCGTTCACCACAACGGTAGCATCATAAAACATATAAGGCAGGTATATACGGTAAATATACAGCTCTGGGGCTGATATACAGTGTCCAAGGGCTAATATACGATGTGATATAAAATTTGTCATGTTATGATTTTTATATCATATTCTTATAGAAAATATTTAAGAAACAATAAAAAACATCATGTAATGAATCATTATTGTTAACAAATCGCTCCGTGTCTATCATATATAAGTATTCCATCTCTAATAAACTTCCCCAAAATTTGTGCGCCAGGTTGTATACCAAGTTGACATTGACGTAACTATTTGACGTCATACTCGGAGATGGGAGCTGAGCGATGCATACCAAACTCTACGTCATAATAGCTGATGATTAACAAAAAGGGGTGTGATATAACATCCGAAGATTGCCCGAAAGGGGTGTGATATTAATCTTATATCACACCCCTTAGGTTTATATCACACACAAAAGGATATTTTCTAGAAGTATATGATATATAGGAATACTGCAAGTATTTATTGATTTATGATTTTATGAGTACTGTAGAAACTAGTTTAATCTAGGAAACAATGTCATTGAATAATAAAGATTTTAACATAATGTTCAATGCAGAGTTTTTTCTTTTTGAAAAGTGATTGTAATGTTAGTTCACTTTGGCCTTTTTAGGTTTAATAGTGTTGTCTGGTAGGCTTGATTTGTAAAAACTTCCCCGAGAATCAAGGGTCAGGAATACCCGAAATTTGCAGAAATCACAGGAATCTTCTCAAAATCTTTTAATGTGAGCATTCAAATGAGTGCAAGTTACAATTGTTTCATATCTCATTCATTAGCTTTTGCAAGATTTTGAGAGGATTTCAGATTTCCGTTATTTAATATACAGTAATTACAGTTAGATTTATTTACCCTTATTTAACGTGATTGTGACTCAGAGTTCACATCGGTTTAGTGTCGTCTGGCTCTTTAAAACCTCCCCTGATAATTAAAACTATAAACGTAGTATACTGTTTTGTTTACCTTAAAAGCATAATGTTTCGATTGTATTTGAAAGTGTACAGAGGTTAAAGGACTGTATGTTGCATATCCATGTACTTTATTACTGTAAATATAGTTTCCCATTTGAAATTCATGCTCTCCACTAGAACAAGCAAGTTAAAAATAATTAATGACTATGTACATTGTAAATATGTACTGCTGACACAAAGTGCTTCATATGCTTAGGCCCAGCATTTTTTGAAATTTCGGTTAACAAACCCGCTGACCCCCAATTTTTTAACAAGAGGCCCATGGGCCACATCGCTCACACTGAGCAACAACAGACATAATAAAATCAGCTTTATAGAGTCATATCCAAAATATCTGAACAATGTCGTATAATAGTTCCTGTATAAAAAAAAAAAATTCCCCTGCATATTCTTATGTTTATCATTGACCCCCCTTTGTAACAGGATGATTTTACAGTCATATCACATATTGAGCATTGCAGTTCTCAAGAAGATGATCAGACCTAAACAAACTGTTTATATATGGACTATAGACCTACATCAAACTTTGAACCCCTTTTGAGGTCCAAGAATTGTCCAGGGGCCAGAGTCTAAACAATTTTAAAGAATCAACAATATGTCAAAATGCTTGTATATAAGTAAAACCATATATAAAAACCATTTGAATTTTTGTGAACAATCTAACTGTTTTTCCTTTGAAAATTTGGACCCCCCCCCCCCCCCCCCCCCCCCCCCCCCCCCCCCCCCCCAAAGTGGCCCAACCCTACTGCGGAAGAATATGATTTTGACAAATTTTAATCTAGACTATTTGAAGACTGAACTGACTAAAGCTTTTCTAGACAATTTGTGTTTTAGAAAGTTTTTCCCTAAATATTCCTAGGTAATAATTTGACACCCCCCTCAAATTGTGGCCCCACCCAACCCACAGGGATCATAATCTGAATAATTTGAATTTTCCCTACCTGAGGATGCTTCCAGACAAGTTGCAGCTTTTCTGTCCAATTTGTTTCTGAGAAAAAGATTTTTCAAGATTTTTCTCTATATATTCCTATGTAAAAATTCGACCCCCCCCCCCCCCCCCCTATTGTGGCCCAATCCTACCCCCAGGGATCATGATTTGAATAAACTTTAATCTAAATTACCTGAGGATGCTTCCACACAAGTTTCAGCTTTCCTGGCTGATCCGTTTCAGAGAAAAAGATTTTTAAAGATTTATTCTATATATTCCTAGGTAAAAATTCAACCCCCCATTGTGGCACCACCCTACCCACGGGGATCATAATTTCAACAAACTTGAAACTTGAATCTACTCTACCTTCCACACAAGTTTCAGCTTTCCTGGCTGATCAGTTTCAGAGAAGAAGATTTTTAAAGATTTACTCTATATATTGCTATGTAAAAATTCAACCCCACATTGTGGCCCCAACCTACACCCGGGGATCATGATTTCAACAAACTTGAATCTACACTACCTGAGGATGCTTCCACACAAGTTTCAGCTTTCCTGGCTGATCAGTTTTAGAGTAGAAATTTTTTAAAGATTTACTCTATATATTCCTATGTAAAACATTTCACCCCCCCCCCCCCCCCCCCCCCCCCCATTAAGGCCCCACCCTACCCCCAGAGATCACAATTTGAACAAACTTGAATCTACACTACCTGAAAATGCTTCCACACAAGTTTCAGCTTTTCTGGCCGAATGGTTTTTGAGAAGAAGATTTTTAAAGATTAACTCTATATATTCCTATGTAAAAATTCAAACCCCCATTGTGGCACCACCCTACACCGGGGATCATGATTTGAAGAAAATTGAATCTACACCACCTGAGGATGCTTCCACACATGTTTCAGTTTTCCTGGCTGATCAGTTTCAGAGAAGAAGATTTTTAAAGATTTATTCTATATATTCTTATGTAAAAAATTAAACCCCCCATTGTGGCCCCACCCTACCCCCAGGGATCATGATTTGAACAAACTTGAATCTACACTACCTGAGGATGCTTCCACAAAAGTTTCAGCTTTCCTGGCCAAATGGTTTTTGAGAAGAACATTTTTAAAGATTTACTCTATATATTCCTATGTAAAAATTCAACCCCCCATTGTGACCCAATCCTACCCCTGGGGATCATGATTTGAAGAAACTTGAATCTACACTACCTGAGGATGTTTCCACAAAAGTTTCAGCTTTTCTGGCCAAATGGTTTTTGAGCAGAAGATTTTTGAAAAATACCAACAAATTTTCAATGATTTTTAATTATCTACCCTTGAAAGAGGGTGTAGCCCTTCATTTTAATAAACTTGAATCCCCTTTACCTAAGGATGCTTTGTGCCAAGTTTGGTTGAAATCGGCCCAGTGGTTCTGGAGAAGAAGTCGAAAATGTAAAAAGTTTACGGACAGAGACAGAGACAGACAGACAGACAGACGGACGCCGGACAAAAAGTGACCAGAAAAGCTCACTTGAGCTTTCAGCTCAAGTGAGCTAAAAAAAAGGGGCTAGTCCCTTCAATTAGGGGTCAAGAGGGCTCTAAAGTCTTCTTATCATAACTCTTTACTGAACAATAATTTACTAATTATAGGAGCAACGAAGAGGTCTTCCGTTGCAGCTTCGAGTCGAGAAAGGATTGTCAAACAGTGTGATAAAAACCACCCCCCTTTTCCTTGCACTTGTCAGGGCCTGACAGGCAGGGCCTGACAGGTATTGATTGGAGGTTATCTTTACACTACCATTATTTCTGACCAATCAGAGCTTTAGAAAATCAATAGGAAGTCTTCAAAGGAGACAGACAATTAATTCATGTCCATTTATGTAACCTCCAGAATAAGTATTGAAGATATGCACCTAAACATTAAACATATAAAGGTATGCCTTTGGTAAGTAGGAGTATATTTAGATTGTATGCAAATGTGAAGGTCTTGTAAATAAGACCTGTTTTCGATACCTTTCAGATCCTGATGAGTATTAGAAGAGGGATGGCTTTAATCAGATTAGACTGTCAATATGATAATAGTATGCTCAGAAAATCGAAAACGAGGCTCAATTTCAAAGTATTATTTTTATACCAGGCAAGTTCTCCATTTAACTTACTTCATGTTTACATCAGGTTAGGATAATTTAAAAAAAAAAAACATCATATATGTACATGTATATAATTACAGTGGGTCCCGCTTAATATAATACCCGTTTAATATCATAGTTCGGTTAATATAATAGTTTTTCAAAACACAACACCATTTCTTAATAAATCATTGTATTTTACATCGGTTATTATAATAGCTTAAAATGTGCACCCCCGCTTAATATAATAGAAAGATCACGCCTGTCAATTGAGTTTCACACCTTTTTCACGAGCTAGCCCCTCATGAGAAGCTTGTATAAACACTCCGACTCCCCAAATCACTTTGAAATTTACCGACAGTGCTGGCCAGACGGGATTAGTCACGCCTCACTATACTCTGTCCCAAGATATCCTGGATTCACATTTTGCTTAATTACTCGATATCTATAAATACCTCAGGATTCAAACGATATTCATTCAAAAGTATGAAAAATTTCCAAGATTTCTCCGTTGAAACGCCCCCTCTAGCTGATCATGTTTCAATACATGGCTAAAAAATATGATGTCTACGGGGATTTTGTATTGAAGCAGACCCGGATGATAACGTTGAAAAATTGCGTGAGGTATTCCGAGTATTTCCGAATGGAGAAAAGATGTAAACATTCCCCATTATGAATCTCCGTAAGAAATCTGTTTTCGTTCCTGTGAACTTTTATGAAGGAAATATGATAATGTGTAAATGAAGATATCTTGGAAATTTTCCCTTTCATCGATTTCAATTGCACTTCTTTCACAGGTATGTGTATTTTTATTAAAAATCGGCCAAATGTGCTGCATGAATATCTTGGGACAGACTATACACGTGGCTTGGGTACTTTACCTATGCACCTGTCAAGTGACATCGCTGTATATATTGAAGTTCTTTACAGTTTAAATAAGTGAATTTCTCTTATTTTTGTAAAATAATTTATAACAAATGGGATATTTTACATGGCTTAGCATTGCACATGATGTTCCATTTGATGACTTGTACTGCAGTTAAGTGGTGACAAAATCTTTTTTAAATATGCCTTTATTCTATAGGAAGAATGGGCTAAATAATTCAAAGAAAATAAAAAAATTCTGCATAGCTTTGTGGATTATTTGAGTTTTAATGAAAGAAGTTATTAAAAACGAACTGTCTCATGAATGCCTTATTAGATTTAGTCAAAACCGGAAGTGTAAGCAGAAAACAAAATGAAAGCATGTCAACCCATCGGAAGCATATTGGTGGATCTTGCTATTTTCCCAGCTTGTAATAGTTCACTTTATCCATGAAATTAACTTTTTGGAAGCATAAAAAGTAAAGTTTTAGAAGAAATCATCAATTATTGTGGGAATGCCCCAAAATCCAATTTTCTAAATGTAAATTTAAGGAAAATTTTGGTTGCGAGGAAGGGGGGAGGAGTGCTCCCACTGGATCAATTAGAGGTACTGTGAGCAAGCTAACAACTGACACCCCCGCTAAGAAAAAATCATAACTAAAGTATTTCTCTACTAGAAAATAATTGATGCTTCTATTTCTTATTGTGGCACTGAACTTGCACAAATGACCGAAGCTCAAGTAGAACATATTTACAGGTCACAAGCAATCTTTGTGTCAAATTTTAGCTTCTGATTATTTCTATTAAGATTGTGAAATTTTTCTTCCACTGACCTTGAATTTGCCAAAATGACCTTGGGACAAATCATTACACACCCTCAGGTTATAAGCCATCTTTGTGTGAATTAGAACCTTCAATGTTTTTCCATAAATGTTATATAGACCAGACACGAATTTTGCACTTTTCCTGTCAGTTTCCTTGATCTTGTCCAAATGATCTGGGGTCAAGGTCATGACACACCCTCAGGTCATAATCAATCTTTGTATGAAGTAAGAACTTCCAATGTTTCTGCATAAGAAACTAGGATATGGACAGGACACGAATTTTGCACTTTTCCTGCCAGTGACCTTGCCCAAATGACCTTGCATCAAGGTCAATACAGACCTTCAGGTCAAAAGCAATATTTGTGTGAAGTAATAACTTCCAATGTGATTCCTATATAAGGTGATTCCTATCTACCCCCCCCCCCCCCCCCCCCCAAACTCGTTTGCGAGGGTATAAAAATCCTTTTCGCCACTTTAGTGCGGCACAAAGAACGACCTACGTTTTATTTACTATCATTTCTATCAAATCACATATACATGTATATCTATATGTGTTAGTTATTCATATTTTGTACTTTTTAAATATACATGTATTGACCAATGCATTATGTACATTTGCACTCGGAACCCACGAGTTTTCTATCCGTTACACTGCCTTAAAAGCAGTATAACGGATAGGAAACCCGTGGGTTCTGACGATGTCTCCTCATTGACATTTGACAATTTGCATCACTTCATGATTTCCAAGTGGTAATGTATCAAAGCTTTTAAAAAGTTAAGATACTGAATTTCTACAGTTCTAAGTTTGAGGTAAAAAAAAACCAACATTGCACAACTATTATTCTACATGTCTTAACAAAAAATTTTATGTTTAAAAGATACAAAGGAAAATATGTGTAAATTTTCGCACTTTTTGGAATCCCGTTTTTGACCCCCTACTTTTTCTAAATAAAAAACGAAATCCCAAAACAAAAACCAATGTGCACAACTTCAATGCCTCTATTATTCAAATTCGTTGGATTCCCATTCCCTGCTATTATAGTCTCAGAGCCTTTGTCTGGAAACCAAAGGCCCTAAAAAATTTTCAAAGGGGAATAACTCGTTAACGGAAGAGGAATTTTAAAGTTTATGATGTTTTAGATAGTGTTTTGTAAAGTCTATTAGCCCTGAAAATTTGGGCAAAAACCGTTTAAAAATGAGCAAGATATGAAGCTTCAAAGTTTGCGTCTAGGAAGAAAAAAAAAAAAGAAAAATAAGAATAATCTTAACCAGCACAATAATAGAAAGGTCTTCCGTTGGAAACGGAAGACCTTAAAAATGTTCATTGTACAGCTGTTTATCTATACAGTACCATACCTGAATCATATGTTATGTAATTAGGGGGTTTCAAGGGGCCAGAAGTTCAAAACTGATCATTGATATCTAGAAAAGGAGAAATATTTTGAAAAGCATTGTACATACATGCCAACTATCCCTATCTTTGCGGAATTCTCCCGATTTGATGTCGTCAAAAATACAAATCCCGATCGGGATTGACAAAATACACCGAAATCCCGATTCTCAAAAAATCTCTAACCCGTTTTACGACAATAAGTCCCAATTTCCATCTAAAATTTTAAATCCCGTGCTACTTGTCTACACTAACCAATCAAAAAGCGGGATTATGACCGCCATTGCTGTTTACCTGTATCATGTGTATCGCATGTGTGGATGTGTCGGGATGTGTGATTTGGGTGTAATTACCTGTACGCTACCTGTCACAGGGTGTTTGTAAACCTAATAGGAGCATGTTTTGATAGTAAATCATCGAGAAACATCAGGATGGGTAGCAAAACGAAACTTTTGTCCCAACATCTCTGCGAGTGGGAGGCAGATTCCCGATTTTCGGGATCCAAACTGGGAGACAACCATGTATATTGCCGTGCATGCAATAGGTATGTTCAACTTATATATATATATATTGTATATTGATTAACATTATATAGTAGGAGGTCATAAAATCGATAGGGTTTTCGACGGTGTTTGGGTTTTTGGTTTTTGTTGTTGTTTTTTTACATTTCGTTTGACGTACATTCTTTTGTATACACATGACACTAGGACAAATTGACAGCCAAAACATTATCTACAAGAAGAATAGACTTATGTTAAACTTTATGAGTAACATTTTTTTATATTTCTTGTTTTAGGGATTTTAGGTTGGACCATTGTGGAATGAATGATGTTACAAAGCACACGAAAACAGCCATCCATCAAGCCAGCATCAAATCCCAAAAATGAACACCTGCTGCTACCAACTTATATAATATAAAACTAACAGTTATGTCACTTATGTGCATGCATATAGATCTTATTTTGTTAGAACTTAAAGCTTTTTGTGCCGCTATACCATACTATTTATTGTTTGTTGAGTTTTTAAAGAATGATATTAATATATATGAAAATAAAGTTACGTACTTTATTCTTGTTTTCATTTGAAAGAGGAAATTGATTGATAAACACATTAAGATAAATGATAAATAGATAAAGAAACAGATAGATGAATTTCTAAGAGCACAATATAGTTCATGCAAACCAATTACACGACAAAATGCTGCAAATTTTCCTTCTAGGAAAATGTTGTCACGCGTAAAATCCTCCAAGGAGATTTTCAAAAGTTGGCATGTATGATTGTAGAACAAACAAGAGGCCCATGGGCCACATCGCTCACCTGAGCAACAACAGACATAATAAAATCAGCTTTATAGAGTCATATACAAAATATCTGAACACTGTCGTATAATAGATCCAGTATAAAAAAATAATTCCCCTGCATATTCTTATGTTTATCATTGACCCCCTTTGTAACAAGATGATTTAACAGTCATATCACATATTGAACATTGCAGTTCTCGAGAAGATGATCAGACCTAAACAACTGTTTATATATGGACTATAGACCTACATCAAACTTTGAACCCCTTTTGAGGTCCAAGAATTGTCCAGGGGCCAGAGTCTAAACAATTTTAAAGAATCAACAAGATGTCAAAATGCTTGCATATAAGTAAAACCATATATAAAAACCATTTGAATTTTTGTGAACAATTTAAGTGTTTTCCTTTGAAAAATTGGACCCCCCCCCCCCCTCCGCCCCATGTGGCCCAACCCTACTCCTGAAGAATATGGTTTTGACAAATTTTAATCTAGACTATTTGAAGACTGAACTGACTAAAGCTTTTCTAGACAATTTGTGTTTTTAAAAAGTTTTTCCCTAAATATTCCTATGTAATAATTTGACACCCCCCCCCCCTCAAATTGTGGCCCCACCCTACCCACAGGGATCATAATCTGAATAATTTGAGGATGCTTCCAGGCAAGTTACAGCTTTTCTGCCCAATTTGTTTCTGAGAAGAAGATTTTTCAAGATTTTTCTCAATATATTCCTATGTAAAATTTGACCTCCCCATTGTGGCCCCAACCTACCCACGGGGATCATGATTTCAACAAACTTGAATCTACACTACCTGAGGATGCTTCCACACAAGTTTCAGATTTCCTGGCTGATCAGTTTCAGAGAAGAAGATTTTTAAAGATTTACTCTATATATTCCTATGTAAAAAATTCGACCACCCATTGTGGCCCCACCCTACCCCCAGGGATCATGATTTGAACAAACTTGAATCTACACTACCTGAGGATGCTTCCACAAAAGTTTCAGCTTTCCTGGCCGAGTGGTTTTTGAGAAGAAGATTTTTAAAGATTTACTCAATATATTCCTATGTAAAAATTCTACCCCCATTGTGGCCCTATCCTACTCCCGGGGATCATGATTTGAACAAACTTGAATCTACACTACCTGAGGATGCTTCCAAACAAGTTTCAGCTTTTCTGGCCGAATGGTTTTTGAGAAGAAGATTTTTAAAGATTTACTCTATATATTCCTATGTAAAAATTCAACCCCCATTGTGGCACCACCCTACCCACGGGGATCATAATTTCAACAAATTTGAATCTACACTACCTGAAGATGCTTCCACACAAGTTTCAGCTTTCCTGGCTGATCAGTTTCAGAGAAAAAGATCTTTAAAGATTTACTCTATATATTCCTATGTAAAAATTCAACCCCCTATTGTGGCCCAATCCTACATCCGGGGATCATGATTTGAATAAATTTGAATCTACACTACCTGAGGATGCTTCCACACAAGTTTCAGCTTTCCCGGCTGATCAGTTTCAGAGTAGAAATTTTTTAAAGATTTACTCTATATATTCCTATGTAAAACATTTGACCCCCCCCCCCCCCCATTGAGGCCCCACCCCACCCCTAGAGATCACGATTTGAACAAACTTGAATCTACACTACCTGAAAATGCTTCCACACAAGTTTCAGCTTTTCTGGCCAAATGGATTTTGAGAAGAAGATTTTTAAAGATTTACTCTATATATTCCTATGTAAAAATTCGACCCCCCATTGTGGCCCCACCCTACCCCCAGGGATCATGATTTGAACAAACTTGAATCCACACTATCTGAGGATGCTTCCACACAAGTTTCAGCTTTTCTGGCCGAATGGATTTTGAGAAGAAGATTTTTAAAGATTTACTCTATATATTCCGATGTAAAAATTCAACCCCCCAATGTGGCCCCACCCTACCCCCGGGGATCATGATTTGAATAAATTTGAATCTACACTACCTGAGGATGCTTCCACACAAGTTTCAGCTTTCCCGGCTGATCAGTTTCAGAGTAGAAATTTTTTAAAGATTTACTCTATATATTCCAATGTAAAACATTTGACCCCCCCCCCCCCCCCCCCCCCCCATTGAGGCCGCACCCCACCCCCAGAGATCACGATTTGAACAAACTTGAATCTACACTACCTGAAAATGCTTCCACACAAGTTTCAGCTTTTCTGGCCAAATGGTTTTTGAGAAGAAGATTTTTAAAGATTTACTCTATATATTCCTATGTAAAAATTCGACCCCCCTTTGTGGCTCCACCCTACCCCCAGGGATCATGATTTGAACAAACTTGAATCTACACTACCTGAGGATGCTTCCACACAAGTTTCAGCTTTTCTGGCCGAATGGTTTTTGAGAAGAAGATTTTTAAAGATTTACTCTATATATTCCGATGTAAAAATTCAAACCCCCTATTGTGAATAAATTTGAATCTACAGTACCTGAGGATGCTTCCACACAAGTTTCAGCCTTCCCGGCTGATCAGTTTCAGAGTAGAAATTTTTTAAAGATTTGCTCAATATATTACTATGTAAAACATTTGACCCCCCCCCCCCCCCCCCATTGAGGCCCCACCCCTCCCCCAGAGATCACGATTTGAACAAACCTGAATCTACATTACCTGAAAATGCTTCCACACAAGTTTCAGCTTTTCTGGCCAAATGGATTTTGAGAAGAAGATTTTTAAAGATTTACTCTATATATTCCTATGTAAAAATTCGACCCGCCATTGTGGCCCCACCCTACCCCCAGGGATCATGATTTGAACAAACTTGAATCCACACTATCTGAGGATGCTTCCACACAAGTTTCAGCTTTTCTGGCCGAATGCATTTTGAGAAGAAGATTTTTAAAGATTTACTCTATATATTCCGATGTAAAAATTAAACCCCCCATTGTGGCCCCACCCTACCCCCGGGGATCATGATTTGAATAAATTTGAATCTACACTACCTGAGGATGCTTCCACACAAGTTTCAGCTTTCCAGGCTGATCAGTTTCAGAGTAGAAATTTTTTAAAGATTTACTCTATATATTCCTATGTAAAAATTCTACCCCCATTGTGGCCCTATCCTACTCCCGGGGATCATGATTTAAACAAACTTGAATCTACACTATCTGAGGATGCTTCCAAACAAGTTTCACCTTTTCTGGCCGAATGGTTTTTGAGAAGAAGTTTTTTAAAGATTTACTCTATATATTCCTATGTAAAAATTCAACCCCCATTGTGGCACCACCCTACCCACGGGGATCATAATTTCAACAAATTTGAATCTACACTACCTGAGGATGCTTCCACACAAGTTTCAGCTTTCCTGGCTGATCAGTTTCAGAGAAAAAGATCTTTAAAGATTTACTCTATATATTCCTATGTAAAAATTCAACCCCCTATTGTGGCCCTATCCTACATCCGGGGATCATGATTTGAATAAATTTGAATCTACACTACCTGAGGATGCTTCCACACAAGTTTCAGCTTTCCCGGCTGATCAGTTTCAGAGTAGAAATTTTTTAAAGATTTACTCTATATATTCCTATGTAAAACATTTGACCCCCGCCCCCATTAAGGCCCCACCCCACCCCTAGAGATCACGATTTGAACAAACTTGAATCTACACTACCTGAAAATGCTTCCACACAAGTTTCAGCTTTTCTGGCCAAATGGATTTTGAGAAGAAGATTTTTAAAGATTTACTCTATATATTCCTATGTAAAAATTCGACCCCCCATTGTGGCCCCACCCTACCCCCAGGGATCATGATTTGAACAAACTTGAATCCACACTATCTGAGGATGCTTCCACACAAGTTTCAGCTTTTCTGGCCGAATGGATTTTGAGAAGAAGATTTTTAAAGATTTACTCTAAATATTCCGATGTAAAAATTCAACCCCCCATTGTGGCCCCACCCTACCCCCGGGGATCATGATTTGAATAAATTTGAATCTACACTACCTGAGGATGCTTCCACACAAGTTTCAGCTTTCCCGGCTGATCAGTTTCAGAGTAGAAATTTTTTAAAGATTTACTCTATATATTCCTATGTAAAAATTCTACCCCCATTGTGGCCCTATCCTACTCCCGGGGATCATGATTTAAACAAACTTGAATCTACACTATCTGAGGATGCTTCCAAACAAGTTTCAGCTTTTCTGGCCGAATGGTTTTTGAGAAGAAGTTTTTTAAAGATTTACTCTATATATTCCTATGTAAAAATTCAACCCCCATTGTGGCACCACCCTACCCACGGGGATCATAATTTCAACAAATTTGAATCTACACTACCTGAGGATGCTTCCACACAAGTTTCAGCTTTCCTGGCTGATCAGTTTCAGAGAAAAAGATCTTTAAAGATTTACTCTATATATTCCTATGTAAAAATTCAACCCCCTATTGTGGCCCTATCCTACATCCGGGGATCATGATTTGAATAAATTTGAATCTACACTACCTGAGGATGCTTCCACACAAGTTTCAGCTTTCCCGGCTGATCAGTTTCAGAGTAGAAATTTTTTAAAGATTTACTCTATATATTCCTATGTAAAACATTTGACCCCCGCCCCCATTAAGGCCCCACCCCACCCCTAGAGATCACGATTTGAACAAACTTGAATCTACACTACCTGAAAATGCTTCCACACAAGTTTCAGCTTTTCTGGCCAAATGGATTTTGAGAAGAAGATTTTTAAAGATTTACTCTATATATTCCTATGTAAAAATTCGACCCCCCATTGTGGCCCCACCCTACCCCCAGGGATCATGATTTGAACAAACTTGAATCCACACTATCTGAGGATGCTTCCACACAAGTTTCAGCTTTTCTGGCCGAATGGATTTTGAGAAGAAGATTTTTAAAGATTTACTCTATATATTCCGATGTAAAAATTCAACCCCCCATTGTGGCCCCACCCTACCCCCGGGGATCATGATTTGAATAAATTTGAATCTACACTACCTGAGGATGCTTCCACACAAGTTTCAGCTTTCCCGGCTGATCAGTTTCAGAGTAGAAATTTTTTAAAGATTTACTCTATATATTCCTATGTAAAACATTTGACCCCCCCCCCCCCCCCCATTGAGGCCCCACCCCACCCCCAGAGATCACGATTTGAACAAACTTGAATCTACACTACCTGAAAATGCTTCCACACAAGTTTCAGCTTTTCTGGCCAAATGGTTTTTGAGAAGAAGATTTTTAAAGATTTACTCTATATATTCCTATGTAAAAATTCAACCCCCCATTGTGGCCCCACCCTACCCCCGGGGATCATGATTTGAATAAATTTGAATCTACACTACCTGAGGATGCTTCCACACAAGTTTCAGCTTTCCCGGCTGATCAGTTTCAGAGTAGAAATTTTTTAAAGATTTACTCTATATATTCCTATGTAAAACATTTGACCCCCCCCCCCCCCCCCCCCCATTGAGGCCCCACCCCACCCCCAGAGATCACGATTTGAACAAACTTTAATCTACACTACCTGAAAATGCTTCAACACAAGTTTCAGCTTTTCTGGCCGAATGGTTTTTGAGAAGAAGATTTTTAAAGATTTACTCTATATATTCCTATGTAAAACATTTGACCCCCCTCGCCATTGAGGCCCCACCCCACCCCCAGAGATCACAATTTGAACAAACTTGAATCTACACTACCTGAAAATGCTTCCACACAAGTTTCAGCTTTTCTGGCCAAATGGTTTTTGAGAAGAAGATTTTTAAAGATTTACTCCATATATTCTTACGTAAAAATTCGACCCCCCATTGTGGCCCCACCATACCCCCAGGGATCATGATTTGAACAAATTTGAATCTACACTACCTGAGAATGCTTCCACACAAGTTTCAGCTTTTCTGGCCGAATGGTTTTTGAGAAGAAGATTTTTAAAGATTTACTCTATATATTCCTATGTAAAAATTCAACCCCCCATTGTGGCTCCACCCTACAACCGGGGATCATGATTTGAAAAAAATTGAATCTACACTACCTGAAAATGCTTCCACACATGTTTCAGCTTTTCTGGCTGATCAGTTTCAGAGAAGAAGATTTTTAAAGATTTACTCCATATATTCCTATGTAAAAAATTCGACCACCCATTGTGGCCCCACCCTACCCCCAGGGATCATGATTTGATCAAACTTGAATCTACACTACCTGAGGATGCTTCCAAACAAGTTTCAGCTTTCCTGGCCGAGTGGTTTTTGAGAAGAAGATTTTTAAAGATTTACTCCATATATTCCTATGTAAAAAATTCAAGCCCCCATTGTGGCCCCACCCTACCCCCGGGGATCATGATTTGAATAAATTTGAATCTACACTACCTGAGGATGCTTCCACACAAGTTTCAGCTTTTCTGGCTAAATGGTTTTTGAGAAGAAGATTTTTGAAAAATACCAACAAATTTTCAATGATTTTTAATTATTTCCCCTTGAAAGAGGGTGTAGCCCTTCATTTTAACAAACTTGAATCTACACTACCTAAGGATGCTTTGTTCCAAGTTTGGTTGAAATCGGCCCAGTGGTTCTAGAGAAGAAGTCGAAAATGTAAAAAGTTTACGGACAGACAGACAGACGGACAGACAGACAGACGGACAGACAGACGGACGCCGGACAAAGAGTGATCAGAAAAGCTCACTTGAGCTTTCAGCTCAGGTGAGCTAAAAATGCTTAAAATAATGTTTTTAACAATATGCTACTAAAATATTTTTTGTTGGTGGCCCCGGTAAGGAGTTAAGGGGTCAGCCCCTAAAACATAGTTGTTCAGATATTTTTAGAACGGTCAACAAATCCTGAACACTTGTTGAACAAAATGTATTTATTTTTATGAGACTTTTTATTTGAAATCAAGAAAAAGGGGCTGACCCCTTCAATTAAAGGCCAAGAGGGCTCTAAACACTTCTTATAGTGACTCTTTACTGAACAATAATTTGTAATTAATTATAAACACAATAATGTTCATTGTACAGTTGTTTATCTATACAGTACCATACCTAAATCATATTGTAAGCAATTAGAGGTTTCAAGGGGCCTGGGAAGTCCAAAATTCTGGTCATTAATATATAGAAAAGGAGAAATATTTTTAAAAGCATTGTAGTACAAAAGTTGCTCAGAATAATGTTTTTAACAATATGATACCTAAAAAATTTTTGTTGGTGGCCCCGGTAAAAATTGTTGGTGGCCCCGGTAAGGAGTTTAAGGGTTGGCTCCTAAAACACAGTTGTTCAGATATCTCTAGAATGGTTAACAATTCGTAAACACTTGTTGAACAAAACATGTTTATATTTGCAAGACCTTTTATTTGATATCAAGTCAAGAGGCCCATGGGCCACATGGCTCACGTGAGAAATGATAGACATAATAAAATCAGCTTTATGGAGTCACATACAAAATATCTGAACAATGTTGTATAATAGACCCGGTATATATAAAATTCCCCTGTATATTCTTATGTTTATCATTGACCCCTTTTGTAAACAGATGATTTTACAGTCATATTACATATTGAGCATTGCAGTTCTCGAGGAAATGATCAGACTTAAACAACTGTTTATATATGGATAATAAACCTACATCAAACTTTGAACCCCTTGTGAGGCCAAAGAATTGTCCAGGGGCCAGAGTCTAAACAATTTTAAAGAATCAACAATAATTCAAAATGCTTGCATATAAGTAAAACCATATATAATAACATTTAAGTTTTTGTGGATAATTCAAATGTTTTCCTTTGTAAAATTGGACACCCCCCCCCCCCCCCCCATCCCCATGTGGCCCAACCCTAGTCCTGAAGATTATCATTTTGACAAATTTTTATCTCCACTATCTGAACAGACCTTTCTAGGCAAATGATTTTAAAAGATATTTCCCTAAATGTTCCTATGTAAAAGTTTGACCCCCCCCCCCCCCCCCATTGTGGCCCCACCCTACCCCCAGTACCATGATTTGAACAAATTTGAATGAATCTTCCATACCTGAGGACGCTTCCACACAAGTTACAGCTTTTCTGCCCGACCGGTTTCTGAGAAAAATATTTTTAAAGATTTTTCTCTATATATTCTGATGTGAGAATTTCCCCCACTGTGGCCTCATCCTACCCCTGGGGATCATGACTTGAACACACCTGAATCTACCCTAACCGAAGATGCTTTCATTTAAGTTTCAGTTTTTTTGGCCAATCGGTTTCTGAGAAGAAGATTTTTAAAGATTTTTCTCTATATATTGAACAAAATTGAATCTACACTACCTGAGGATGCTTCCACACAAGCTACAACTTTTCTGGCTGATCAGTTTCAGAGAAGAAGATTTTTAAAGATTTACTCTATATATTCCTATGTAAAAATTCAACCCCCCATTGTGGCCCCACCCTACCCCTGGGGATCATGATTTGAACAAACTTGAATCTACACTACCTGAGGATGCTTCCATAAAAATTACAGCTTTTCTGGCTAATCAGTTTTAGAGAAGAAAATTTTTAAAGATTTTTCTCTATATATTCCAATGTGAGAATTTGACCCCCACTGTGGCCCCACCCTACCCCTGGGGATCATGACTTGAACACACCTGAATCTACTCTAACCGAAGATGCTTTCATTTAATTTTCAGTTTTTTTGGCCAATCGGTTTCTGAGAAAAAGATTTATAAAGATTTTTCTCTATATAATGAACAAACTTGAATCTACACTACCTGAGGATGCTTCCACACAAGTTACAAATTTTCTGGCTGATCAGTTTCAGAGAAGAAGATTTTTAAAGATTTACTCTAAATATTCCTATGTAAAAATTTAACCCCCCATTTGTGGCCCCAACCTACACCCGGGGATCATGATTTGAACAAACTTTAAACTACTCTACCTGAGGATGCTTCCACACAAGTTTCAGCTTTTCTGGCTGATCAGTTTCAGAGAAGAAGATTTTCAAAGATTTACTCTATATATTCTTATCTAAAAATTCGATCCTCCATTGTGGCCCCACCCTACCCCCGGGGATCATGATTTGAACAAACTTGAATCTACACTACCTGAGGATGCTTCCACACAAGTTTCAGCTTTTCTTGCCAAATGGTTTTTGAGAAGAAGATTTTTGAAAATATCAACAAATTTTTAATGATTTTTTAATTATCTCCCCTTGAAAGAGGGTGTGGCCATTCATGCTTTGTGCTAACTTTGGTTGAAATCGGCCCAGTGGTTCTGGAGAAGAAGTCGAAAATGTAAAAAGTTTATGGACAGACAGACAGACAGACGGATGCCGGAGAAAAAGTGATCAGAAAAGCTCACTTGAGCTTCCAGCTCAGGTGAGCTAAAAAAGGGCTGACCCCTATAATTAGGGACCAGGAGGGATACAAAGTCTTTTTAAAATAACTCTTTCCTGAGCGATAATTTGTAATTAATCATAAAAGGAAAAAAGAGCGTATTAAGCTTAATTTAAAACTGAAATCCGTTTTAAAATCCGACGATGCATTACAGAGATATTGGGGTTTAAAAATTGATTTTTCCGGAAACTCTGATTCCACATTCTTACTGTTAAGAAAATAGTGTTATGTTCACAGTTAAATTTTTCTCCTACCTAAAATAATTCGATAATTGTTAAATCGTACTTGAACACATTCAGATTTTTATTTGAAAGTTGTTCTTGAAATCGATAAGGTTTTTGTTAACTTGTACCAAAAATTATTCCATTTCCAGATCTAAAAAACGAGTAAAGATAGAGCGCTGAAAATTTTAGAGATGCTAGACATAGCCTTTTTATCTTGCACCTGGGTCAAGAAAATGTCTGTCGTCACTTCCGGTCAGAACCGGACGGAAATTTAAAAAATCGAATTTTTGAACTTTTCTGTTTTGAAATATTTTTCTGTAAGGTTGACAGTGACCCTTTTACTGATTCAGAAAATGTATTTTGTTTTAATATCGATCAACGCATTCTCCAGATATTAAGCATCAAAGTCCTGAAGCGAGAGTCCGAGTAGCTCAGTCGATAGAGTCGTGGACATGGCCCAGGCGACCCGGGTTCAAGCCCCCAGTGTCACAAAAAATTCTCACTAATCTTTCGATCAGATTTAGGATTTTATCTTTAAAATGATGAGTTTTATTAAATCTCTTAAAAATTCGGACGGAAGACCCACTCGTTGCTCGCAACGAGAACGATCTAGTTATTATTAAGGTCTTCAGTTTCCAAAGGAAGACCTTATTGTTTTCGTTAGGTTTCTTTTGACTTATTATTTTACTTCTTTTTTTTCTTACACAAAATTTTTCAAAACCCAGTATCTCAAAAACGGTTCCACAGATTTTCACGAAAATTTCACAGATAGAAGTCAGTATCTACAGCTATGCATACATATCTTACTGCATATGACGTCACTTCCGTTCGTCAACGTCGTTCAATTTACTTTTTTCAAAAATTCATTTTTGTCCAGCAAATATTTAGAGAATGGTTGAAGATAGAAACTTGAAATTTTCAGCGATGATAGATCTACCTTTGGAAGGGTGCATTTAGGTTGAATGATTAACGTCCGTCACTTCCGGTCGTCACCGGGAGGAAAGACAAAAAATCAACTTTCTTTTTTGATATTTTTCTGTAGAGTTTATGGTGACCCTTTTACTTTTTCAGAATATGTAATTTGTTTTAAATCGATTAACGCATTCTCGAGATATTAAGCATCAAAGTCCTGAAGCGATAGTCCGACTAGCTCAGTCGTTAGAGTCGTGGACATGTGCCCACGCGACACGGGTTCAAGCCCCTAGTGCCGAAAAACAATTTTCACTCATTTTTTGCTAAGATTTATAATTTTATGTTTAAAATGAAGGGTTTTATCTCATCTATTCAAAAAAAGACCCACTCGTTGCTCGCAACGAGAACGATCTAGTTATTAGGGTCTTCCGTCTTCAGCGGAAGACCCTTCTATTATTCTATTGTTTCTTTTTCAATTTTATAATTATTCTTTTTTTCCTTACACATTTTGTGCAGGCGATTTCTCGGAGATGGCTCGATCGATTTCCTTTAAATTTTCAGGGATGATGCCTCGCCATCTGAAGTTTGTACCATTGTGACAGTTTTTCAAAATTCACTTCCGATCTGAAGTTATCGTCGATAATCGATTTTTAAAAGTCATTTTTGTCTGTCACGTTTCTCAATAATGAGTAAAGTTATAGTGCTGAAATTTTCAGAGATGAAAGATCTACCGTTTTTCTGGTGTACCTCGGTCAAAAGAATGTCCGCCGTCACTTCCGTTCGTCAGAGGATGGAAATTTAAAAAATTTAATTTTTCAACTTTTTTATTTTTTAATTTTTAGGGTCTTCCATCTTCAGCGGAAGACCCTTCTATTATTCTATTGTTTCTTTTTCAATTTTATTAGGGTCTTCCGTCTTCAGCGGAAGACCCTACTATTATTCTATTGTTTCTTTTTCAATTTTATTATCAGGGTCTTCCGTCTTCAGCGGAAGACCCTTCTATTATTCTATTGTTTCTTTTTCACTTATTCTTTTTTTTTCTTACCGATTTTGTGCAGACGATTTCTCGGAGATGGCTCGATCGATTTCATTCAAATTTTCAAGATTAACGCGGTTTTATATGAAGTTGATTGTTTTTTTTCAATTTTTGAAAATACACTTCCAGTCGGAAGTTATCGTCGTAAAACGATTTTAAAAAGTGAATTTTGTCTGTGACGTTTCACAAAAACGAGTAAAGATATTGGGCTGAAATTTTCAGAGATGATAGAACTACCGTTTTCCTAATGTACCTCGGTCAAGAGAATGTCATCCATCACTTCCGGTCGTCACCGGAAGGAAATTTGAAAAATTTAATTTTTTAATTCTTTTAGTTTTTAATATATTTCTTTGAAATTTTTACACGCAATAGTGACCCTTTTACTGATTAAGAATATGTAATTTGTTTTAAAATCGATCAAGGCATTCTCGAGATATTAAGCATCAAAGTCCTGAAGCGAGAGTCCGAGTAGCTCAGTCGCTAGAGTCGTGGACATGGCCCAGGCGACCCGGGTTCAAGCCCCGAGTGACGACATTTCTTTTCCCTCCTTATGTGCTCAGATTTACGTTTTTATCTTTAAAATGATGGATTCTGTTCTTTTCCGTTTTTAATTTGTAAAAGAAGGTACAATAATAGCGCTTTTCCCCGTATTTGTGTATTGAGATCATTAGCTGTGTATTCATACTGAAATAAAGTGAAAATGTTGAGAAAAATCAATAGTTCATCTTTAATACAACGCTTATACATTGTTCTAACATATGTATTTCATTTAGTAATTGTGCAGTATGTAATATTTAGAATTAAACATTCTACGTTAAATATAGAAGTCATCAACCCCCCCCCCCTTTCCCCGATTCACAAAATCATTTAGTTTTTCTGCCCTGATTTTACTTGATCTTTGATCTTGGACCTTTAATTTTAACCTAGTACCATTCTAGATTACTGTACTAATTACCAGACCAATTCGTTCAATTTTAACAGAGTCATGAATTTTTTGCCATTTGAGTTTCAATTGGCGTACTTGACATGTACTGTAGAAAATAATTCTAACTCCCGAACCCTTCACTCAATCCTAATGAAATTTCGTGTAAATGTACCTCGGACCCCATTCTTATTGTCTGCCAAATATGCAGCGGATTGAGCAATTTAGAAGAAATTCCTGAGATCAAACGGCACGTATTGCCTATACGGGAAATTAAAATTTACATAGTACACGCACCGAACCCCCCTCCCCGATTCACAAAATCATTTAGTTTTCCTGGCCTGATTTTACTTGATCTTTGATCTTGGACTTCTAATTTCAACCTAGCACGATTCTAGATTACTGTACTAATTACCATACCAATTCGTTCATTTTTAACAGAGTTATGAATTTTTTGACATTTGAGTCTCAATTGGCGTGCTTGACATGTGCTGTGGAAAAAAATTCTAACTCCCGAGCCCTTTACTCAATCCTAATTAAATTTCGTGTAAATGTACCTCGGACCCAATTCTTGTTGTCTGTCAAAAATGCAGCGGATTGAACAATTTACAAGAAATTCCCGAGATCAAACGGCGCGTATTGCCTGTACGGGGAATTAAAATTTACACAGTACACGGGATGTAAGCAGCCGTGTAATATTTCTGTTGCATGTATATTTCTTTCTTTCCGTTTAGTCTGTATCTACGATAGCGTGTGAACTACTTATGAATGTTAGAACTGTGAAAATTACTGTCATCGATTTGTTACCGAATAAATTTACGTTACCGAGTTCGTTATTTCTAAATTTTTAAAGATTGTATCAATCCTGTTGAAATAAAACAGTCAAACATAATAGTAAACGACACGAAAAAAATTCTTAACGCTGAAATAAATGTGTACAATGCATCAGTCATTGTTTTAAGACTTCCCCTAATTGTCGTTAACCAAGATCCACACCTCAAAATTCTACTTTCGATTTATTAACGACGAAAATCAAGCTCGGGCCTATTCACCCCTCTCCGGAAACAACATGCATCAATGTTTCAAATGACCTCGCATTGTTACAAAACCTAATTAGTCAGACAATTTATACGCTGTTTTTCATCTCATACAAAAAATCAGCTCCTGTCCCGGGCGGAAACACCCCAAATTCAAAGAAAAATTCGGGAATTATTTTGCGTCAGCCATGTTTTGACGTGAACCTTCGGTGAAATATTGTTATCACACCTGCAAAAGTTGTGTGTTCTAATCTCACCAGAGCCAAGATTTGTTCGTTCTCTCTTTCTCTTTCTCTCCTAATTTTTTTTTTTTTTTTTTTTTGATTTTCTAACAAAAATATTTTTCACAAAGGGGTTGTTGGTATGTAGAACAAGTTGAAAAACACTCATCTATTCAGATTAAGACAAAAACAGTCCTTATTTATTAGGGTCTTCCGTCTTCAGCGGAAGACCCTTCTATTATTCTCTTGTTTCTTTTTCACTTTTCTTATTATTAGGGTCTTCCGTCTTCAGCGGAAGACCCTTCTATTATTCTATTGTTTCTTTTTCACTTTTCTTATTATTATTAGGGTCTTCCGTCTTCAGCGGAAGATCCTACTATTATTCTATTGTTTCTTTTTCACTTTTCTTATTATTAGGGTCTTCCGTCTTCAGCGGAAGACCCTACTATTATTCTATTGTTTCTTTTTCAGGTTTCTTATTGTTATGATTATTATTCTTTTTTTTTCAAGCAAATTTTGTGCAGACGATTTCTCGGAGATGGCTGGATCGATTTCTGACGTTTATATATCATTGTTTGAAAATTCACTTCCGGTCGGAAGTTATCGTCGTTTTACGATTTTTAAAAGTCAATTTTGTGGGCTGGAGATCTAAAAAACGAGTAAAGATAGAGCGCTGAAATTTTTAGAGATGCTAGACATAGCTTTTTTATCTTGCACCTGGGTCAAAAAAAAGGCCGCCGTCACTTCCGGTCGGAATCGGAGGGAAATTTAAAAAATTGAATTTTTGAACTTTTTTGTTTTAAAATATTTTTCTGTAGGGTTGATAGTGACCCTTTTACTGATTCAGAATATGTATTTTGTTTTAAAATCGATCAAAGCATTCTCGAGATATTAAGCATCAAAGTCCTGAAGCGTGAGTCCAAGTAGCTCAGTCGTTAGAGTCGTGGACATGGCCCAGGCGACCCGGGTTCAAGTCCCGAGTGCCGCAAAATTTTTTCACTCATTTTTCGATCAGATTTACGATTTTATCTTTAAAATGATGAATTTTATCAAATCTCTTCAAAAATCGGACCGAAGACCCACTCGTTGCTCGCAACGAGAACCATCTAGTTAAGGTCTTCCGTTTCCAACGGAAGACCTTATTGTTTTCGTACTGTTTCTTTTTATTAAGGTCTTCCGTTTCCAACGGAAGACCTTATTGTTATTGCTTTGTTTCTTTTCCTCTATTATTAAGGTCTTCCGTTTCCAACGGAAGACCTTATTGTTATTGCTTTGTTTCTTTTCCTCTATTATTATTATTATTATTTTTTTTTTCTCCCACGTTTTCTCAAAAACGCTTCAGCCGATTTTGATGAAATTTTTAGATCTTATTCATGACAAAATTTGTAAGAAAATTACACGAGTTTTTTTTGGTCGTCACTTCCGGTCCCGAGATATTAAAGATTTTATGTTTTTGCTTGTTCACGATTTTTCTCCAAAAGTAATTAAGATAGAACTTTCAAATTTTCAGGGATGGTAGAAAGTGTCCTGTCGCAGTGCCCTTCGCATATCCGAACGTCCGCCGTCACTTCCGGTCGGCAACGGAAGGAAACAAAAAACAGTCAATTTTGAACTTTTTTGTTTTGAAATTTTTTAATATTATTGTTCGATAGAGACGCTTTAATAATTTCAGAATATGAAATTTGTTTTAAAATCGATCCACGCATTCTCGAGATTTTGGGCTCCAAAGTCCTGAAGCGAAAGTCCGCGTAGCTCAGTCGTTAGAGTGGTGGACTTTGGCCCAGGCGACCCGGGTTCAGTCCCCGAGTGCCGAATATTTTTTCTTCCTTAATTGTGTTAAGGTTTATAATTTTATATTTGAAATGATAGATTTTACTTATTTCCAATATAATTTTATCAAAAATCACAATAATAGCGACTTTTTAAAGATTAATTTAAGTATAATTATATGTCTATTGAAATTCTTATAGAGGGTTTAATGGAATTTAATGACATGTTTAGAAATGATAAAAAAAGAACAACTATCCCTCTAGGCTATTTTATGGTGCACTCAAACGGAAGACCTCTTGTTGCTCGCAACAAGCGTCTAGTTATTATTATTTTTTTTTTTTTCTCCCACATTTTCTCAAAAACGCTTCGGCCGATTTTGATGAAACTTTTAGATCTTATTTAGGACAAAATTTGTAAGAAAATTACACGAGCTTTTTTTGGTCGTCACTTCCGGTCCCGAGATATTAAAGATTTTATGTTTTTGCTTGTTCACGATTTTTCTCCAAAAGTATTTAAGATAGAACTTTCAAATTTTCAGGGATGGTAGAAAGTGTCCTGCCGCAGTGCCCTTCGCATATCCGAACGTCCGCAGTCACTTCCGGTCGGCACTGGAAGGAAACAAAAAACAGTCCATTTTCAACTTTTTTGTTTTGAAATTTGTTAATATTATTGTTCGATAGAGACACTTTAATAAGTTCAGAATATGAAATTTGTTTTAAAATCGATCCACGCATTCTCGAGATTTTGGGCTCCAAAGTCCTGAAGCGAGAGTCCGCGTAGCTCAGTCGTTAGAGTGGTGGACTTTGGCCCAGGCGACCCGGGTTCAGTCCCCGAGTTCCGAATATTTTTTCTTCCTTAATTGTGTTAAGATTTGTGATTTTATATTTGAAATGATAGATTTTACTTATTTCCAATATAATTTTATCAAAAATCACAGTAATAGCGACTTTTTAAAGATTAATTTAAGTATAATTATATGACTATTGAAATTCTTATAGAGGGTTCAATGGAATTAAATGACGTGTTAAGAAATGATAGAAAAGAACAACTATCCCTCTAGTCTACTTTATGGTGCACTCAAACGGAAGACCTCTTGTTGCTCGCAACAAGCATCTAGTTAAGGTCTTCCGTTTCCAACGGAAGACCTTATTGTTATTGCTTTGTTTCTTTTCCTCTATTATTATTATTATTATTTTTTTTTTCTCCCACGTTTTCTCAAAAACGCTTCAGCCGATTTTGATGAAATTTTTAGATCTTATTCATGACAAAATTTGTAAGAAAATTACACGAGTTTTTTTTGGTCGTCACTTCCGGTCCCGAGATATTAAAGATTTTATGTTTTTGCTTGTTCACGATTTTTCTCCAAAAGTATTTAAGATAGAACTTTCAAATTTTCAGGGATGGTAGAAAGTGTCCTGCCGCAGTGCCCTTCGCATATCCGAACGTCCGCCGTCACTTCCGGTCGGCACCGGAAGGAAACAAAAAACAGTCATTTTTCAACTTTTTTGTTTTGAAATTTTTTAATATTATTGTTCGATAAAGACGTTTTAATAACTTCAGAATATGAAATTTGTTTTAAAATCGATCCACGCATTCTCGAGATTTTGGGCTCCAAAGTCCTGAAGCGAGAGTCCGCGTAGCTCAGTCGTTAGAGTGGTGGACTTTGGCCCAGGCGACCCGGGTTCAGTCCCCGAGTGCCGAATATTTTTTCTTCCTTAATTGTGTTAAGGTTTATAATTTTATATATGAAATGATAGATTTTACTTATTTCCAATATAATTTTATCAAAAATCACAATAATAGCGACTTTTTAAAGATTAATTTAAGTATAATTATATGTCTATTGAAATTCTTATAGAGGGTTTAATGGAATTTAATGACATGTTTAGAAATGATAAAAAAAGAACAACTATCCCTCTAGGCTATTTTATGGTGCACTCAAACGGAAGACCTCTTGTTGCTCGCAACAAGCGTCTAGTTATTATTATTATTTTTTTTTCCAAATTTTGTGCACGCGATTTCTCGAAAACTATTCGACCGATTTCAACCATTTTTTCACAGATGATGGGACGTGATATGAATTTTATATGTTTTTGATATTTTTCCCGTCGTCATTTCCGGTCCCGATTTACGGCCGATTTTGCATTTTTTAACGATCTATTTTGTGCAGAGCTGATCTCAAAAACTATCAGAGGTATAACTATGAAATTTTCAGGAAAGGTAGTCTATAGTTTGAAGTTGTGCACTATTATGTTGTTTTACGCCAGTGGCGCCTTTTCTTGGAGCTCGCCTAGGCTCGAAAATTGGGAACGAATTTTCAATCAAAATTTTCATACGTTTTGATCTGTATCTTTTTATTAGTTGATATTTTGTTAAGACATATATAACAAAAGTGGTAGAGTTCCACTAGTTCTTTCCAACAAAATCAAGAAAAAGGGGCTAGCCCCTTTATTTAGGGGCCAAGACACTTGTAAACTCTATTACAAATAAATGAAAAATGATAAAGATTTTGTAATGCATTATAGAAGCAAAGTTGTTGATCGTAACAATATATATCAGGAAAAATCATTGCCACGCCCATTTATTACGTAATTAGGGATTTTTAGGGGCCAAAGTTCTCAAACTTTGAAACAATATATCTAGAGAACGAGACATATTTTGTTAAGCATTAGAGAAGAGAAAATACTTGTATTGATGATGTAAATCGATTTCACTAATCAAAACACCAATGTCTGTCCCCATTAAGGATCTAGAGGGCTGGCTTCTAAAATATTCAATCATTTGTATCTCTAAAATGAACAACAATTTAAGATGGGTGTAAGAACAAAAAATGTAACTATTTGTGAGACCTTTTCAACGAAATCAAGAAAAAGGGGCTGGCCCCTTTAATTAGGGGCCTAGATACTCGTAAACTCTATTGCAAATAACTGAAAAATGATAAGATTTTGTAATGCATTATAGAAGCAAATGTGTTGATCGTAACAATATATATCAGGGAAAATCATTGCCACGCCCATTTATTACGTAATTAGGGATTTTTAGGGGCAAAAGTTCTCAAACTTTGATACAATATATCAAGAGAACGAGACATATTCTGTTAAGCAATGTAGAAGAGAAAATACTTGTATTGATGATTTAAATCTATTTCACTAATCAAAACACCAATGTCTGTCCCCATTAAAAATCTACAGGGCTGGCCCCTAAAATATTCAATCATTTGTATCTCTAAAATGAACAACAATTTAAGATGGGTGTAAGAACAAAAAATGTTAGTGTTTTTGAGACATTTTCAGGGAAATCAAGAAAAAGGGGCTGGCCCCTTTAATTAGGGGCCTAGATGCTCGTAAACTCTATTACAAATGACTGAAAAATGATAAAGATTTTGTAATGCATTATAGAAGCAAAGTTGTTGATCGTAACAATATATATCAGGAAAAATCATTGCCACGCCCATTTATTACGTAATTAGGGATTATTAGGGGCCAACGTTCTCAAACTTTGAAACAATATATCTAGAGAACGAAACATATTTTGTTAAGCATTGTAGAAGAGAAAATACTTGTATTGATGATGTAAATTGATTTCACTAATCAAAACACCAATTCCTGTCCCCATTAAGGATCTAGAGGGCTGGCCCCTAAAATATTCAATCGTTTGTATCTCAAAAATGAACAACAATTTTAGATAGGTTTAAGAGCAAAAAATGTTAGTATTATTAAGACCTTTTCAAGGAAATCCAGAAAAAGGGGCTGGCCCTTTAAATTAGGGGCCAAGATAGTCGTAAACTCTATTACAAATAACTTAAAAACGATCAAGATTTTGTAATGCATTATAGAAGCAAAGTTGTTGAACATAACAATATCTATCAGAAAAAAAGATTGCCACGCCCATTTATTACGTAAATAGGGATTTTAGGGGCAAAAGTCCTTAAACTTTGATGCAATATACCTAGAAAAGGAGACTTATTTTGTTAAGCATTGTAGAAGAGAAAATGTCTGCATTGATGATTCTTATCGATTCCACTACTCAAAACACCAATGTATGTCCCCATTAAGGATTTACAGGGCTGGCCCCTAAAATATTCAATCGTTTGTATCTCAAAAATGAACAACAATTTTAGATAGGTTTAAGAACAAAAAATGTTAGTATTCTTAAGACCTTTTTAAGGAAATCAAGGAAAAGGGGCTTGCCCTTTAAATTAGGGGCCAAGATACTCGTAAACTCTATTAGAAATAACTTAAAAACGATCAAGATTTTGTAATGAATTATAGAAGCAAAGTTGTTGATCATAACAATATCTATCAGAAAAAATGATTGCCACGCCCATTTATTACGTAAATAGGGATTTTAGGGGCAAAAGTCCTTAAACTTTGATGCAATATACCTAGAGAAGGAGACTTATTTTGTTAAGCATTGTAGAAGAGAAAATGTTTGCATTGATGATTCTAATCGATTCCACTAATCAAAACACCAATGTATTGTCCCACTTTAAGGATTTACAGGGCTAGCCCCTTAAATATTCAATCGTTTGTATCTCAAAAATGAACAACAATTTTAGATAGGTTTAAGAACAAAAAATGTTAGTATTCTTAAGACCTTTTCAAGGAAATCAAGAAAAAGGGGCTGGTCCTTTAAATTAGGGGCCAAGATACTCGTAAACTCTATTAGAAATAACTTAAAAACGATCAAGATTTTGTAATGCATTATAGAAGCAAAGTTCTTGATCGTAACAATGTCTGTTTGAAAAACTCTTTGCTACACCCATTTATTACTTAATAAGAGATTTATAGGAGGCAAAGTCCTTAAACTTTTTAAAAAATTGAACGGAAGACCTACTCGTTACTCGTAACGAGATCGTATCTAGTTATTATTATTATTTTTTTTCCTTTTTTTGTCCACAAGATTTCTCAGAGATGGCTGGATAGATTTTCCTGAAATTTTCAGGAATGATAGAGAATGATAATATCTCTAGGCGTTTTTTTCATTTTTTCAAAATTCATTTCCTGTCGTCCGTTTCCTGTCCCGCGTCAAAAAGCTAGTGACATCGAGATCTCGAAAACCAAAAACATTTGAGCATCCAAACTTTGTGGGATGATAGTCCTATAGTTGTAGATGTGTTTAAACTATTTTGTTTTGTTCGTTGTAACTTCCGGTCGTCACCGGAAACACTTCAAAAAATATTTTTTTTACCAATATAATTGTTTTCACATAGAATTGATATATAAGTAAAAATCTTTACATATGTCATCTATCCGATGGTGAATAAAGAAAAAAATCTACTTCCGGTGAGATATCTCAAATATCTCAGTTTGTTTTTTTTAAAACAAATGTTGTAACAGCGAGATCTAAGAAACTGTAAGTGACCAAGGCTTAAAGCTTACATGGATGATAGACATTTGATAGTAGATGTGTTTAACCGCTTTCATTTTGTCAACCGTCACTTCCGGTCCACACCGGAAGAGTTCAAACAATTCAAGTTGTTTAAAAGTTTAACTGTTTTTCTTTGACAACTTAAGATAAATTGATAGGCAATAAAGTCCCGTTGTCTAGTGCTTGCGAAAAACTACCTATTCTTTTTATTGATTACTTCCGTTTGTCCGTTTCCTGTCCCGAGACAAAAAACCTTGACTTCTCGAGATCTCAAAAATGGTAATGACTTGAACAATCAAACTTTGTGGAATTATAGACCAATGTATGTTAATCCGATTACACTATTTTGTTTTGTTCGGCGTAACTTCCGGTCGTCACCGGAAGCACTTCAAAACTTTTTTTCTTTTTACCTATTTTAGTGTGTCTACATAGAATTGAAATATCAGTATAAATCATTTCATATGTCATGTATGCGATGTTCAATGAACACAAAAAATCTTCTTCCGGTGAGTTATCTCAAATATCTCAGATAGCAATTTCTAAACAAATGTTATACGTGTCGGATCGTACAAACTTTAAGAGATTAAGAAACAAAACCTACATGGACGATAGACATTTGATAGAAGATGTGTTTAATCGCTTTTATTTTGTCAACCGTCACTTCCGGTCCTCAACGGCAAGGTTCAAACAATTATGCTTTTAACAAGTTTACCTGACTTTAATGGGTGTTTCATCTAGCCTGATAAATAGTGATGTACACTAGGCAAATGTACAAGAAATATCAGCTTTTATTTCCATTAATCACTTCCGTTCGTCAGTTTCCAGCCCCGAAACAAAAAACCTTGTTTGAACGAGATCTCAGATTAGGCAGAAACGTGAAAAACCCAACTTTGAGGAAAGATTGACTTATGACTGTTGAAATGTTAAATATGTTTTGTTTGGTTCGGTGTTACTTCCGGTCGACACAAAAGGTACTTCAAAAATTGATTATTTTTTTCATTCTCGTTGTTGTTTTACATAGAAGTAACGTATACATATTTCATTAACAGTAAAAATCATATCCATTATTTTTTTCTACTTGAGAGAAGCAATGTCTTATAGCTAAATTCATACATGTATATCAGAACGGAAGACCTTTTTGTTGCTCATGCAACAAGAGTCTAGTTATTATTATTATTCTTTTTTTCCTTACACATTTTGTGCAGGCGATTTCTCGGAGATGGCTTGATCGATTTCCTTCAAATTTTCAGGGATGATGCCTCGCCATCTGAAGTTTGTACTGCCATGACAGATTTTCAAAATTCACTTCCGATCGGAAGTTATCGTCGATAACCGATTTTTAAAAGTCAATTTTGTCTGTCACGTTTCTCAAAAATGAGTAAAGTTATAGTGCTGAAATTTTCAGAGATGAAAGATCTACCGTTTTTCTGGTGTACCTCGGTCAATAGAATGTCCGCCGTCACTTCCGTTCGTCACCGGAAGGAAATTTAAAAAATTTAATTTTTCAACTTTTTTATTTTTTAATTGTTTTCTTTGAAATTTTTACACTCTATAGTGACTCTTATACTGATTCAGAATATGTAATTTTTTTTAAATCGATCAACGCATTCTCGAGATATTAGGCATCAAAGTCCTGAAGCGAGAGTCCGAGTAGCTCAGTCGATATAGTCGCGGACATGGCCCAGGCGACCCTGGTTCAAGCCCCGAGTGCCGCAAAATTTTTTCACTAATTTTTCGATCAGATCCACGATTTTATCTTTAAAATGATGAGTTTTATCGAATCTCTTCAAAAATCGGACGGAAGACCCACTCGTTGCTCGCAACGAAAACAATCTACAGTCAAACTTGTATTAAGCAGTCACCTTTGGGAGGCACCCAAAGTGACCTCTTAACAGAGGTGACCTTTGAATAGAGACTTGGGAATTTTCCATCATCAATTACCTTATTAAAACAATTATTGCAGTTTTTATATACTTGCAATTTAGCATACTGATCAAAATGACAAAATAATAAATAAAGTTATTGATTTGGATTTTAATAGCATTTAATATATTTAAAAATAAGTGTTATTACATAACAAAGAATTGTGCATCCAAGTGTTTATTTCTTTTTCATTTTTGAAAAAGTCACTTATTTTCGTCTGCACTCCAGACTTGCACTTGATAGAGTCTTCTGTTATCATATCATTAATATCTCAGGCCGTAATTTTATCCAAAATTTGGGCATGGCCATGAACATTTGCATAAACTTTTCTACAATGTATTTCTTAACCGACCGTATCTGAACTCAAAATCATATTATTAAATCAATCGTTTTTCTCTAGCCTCGTCGCGGTCATTTTTGACCCCTATTTCCTGAAGTTATATATATAAAACAAACACTGTAAATACATGTTTAAACAATTTACTTTTTTGCCATCTGTACCTGAACTGCCAATTATATAATTACATCAATCAATTGGCTTCTTTTGCCTCAGGCGTATAAATATTGTGTACGTTAGTTACCTGACTTTCGGAAGCCATGTTTAAAATCCCCGGCTGTAAATCATGTGACCGACCAAAATGGCCGCCTAATGCATGTCGAAAGTACATTTTCGGATCAAAATACCATGACCGCTGACCGCGTTAGACAGGTGACCGCTCTTTAGAGGGCAATCATATAGGATTTTTAATCGGGAGGAAATAAAATGACCGCATACGAAAGGTGACCGCTTAATAGGGGTGACCGCTTCGGCAGTTTTGACTGTAGTTTTTTTTATTTTTTTTTTCTTTACAATTTTTGTGCAGAAGATTTCTCGGAGATGGGTCGTCCAATTTTCGTCAAATTTTCAGCATCGATCTATTATCATTTGAAGTTTATACCCCATTTCCGATTTTGTAAATATCACTTCCGGTTTGGACTTATCCGCCATTTTGTCTTTTTTTCTCGACTTCTTGTCCACGCATCTCCTCAGAACCGAGTAAAGATAGAAAGCTGAAACTTTCAGGAAGGACTGAGGACATGCTAGTGTAATCTCTCCAGGAAAAATTATTGTCTGGAAATTCCGGATACGGAAGCTAGCTAGGATCAAAATATAGGTCAAAAATTTTCAATGAATTTTCTTTAATCCACGCATCTCCTTAAAAACGATTAAAGAAATAACACTGAAAATTTGAGAAATGATAGATGTCTGATGACATCTTACTCAAATTGATTTGGTGAATTTTAAATTTTTTAAACATTTTAAACTCATTTAAATCGCGTTAAAATGACCTCAGACTAATTTTAAAAAATGATATTTAAGTTGCGCTTGCAAGTCTGCGTCTAATGACATCTTACTTGGACTGATTGTATGAAATTTAAATTTCTATTAAATTTTAAATTCATTTAAATCGTGTTAAAATGACCTCAGACTAATTTTAAAACATCATATCTAAGATGCACTTGCTATACTGCGTCTGATGATATCTTTCTCGAATTGATTGGATAAAGTTTAAATTTTTCAAAAATTTTAAACTCATTTTAATCGTGTTAAAATGACCTCAGACTAATTTTAAATCATAATATCTAAGTTGCGCTTGCAATTCTGCATCTGATGACATCTATCTCAAATTTAAAAAATTTAAAAGAATTTAATTTTTTTTAAAATTTTGAATTTATTTAAATCATGTTAAATGACCTCAAACTAATTTTAAAACATGATTTTTGTAATGCTCTTGCATTTCTGCGACTGATGATATCTTTTTCAAAATCATTGGACGAAATTTTTTAAACTCATTTTAATCGAGTTAACATGACACCAGACAGATTTAAATCTCACCTCATCGCATCTTATGAGAAATCGGACGGAAGACCCACTCGTTGCTCGCAACAAGATCTCATCTAGTTATTATTTTTTTTCTGACTTTTTCTGACGCTATTACTCATGAACTACCAGACCGATTTGCAGAAAATTTGCAGGAATGATAGAACATCAAAAGTACTTGAGGTTATAAAATTTTGGGCTGATGATGTCACTTCTGGATTGAGATATTGAGGATTTAGTGAATTGTTAAAGACCATTTTGTCCACCTAACTCCTCCAAAACTAATTAAGATATAAACGTGAAACGTTCAGAGATAGTAGATGAATGTCTGTAGATGATTCTTTGGGTTTGATATTGTTGAAAATGCGCAAGACGCCGAAGCTCGCCTGAGCTCGAAAATTGGCAGCAAATTTTTTCACGAAATTTTTGCATATTTTCTAAATTATTTCTGAATGTGTAAATATTTTGTTAAGACATGTAATGCAAAAGTTGTTCATATTTACACACTCTTTCATTTGATATCAGCCAAAAGGGGCTGGCCCCTCAAATTAGGGGCCAAGAGGACTCTAAAAAACTTTTAAAATAACTCTTTACTGAAGAATAATTTATTTATTATAAAAGCAAAAATGTTCATTGTACAGCTGTGTATCTACACAGTACCATATTGAAATCATATGTTACATAATTAAGGGTTTTAAGGGGCCAGAAGTCCAAAACATTGATCATTTATATCTGATAAAGGAGAAATATTTTCAAAAGCAGTTTAGAAAAAAAGTTGCTCAGAATAATGTCAACAATATGCTACTTTTAAATTTTTTGTTTGTGGCCCCAGTAAGAGTTTATTATGGGTTGGCCCCTAAAACACATTTGTTCAGATATCTCTAGAAGGGTCAACAATTCCTGAAGACTTGTTGAACAAAATGTGTTTATATTTACAAGACCTTTCATTTGATATCAAGAATCAAAGGTCTGAAGGGCTACAATGGCGTCAAGTTGAAATTAATTTGAAAAGTAAAAACCTGAATAATTTTTTTAAAAAGTCGAAATAATCTCCACTAAACAAAAATGCATATTTTTTTTTAATTTGTGTTATTTATGGCTCTCCTTCATTGATCACAGGTACATTTAGGTACTATAGATTTAAAAAAATCCTTAAAACAAATTATGATTCTGTAACTCCAAGTAATGTATTTACATTAACATGAGACCAACTTTTCTAATTGTTTTGCTGGAGATTAATTTTGATAAAAATTGAGTCAGGAGGTCATTATAACAAAAATATAATTTAATATGGATTTTATGCAGTCGACTAAAATAATAAAAATATCAAAATGAAGTGTGATTTTTTTTTTTTTTTCAGAAATCATTCCAATTTGGTTATTGACAATTCATTTAGAAATTGGTATCAATTATATTTGATAATAAGATACTTGTTTTAAAATTTAAAAACAAATATAAAGACAAATACATTAGTCGACTGCTTTCAAATAAATAAAAATTATGTTTTTATCACATAATTAATTAAATTACAATTCATTACAAATTGACTCACCTAATTACTAAAAAGTTAGTTATTAATTAATATTAGTGAAAAATCTCATGTTAGAAATATCTTAGGAGTTAAAAAAAATTGTAGATATTTTTTATCTCTATTCAAATAGAATTAATTAGTATTAAAAGTATGATTGTGTTTAATTCTATATATATTGCATAGTGCTGATAAAAACTCTGTCTCTTATTATCAATTGATTTAAAAATCACATGGGTCCAAATGACACGGACCGAAATGATCAGGTGTAGATATAAGAAAGCACCCATTCACATTGTTTACATCCACAAATTAAAAGTGAAAGTAGTTGGTTTAAAATTACATTTGGTTGTAGATATACTTATCACTCGATGTAGGAACTTATGTTTCTAAAAGTTCAAACATTTGTGCATTGTCAACATTCGATATGGATACAAAATAATCTGTTTTGCAGGCAGGTATATTTCATAAACAAATTGTGTTTGTATCGCATGTGTCTTGGTGCAAGTGTATTCATCCGCTGAAACCCAGACATGTATTTTACAATAAAATATGAACATTATCAAAGACATGAACTATTTTTTATCTGCCAATTTGTTATATTGACATACAGTTCTATTCTAATCACTCGATGTAGGAACTTATGTTTCTAAAAGTTCAAACATTTGTGCATTGTCAACATTCGATATGGATACAAAATAATCTGTTTTGCAGGCAGGTATATTTCATAAACAAATTGTGTTTGTATCGCATGTGTCTTGGTGCAAGTGTATTCATCCGCTGAAACCCAGACATGTATTTTACAATAAAATATGAACATTATCAAAGACATGAACTATTTTTTATCTGCCAATTTGTTATATTGACATACAGTTCTATTCTAAATGGAAGTATGTCATCTTTTATTCTTCAAACACATAAGAAAACCTTGCACTCATTTCTGCGGATTTATTGATAGCATGAGTTGTTCAGCTCCTTAAAATTCTGGCCGTACGATCCCTAGATGGCTTTCGAGCTTCGCTCAACGCCATAAAAAGGGGCTGGCCCCTCAAATTAGGGGCCAAGAGGAATCTAAAGTCTTTTTATTATAACATTTTATTGAAAAATAATTTGTTATTAATTATAAAAGCAAAAATGTTCATTGTACATCTGCTTATCTATACAGTACTATACCTAAGTCATATGTTATGTAATTAGGGGTTTTAAGGGGCCAGCAGTCCAAAACTCTGATCATTAATATCTAGAAAAGGAGAAATATTTTGAAAAGCATTGTAGAAGAAAAGTTGCTCAGAATAAAGTTCTTAACAATATGATACCTAAAAATTTGTTGCTGGTGGCCCCGGTAACAAGTTGAAGGGTCGGCCCCCTAAAACACAGTTGTTCGTATATCTCTTAAACGGCTAACAATTCGTGAACATTTGTTAAACAAAATCTGTTAATATTTGCGAGACCTTTTATTTGATATCAAGAAAAAGGGACTGACCCCTCAAATTAGGGGCCAGGAGGGCTACAAAGTCTTTTCATGATAACCTTTTTTTAACGATAATTTGTTATTTAATCATATTTGCAAAAATATGTGCTTATTAAGCTTAATTTAAAACTGAAATTCGTTTTAAAATCGGATGATGCATTACAGAGATATAGGGGTTTAAAAATTAATTTTTCCGGAAATTTTGATTCCGCATTCTTGGTTAAGAAAATAGTGTTATGTTCAAAGATAAATTTACTCGTACCTAAAATAATTCGATAATTGTTAAATCATACTTAAACACATTCTGATTTGCAAAGTCGTTCTTGAAATCGATAAAGTTTTTGTTAATTCGTACTTAGAATCATTCGGATTTTGTTAACTCATACCAAGAATAATTAGATTTTTTTTTCTTTTTGCTTTAGTTACTTAATATATGCTTATTGGTTTAAATACGCTGCTTCTTAGAGGAACTTCTAGCTTTACTTTCGACATTAACGGAAGACCCACTCGTTGCTTTGGAATGAGCTTTGCTTTAGTTGTTACTCTTTTTTGAGGAATAATTTGTTATTAATTATAGAAGCAAAATTATTCATTGCACATCTGATTTTCTATACAGTACCATACCTAAATCATGTGTTACGTAATTAGGGGTTTTAAGAGGCCAGGAGTCCTAAGCTTTGATCATTAGTATCTGAAAATTAAAGGGAAAATCTTTTGAAACGGAATGTAGAACAAAAGTTGCTCAAAATAATGTTCTTAACATTATGCCACCTTAAAATGTTTTGTTCATGACCCCAGAAAGGAGTTAAAGGGTCGGCCCCTAATACACTTTTTTACAGATATCTCTAGAACAGTTAAAAATTTCTGAACACTTGTTGAACAAATTATGTTCCTATTTACAAGACCTTTTATTTGGACAAATTATGTTCATATTTACAAGACCTTTCATTTGATATTGAGAAAAAGGGGTTCGCGCCTTCAATTAGGGGCCAGGAAGGTTCTAAAGTCTTTTTATTATAACTCTTTACTGACCAAAAATTTGTTTTCAATTATAGAAGCAAAAATGTTCATTGTACAGCTGGTTATCTATAGAGTACAATATTCATATCATATGTTACTTAATTAGGGGTTTCAAGGGGCCAGAAAAGGAGAAATATGTCTATAGTATGTATTATGCATTTAAAGAGAGCACATCTTAAAAAATATACAAACTAGAGGTACTGTGAGCAAGCTCACAATTTATACCCCCGCTAAGAAAAATCATAACTCAAGTATTTTTTCTATTATAGAAAATAATGGATGCTATTTATTTAACCATCCATGTTCTATAAATAGCAATTGCTCTATTTTTTAAAACTGTTAATGCTAATATGAGTAAACAAACCAATTTCTATTCTTTGAATTCCATTTTATTTCACCTTAACTGTAAATGCATGAAGACATTTGCATCCTTATGTTAACAAACATGACTGGAATCAAATGATAATCCACATGTCAAGCAGCCATTAAACATTTTGAATTTTTGGTAACCGAGCCCAATTTTTTTCTGGCGAAAAATTTTTCCACACATTTTCTTTTTTCAATAAAAAAATACATCGGGGCAGGCCATTTTCAGAGAAGCGGGCGGGTATGAGAATTTAAAAATTAATTTTACGTGGCCTGACACAAGCAAGCTTTGTGTCAAATTTTAGCTTCTAATCATTTTCATTAATACAAGACAAGACACAGACAGGAATTAAGCATTTTTTAAACAATGACCTTGAACTTGCCCAAAATATCTTGGGTCAAGGTCAAGACACACCCTTAGGTCATAAGCAATCTTTGTATGAAGTAAGAACTTCCAATGTTTCTCCATAAGAAAGATATGGACCTGACACAAATTTTGCACTTTTCCTGCCAGTGACCTTGACCTTGCCCAAACGACCTTGAGTCAAGGTATGATACACCCTTAGGTCATAAGCAATCTTTGTGTGAAGTAAGAACTTCCAATGTTTCTCCATAAGAAAGATATGGACCGGACACAAATTTTGCACAGACAGACGAATAGACGGACAGACAGACAAGGTGATTCCTATATACCCTCCAAACTTCCTTTGCGGCAGTCATAATGATAGCTCTATAAGACATTGGGTTCGACTGAGAGGCTGCTTGCTCATGATATATGTCATAATGCAGTGCTCTTGCATGGCTATGGAGCGGAAGGGATCGAAACTCAATATTTATGTGTTGGTGCAACCAATAATTCTATTTTCTGTTTTTAATTGGATTTATTTACTTTTGAACATCATGATATTTTAAAAGTTCATTTTTTCATATGACATAAAAAATATGTGGAAATAGTGTAAAAATTCAACATTTGGTAAACTAGATGCTGTCATTAGACAGTAATACCCGCACCAAGTGTTAGCCTCTAAATAACACTCTCTTATATCAGTTTTAGTCAAAAAGAAGGCCACATGCAATTTCCGGTACTTTTTAAAAATTATAATTTTCATAAATGATGAGTTCACATCCAATAATACACATATTGCCTGTATGTACAATTTGGGGTTGAACTGTTTGCATCTGTTTGTGATCTTCATATTATTTCCATTGAAAACCCGTTTTTAAATATGACACAAACAAACATTCTTAGGATTTTATATTGGTATTTGTGCCCTCATGCAGAAAAAAATATGATAAAATCAAAAAAAATTCCCTACCTACCTAACCTAATTTTTTCATCAGTGTTACCCTAAACACACAATTTTTTTTCATAGGCCTAACTGTTAGGTAACATTATTTTGGGGGAAATATTATATTTTATACACTTTATTTAATGTTTCGTTCAATAAGGAGTACATCACAATGTGGGTGTCCCATACCACCTTAAAGCTGAAAATTGTGCTTTACATAATTAATTACCTAATAAAATTGTGCAAGGGGTTTTAAAGAATAAAGTTATGAAAATACATGCAATATGTTACAATTAAATGATCTTTGTCTGAAGTTACATACACAACATAGGTCTACAGGTTGCATTAGCGGGTACTAGTTTTACCTAGCTCTTTGGTTTGATGAGTATCACATGGTGTACATGCATGTGTGTTTTCGAAATGCAGAATAGGATTAACTAACAGGAATAAACGTTTCTTTTGTGGTGATCAGCTAAAAGAATTCATATTGTGCTAATTGGATTATCATTATGATGTTGACCAATATAGGTAAGTATAATACATGTAGTAGCGCAATATTATGAGACACCGGTATACAAAACAGTTAAGTTTTACTTTCACTTTCTAAAATGTGATCTCCCTTTGCCAGCATACTGTATCATCATCTTTATTTAAATAAGCTTATCTACAGTTTCTGTCATTTTAATTGCAGAATTTTTTTATTTTTTCATTTGTCAGACTTACACTATTGAGTTGACTCCATATTGACCCTGTTTTGTATTAAATTTGGGTATTAAATATCATGTTTATATGAGTTATAATAGGGAGGAAGGGGGAGGGGCCTTAACCGTTCCCCATCCCCAGGATGTGTGGATTAGATATACATTTCTAGTGAGAATGAAGGCATGCTGCAGCTTTTTTTTTTCCATTATACCCCCTACCCCATCATCATACACCAGTAATAGAAAAAGAGTTAATGACTAATTTTCTTTTATTTTAAATTGCTTATTCTTTTTTGTCAAGAGATATGTGGTATGTCAAGGTTTATGACTCATGAAAATTTGTGCATTTAAATCCTGATTGTTAACATACATGTATAATTATATATCAAAAAATACATGTGATATTATACTAGGGATCATGCAATCAATTGCAGAATTGCCAATCGGTTATTTATAACTCATTTTGAGATGCCCTATAGTGATCATTCTGTCCAATTCTGCTGATCATGTCAAGATACATTAGATACATTTAAGACAAATTGGCCCCTGCCCCTTGGATTATTCCCCCACCCCCTGGAGTTGTGTTTAAACCCCCCCCCCCCCCCCCCCCTCTGAAATAGGAAATTATAATACATCTTAAAAACTGTTGAGATCCCCACCCTTGACCATATTTATTCTTCCTCCTTGTGTCATTGCACATCAATTGGTACATGTATATAGGTTATGCCCCCTTTGAGATGCCCAGTGACTTTGCAGAGTTGGAACTAATCAAGTATTAATCTATCTTATTCATATGTAGTGTAATTCCTATCCCTTGCCCAATGTTGACCCTGCTTTGTTTTTCACAGCAAGCTCTAGGTTTTTGTTGACTGACTTTACAATTTCTACAATTACATATAACATTTTGTTTATCTTTAAGATTAAAAAGCAATTTCCAAAATCTCTTTATGTACATCTGACATCATACAGAAAAAACCAATCAAGAAATGATTTTGCTACTGTAAAAATGTGAGAAGAGACTCTGAATCTCCCCACCCACCTGCCCCCCGAAAACATGAATAGTCGAATATTTTTAAAATATCCTCAAAATCATCGAAATCCCCACTCCTAAACCATATATATTTTTGTTTCTTGTACCATGACCATGTCAAGGCAAATCTTTTTGTGGTATTAGAAGGTCATGGCATCTAGGGGTCACCCTAATCCCACCCCAGCCTCCCAAAATCAGAAATGATCATATAACTTGAAAAAAATGCTTGTGATCCCCACCCCTAAAGCATATATATTCTTCCTCCTTATGCATCTTATGGTACGTTATTTCAATCACAAGAGATAAGAGGACGTCCAGGAATTAGGTTTTTTATAGGACGAAACATCATTTTGCAGATAGCATTGACCCTCAGAATCAAATTTATATTTCTAAAACCTTATTGCATATCTATAGCTCAGCCCCTGTTATATCCCTATAAATGATGTGCCTATTCATTAAATCATGAGAGGAGTTCTGGGAAGTAGGTTTTTTCAGGAGTGATAAATGTCAATTTTCAGCTACTATTTGACTCCCTGGATTAAATTTAAATTTTTAAAACCTTATTGCATGACTACATGACAGCCCCTATCATACCCCAAGATATGATTTGGCTATTCATTATATCATGAGAGGCGTTCTGGGAAGTAGGTTTTTTTAGGAGTGATAAACGTCAATTTTCAGCTACTATTTGACTCCCTGGATGAAATTTAAATTTTTAAAACCTTATTGCACATCTATCATATCTCAAGAGATGACATAGCTACTGCATAAATTGTAAGAGGAGTTCTGGGAACCATATTTTTTTGGCAAAAAAACGTCATTTTTTGATGCCCACAGACCCCCGTGATAAATACAAAAATTCTGAAACATGATTACACGTCAACATGACACCCCGAAGCATATCCTATTAGATCATTAGGCTATTGCAAAAAGACGTTTTTTGAAACCAGACTTTTTGTTAAAAAAACATCATTTTTCAGCCATTTAATGACCCGCAGGACAAAATTGAAATTTCCGAAACCTTATTGCGCATCTATAGGACACCCCAAAACATATTCCAAGAGATGATTTGTCTACTGTTGAAAATGTAAAAGGAGTTCGAGGAAGAAGGTTTTTTGTCAAAAAACGTCATTTTTTACCTATTATTTGACCCCCAGGAATACCAGAGAATTTTTGAAACCTGTTTACAAAACAACATGACACCCCCAAATCATACTTCAAGAGTTCAGTTTGCTGGTTTATAAGATGTAAGAGCAGTTTGAGAAAGTAAAACGTGACAGACGGACGGATGGACGGAACAGGGTAACAACAATATACCCGAACATTTTTTAGAAAGTGCGGGTATAATTATGGTTTTGTGCATCACCATGTTTCTTTAATTATCATTTTTTAACTAACTTTAAATCTTATCTCCTGTCAGTAATGATACCACAAAATATTAAATGATGAAATGATACAGAGCCATCACAATTTGATGCGATATTCGATATACAATCTAGATTCGATTACATGTAACTTCAATTCAATGAAGAGTCTTGTTTATTTCTCCATTACATTCTGTAAATTTACAATATTTTTTAAATTACACTTTTGTTTATTGCTATGTGTTTTGGTTATTTATTCGATTTTCTATAGAAGACTGCTGGGTAGAATTTCCTAAATTGTTTCACAACTTCATAATAATGCTAAAGAACAATATATGATATATAGTTACTGATACAGAGCAGTTTTAACAAGAGCTTGGACTTTGGGCAGTAAGTGACAAACTCCAAATTGATGAAGGCTGGTTCTACTAATGGTAAATTGTCCAGTCATTGGCTAATAGATATGAATACAAATCATCCAGGGCTGTATATTTAAGTTGTCAATTTCACACAAGGGAGCCAGTTCTTGGGGGGAAAAAAACTTTTCCATTTTGACAGTCTATGAATATTAATGAGCTTTAAAATTCTTAGTAAATTAGGAGAAAGGAGGTCAATATTTGACAGCTAGTTTATTTGATGAGCAAACTAGATAGTAACATCCCACAGAAAGTCCAAGTTCTTATTAAACAGCTTCAATTGGTTGAAATTGTTGAAATCATGCCCTTAAATTCCCTCATGATAAACATCTGTTAGCCACTTGTACACCGTTGTTTATTGATAGAGTTTATTTTTGAGATGTCATTTAAATTCAGGCATTGCTAAATTAGTTGTAGTGTGTACTTTCAAGCAATATCTGAGCACATATTTCAACTCAATAAACTTAAAAATCATGTTTAGTTACATCAACCTCCAGAAAACATGAAAATGTCATGGAGGTTTCGATTAAATGAGTTGAAAGACAAAAAAAAATCAGAGACCTTCTTCTATTGGGAATCATGTACCGAATTGAATTGAAAATAATCCAGAATTAATCGAATATCGAATGAAAGGCCTTGAATCACTATCGCAATTTATCGTTTTATCCCTAATAGAAATAGTGGAGTTTTTTAAATTTTTTGTTTTGAGTTATATTAGCACAATTTTAACCCTGCTTAATAATACATGTAGGTCCCTTTTGATTGGAAAAATAGCCAACAATGTTGGGCTAATTTGGAATTACTTGATAAGACATCTATAAAATAAAAGAAAGAGATGTTCTTCTTTTTTATCACATTATTGCAAAACAACCGATATATGTTTTTGTGCTTTAAAATCATTTTGCTTTAGCTAAAATGACACTGAAATCCAGATTGTGTGAAGTTCAGCAAGTTTCAAAATTAACTAATTTGTATGTAAACTGGGAAAAACGAAAGGATAGGGTTTCTTTATTGGACCTGAAGCAGGAAGATTGACAGCCCTGTACACTCACAAGCACTTTAAAAAATTCAAAGTGCCTTGACTTGGTCCCAAATTTAAGGTGCATTAAATTATTTTTAATTTTTTTTTTTTTACAAAAAGCATGGATTTGGTGATTTGGCCCAATATTTATGAACTTGAAATTTGTTCATAGTACTTTTCCACAGATTTTCATGGTTTTAATTTTTTCCATTGATGCATAAAAATGTTAATTTGATTCTTACTTATATTTATGTTGCAATGTTCAGTGTTCATACTAACCTTTAGAACAAAGTCTGGGGGTGTGCCTGGTTTCACTGTCTGTCTGAGAACTCCGTCATGGTGAGAGTGTATTAAAGTTTCATCCAAGTCTAAAACTAAGGTTTTCTTTTTTAACATACCTGTAAAATAAATTATTCACAGCATTACTATAGAATTTTTTTAAGAGAAACATAAAATACTACTATAAAACTAGTCATCACTGAGATGGTGACAATCTTAAAGGGCCTCACTTCAATAAAGGACATTCACATTTAGGATTAATAGCATTTAACGAGATTTTGCATCAACTTTCATGCATTTGACAATGAAAATATATTCAAAGTCACAGCAAATCCCTTACCTACAGGCAGTCTTTTGGTTTAATCTGAGGAACATAGGTTCAAGGAAAGAGAAGTTATGGTTCAAAAATGGATTTCAAAGAGATTACTTTGACCTCCACATGGTTTGAACAAGATTTTTAAAAGATCTGATGTGTCCGACTTTTGACTTTATAAGCCTAAAAGAAAATAATGGTATGTTTCTGCTTTCAAGCTAAAAAAAGTTGGGTCGGTAGGTCGGAATTTTTTTATTTTTTCCCTTATTGCAGTATGTATTTAAGTAAAACTTGTTTAGTACGAACACGGATTTTGGGAAATTTCGAATATAGCGAAGTTTTTTAGAGTCCCCTGTAAAATTCTTAACAAATCTTTGCAAAATTTTACGGCTATAACAAATTCGAATATAATGAATTTATGGATTTAGCAGACTGATTTTGAGTCCCGTAGAGGTGAATAATAACGAAATTTAGCACTTTAATAACGAATTTCTTTACAGTTTAAAAAGTTTGCACTACCATTTGACACAATAGTTTGAATGAATTTATTTTGACATAAATTCTTCAATTAACAATCTGATTATTAAAGGTATCAAAAGAATGTATTTTCATTCTTAGCAAAAATTGTAGTCTGGTTAAAGAAAACATGTATATAGTGAATTCGCTATAGTTGTTATTACGAATTCATTATACAGATATAATGAATTACGGATATAACGAAGTAAATCCATTGGTCCCTAGGACTTTGCTATAACCGAGTTTTACTGTAGTAGTTAATATACCTGCCTGTTTGATACTGAAGGGTATAAAATGAGAAAAAGTTTTAATCTTTCATAATAAGTTGAACAACACCCGGATTTGTTGATATTTATTTTCTTTACATGCTACATGTATATACATCGAACACCCTCATGTATGGAGGGTAATCGTGTTCAAAAATCCAGACATGTAAAATCAAAATTATGAAATTGTGTTGTTGTGCGAGCCAGGGTATGAATGTGTGTTATTCTGATTGTGTAACCTATAAAACTCGGGCATAAACACTCTAGAGTTGACTCCACAGGCCTTCAATCTAATTCTTTCTACAGATGCACATTTGCAGCTGTAAAATGCTGTTTGTTATTTACATGTAACCTGTCACTATAATACACATTTTTCATCTGTAGGTTCTGCATTTGTATCTCCGTTTTCTGTAATAGCACAGCTGACATGTTACAAATCAACAAATGTAAAGTCTACAAGTTTGTAGAATTTTGACTATTGATACAGTGATGTCACCGATTGAAAAGGCTAGCTGCAGGAAAAGGTATAATGTTATAATCGCCGGAATGGGAACAGAATAAACAAAAAAATATTAGGTGTACATTATATCAAGAGAATGTATACAAAAAATGCAAGTGAAGAATTTGATTGGCATCAGACATCTTCTTAGATCTGGAAAATTTTATATATCATGACTATATTTAAATATACATACATATACACAATTTTTATTATCTTGGATTACATGCAACAAATTGTTTAAGTATATAGAGCTCTGCTGAATGAAGAAAATATCACCAAAAGCATCCTTATCGCTACCACAACGTTAGGACAAGAAACATCCAGTATGATATATATCTACTCCATTTTTCAAAATCACGAAACAAAATTAATCCACTTTATCATATTAATAACTTGTAACTACAACCCAATCACATCAGATATGACGGTATATATGTCATATATACAGGTGACACTCGATGGCTCGAACTTCGATCTCTCGAAGTGAAATCACAAATCACATCAGATATGATCAGAACGTAGACGTTCACCGCACTATATGAAAATCATATTCTTCACATATCTAAAAGTGAATTCTCGATCATCCGGACTACATTCTCCCTGGATAAAGGTTCATAAAACTGAACCTTAACCGTCAACCTCCTCCAAACCCCTGGAAAAATTTCTGCATCTTTGTTTTGTTTGGCTTAATCATTTCATCAAATGATTCGTAAGTCATATTAAAATTTGGCACAACATTCCCACCCTCCATATCCAGAATATCACTTAGAACAGTGTCAATATGTGCAGTACCTCTTTTACATCCTTAAAAATTGTTAAAAAAGACATGCTCTCTCCAATAGAGAATGAGATGGTGTTGCTAAGTAGATTAAGTGAACAACAGAAAGTTCTATGCAACACTGGTTTCATTGTTCAAAGTTAAAAATATATTTATCAGCATTGTCAACAGGTTTACCTGATACTGTCCATTCTTAAAACAAAGAATGTAATGTTTTAAGTTGGATATTAGCCTCAAACTGTCCATTCTGTGAGAGAAAGAATTAATCTCGGCCCTATGGGCCTCGACCAGTTCTTTCTCTCACAGAATGGACAGTTTTCGGCTTATATTCTTTACTTAAAACTATTTTTGTTAAGTAATCCTTTTGTTCTTTTTGGCTTTTATACAGGATAAAATACTTTTAAATTTAAAAACAATCCAATGAGTTACCTGTAAGTGTCCATTCTTAAATATAATGGAATATAAAACTGTCCATTCTTAAAAATAATGGACAGAGACAGGTAAAACTTATTGGATGGCTACAGATAAGTTGGAAACAAGAATAAAGGATCACATTTGCAAATAAAGAAACAGAATTAATGTTTAACACCTTGAGAATAAGACAGGTACTAGCATGATACAGCAAAGATACAATAACTAGAACTGTCCTCATGGGACAAATAATTGAATTCAATAATAAAGGTTTTCGACACATTAATAAAAAAAAATTATAGAATTGTAAAAAAAAAAAAATATCAAAATTGTCAGAACTTCACTGTAAATACATATGTAATACATTTACAAATTTCTGTATCCTATGATATTTTTTTATTTAATTGTATCCTATGAAATTTTTTTATTTAATTGTTTTAAAGAAGAAAAAAAACAAAGTGACAATAACCCCTCCCTTTTCAGTTAATGTAAATAGCCAAGGAATGCTCTTCTGTGGATAAAACCTTGAATATGTTTCTAATTAGAGTCTTGACAGATGCAATTAGTTGTTTCAAATTTTCCTCACTTTCTCCTATGGTACATGCAACTCCATATCAGACAATTGATCCCATAGGACTATGATTTTCTTTGATGAGCTTGTTACACTTGGATAAACTCCCAACATATCATAATTAGCATACTATTAAAATATGTAAAAGGGAGAATTTAATATTACAAACAATTTCAAAAAACAAAATTGCCAAAACACTACAATCATATCAATAATTTTAAATTTCATTTACATTAATGCCCTATAGGATCACTTCATCAATTAACTTAACTAATAAATTTAAACAGCTTTTAAAAATAGTTAAATTCTTAATTAATGATATAATTTATTTCCTTATTATGATAAAAAAAAATTTTGGTTTATATGAAACAGTATTAAAATAACCCAAACTCCACTGCCCATTTTACAGATTATCAATTTTCCCTAAACACATGCTCCATCTAAACCATGCATAGATCATATAATGGCCCCCTTGGGAAAAATGAATTCAGCCACACTTGTCTTTGATGTTCTTATTAGCTCCTAAGAATTTATCATTGACAAACAAAAGTTTGCATTGTCAGTTGATAAAATTCTTATAAAACATAAAATTGGTTAAGATAAAACTTGCAGGTGCACATCTTCAGATGGTGTTTAACATATGTACAAATTTTCAGACCGTTCCATGCAGGTGTAAAAAATTCTAAAGGGGGGACAAAATTGCATCTACAGACAGACAGACGGACAGACGGACGGATGGGGTGAAACCAATATGCCCCCCTAAACTTCGTTTGCGGGGATATAAAAACTAGTAAATATCATCCGCCAGCATGATATATATCTACTCCATTTTTCAGAATCACGAATCAAAATTAATCCACTTTATCATATCAATAACTTGTAACTACAACCCAATCACATCAGATATGATGGTATATATGTCATATATACAGGTGACACTCGATGGCTCGAACTTCGATCTCTCGAAGTTCTTGATCTCTGGAAGTGAAATCATGGTCCCAATTTTTTTCTCTATAAAACTAAGCAAATTTGCTCTTGATCTCTCGAACTCTGATCTCTCGAAGTTCTTGATCTCTCGAAGTAAAACCTGGGTCCCGTTATACATATAACATTGTTTTTGACTCTTGATAACTCGAAGTGGTGGCTATGTACACACGCGACCGATCAAGCGTATAATTAGCTCCGCGTGGACGTTACCTGGATGATCGAGTGAACCCCTTGGGCTAGCGTGGTAGTGTTAATTGGTTAATTACAGAAGTGACACTACCCCTTGCTTCCATCAAAGGGTAGATAGTTAATTTGTAACTGATCTATTAATTTCAACACTTGTGAAATTAACGGTAAATTAAACCGATCTTTATTTAAACTATTCTGTGATCAAGAAAACATAAAATACTTTTAAAGAATTCTAAAGTTAACAAAAACAATAAATAAACACAAAACTAATTTTTGTATTGTTGAAATTGATGTAAAGAAGCAGAAAATACGAATGAAACCATGTTAGACTATCCTTCCATGTTATGAATATAAACTTCCGGCTACTGTAATTTTAGAACCAACATGACAGGAACAAAAATTTCCAGATTTTTTTAAACTTTCGATCTCTCGAATTCTTGATCTCTCGAAGTTTAATCATGGCCCCCTGAAGTTCGAGTTATCGAGATTCACCTGTATATATATATATGAAGATACAAACTGAGACAAATTTCACTGCACTAAATGAAAATCATATTCTTCACATATCTAGAAGTTAATTCTCGATCATCCGGACTACATTCTCCCTGGAAAAAGTTCATAAAACTAAACCTTGACCCTCAACCTCCTCCACACTCCTGGAAAAATTTCTGCATCTGAGCCGGTCAATGCAGTCTTTGTTTTGGTTGGCTTAATCATTTCATCAAACGATTTTGTAAGTCATATCAAAATTTGGCATAGCATTCCCACCCTCCATATCCAGAATATCATTAGAACAGTGTCAATATATGCAGTACCTCTTTTACATTCTTAGATAATGTTAAATAAGAAATGCTCTCCCCAATAGAGAATGAGATGACAAGAGTGAATGAATATGAAATGTTCACAGCACAGCATTAAAGACCACTTGCACATACCTGAAACTGTCCATTAAGTGAACAACAGAAAGTTTCTTCTCCCCTATTGGGACCTCTGTTTCAAATCAGATGATAAGGATACCGCATGGTTCATAGATAAGTTAGTGTGGTTCAGAGTCAGACGTAATTTCAGTTACTTTTGTATTGCATGATCGGAGTATTTATAAAGTGTGCGATTTGTGATATATTCTGTACAATTTCACAGTTGTGTCTGCTGACATTTGACGCATTTGAAAAACTGTATATAAAGTAAAATTGAGTACAAACTCTGAAAGTCAAAATGTTGACAACTCCTTCACTGAAAAAAAAGATGAAGGGGGGAAGGACAATGTTCGCATCATAGAAATGATGAAGGAAATGCAAAGAAACATTATGTCTTTAACATCAACTGTGAGCGATCTGCAAGAAAATTGCGGAACTAAGCGCAAGTTGCGTGAATTGGACGAAAATCCAGACACATTAAAGTCAAACACTGAATTCAGTGACATTTCTGATGAAGTTCAATGATACAGATCCTGAAACATGCTACTACACCAGTTGCACGGTTTGGTTCGGTATGCTTTGTGAACGGTACAGTTCGCTTTGTGAACCGTATGGTTCGTTTTGTGAATGGTACAGTTCGTTTTGTGAATGGTACAGTTCGCTTCTTGCATGGTACACTTTGCTAAAAATAAAAAATTGACTTCAGCAAGGTGGTAATTATGACAAGCATTTTTCTTTATTTACAGGTAACAATCGATGGCTCGAACTTCGATCTCTCGAAGTTTTTGATCCCTCGAAGTGAAATCACGGTCCCCATTCTTTTCTCCATATAACTAAGCAAATTTACTTTTGATCTCTCGAACTCCGATCTCTCGAAGTTCTTGATCTCTCGAAGTGAAACCTGGGTCCCGTTATACATTTTTCATTGTTTTTACTCGATAACTCGAAGTAGTGGCTGTATACACACGCGACCGATCAAGCATATAATTAGCTCCATGTGGACCTTACCTGGATGATCGAGTGAACACCTGGGACTAGCGTAGTAGTGTTAATTGGTTGATTACGTAAGTGACACTACCCCTTGCTTCCTTCAAAGGGAGGATAGGTAATTTGTGTAACCTTTCTATTAATTTCAACAATTTGTGAAATTTAAGGTAAATTAAACTGCTCTTCGTTTCAAATATTCTGTTATTAAGAAAACATAAAATACTTAAAAGTTTTTTAAAGTTAAAAAAAAATAACACTTATTAAATACACAACTAAGTTTTGTATTGTTAAAATTGAAGTAAGGTATTGGAAAATATATGAAAACATGTTAGATTATCCTTCCATGTTATGAATATAAACTTCCTGCTACTATGATTTTAGAACCATAATGGCCGGAACAAAAATTTCCGGATTTTTTCAAACTTTCGATATCTCGAACTCTTGTTCTCTCGTAGCTTATTCATGGTCCCCTGAAGTTCGAGTTATCGAGATTGATCTGTATATGATATATTACATATGTATTTCAATTTAATTAAAATCAGAACTTCCATCGAGTTCCCCCGTTATTGATACTTTGTGTGAAACGTATACTTATTGAAAACCGGAAAGCGTAGGGAAAATTAGTCAGGTATTATTCGTATTTAATTTTAAATATATGTAATTATTACAATAGCTTAAAGAACTGTTTGACTTTAATCCGATATATTTTTGTTAATTCAGCGATCTGTCGATAATTCTAACAAGCATCTTTCTATTTCTATACATGTACTTGTATTGAAGTAATTAAATATTTCTAATCTGGCATTTAAAATTGCTATGAAAAATTTCCCAGACTTTATTCCGATATTTCTTTAGTTTCGTTTATCGTTGTCTTGATTTTCAGCCAGTTGTTATTTTTACAGGCATCTTTCTATTTCTTTATTTATAATTCTTATGATCATTCTTTATTGCGTACTGTGGCCGATCAAATCCACATGTTGAATAGAAGATGTAAAAATACACACAATTCATGATAAGATTAACAATGAATTTCAGTTTAGAAATTTTGAAATCAACTGTAATAAAGTTTTCGACACAGATTTTTATTCATTCAAATATTGATCCTATGATTTTTTGCACTTGTTCGTATACACATATCACACCTACATGTAACCCGTCATCGCTTCTCTTACCTGAAATAACATTGTGTGTATAATCAAAATATGACCTTTAGTTTTTATTGCGTTAAACTATACATGTACACGTAACATATTTCTTACAATATGTACACAATTGGATATACACAATAAGTCAATAGCTTTTAATGGCGATATTTATCATTTTGTTGGACAAGTGTCCGCTCTTCACTGTATGCATGCGATCTAGCTGACGTTTTACAAATGCTGGATAACCTTTTTCATATCTCATTCACCTTTTTACTCACACACTTGTTATAAACAGGACACGGAAAAAAAACCGGTAATCAACAATTATGTTAAAAGTGATAAATATATAAAGAATTTATCTCGTAACAAAAAATATGGCAGCGAGGGAAAGAGACTCTGATCGCCAGCACATGAGTTAAAATCATTAAGTTGTAAGGAAATGATTGTTGAATAGTTTCAAATAGGAACACTCGTTAAAATATGGATTTAAGAAAACATAAAATTAAAACATTTTCATTCAATCATTTTCTTCTAGCTATGAAGGAGGAGCCAAGTAGCACGCGGCGCATTTGCGTGATCTGTACTCTTATACTTAAACTGATTGACAGGCGAAGCACGTGGAGTCCTGAAATAAAATCCCGCTCAAAAGACTGACTATAGAAACCTAGCGAAATAATTAAGTTTAGTGATAAAACTTTAATCTAAGTATCATAATTAACACACAAGTTCTCTCTCGCTCTCTGTCTGTCTCTTTCTCTCTCTGTCTCTGTCTGTTAAGAAATCGGCGATGAAAGTTTCGTCGAAAACCAAAGAAATGATTAAGGTCTAAGAAAGAAAATTAAATTAAACCATTTTTGTAACGATTTTAATAAAAATATCAGCGTGAAATTTAAGTATGTGTTATTTAATCCCGTATAAAAAAAATAGCAAAATATTGAACTTATCTGGTCAGCAATAATCTCTGACCGTATTCATTGAACGACATTAGTCAATAAGCAGTATATGGAAGTTGCACGCTTATTGCATGGTACGGTACTTTTTTTTGGTCAATTAGGAGCGTCTTGCACAAATTATCTTGCACGCCTTTTGCACGGAACGGTTCAATTTGTGAATGGTACAGTTCACTTTGTGAACGGCACGGTTCGTTTTGTGAACGGTATGGTTCACTTTGTGAACGGTACGGTTCGTTTCTTGCACGGAAGGGTACGGTTCGTTTTAGAGGTGTAGTAGCACATTTCAGGGTCTGTATTTTAAATGAAGTTAATGAAGACATTGACACTGATTGTGACAATTTGCTTGATGTACTGGCCGAATGTTTTGGTACTGAAGATAAATGTGGCGAAGCAATTCATGAAAAACTCGCCAAAGTCACAAATGATGGCATTCGAGCTGTTGTGGATTTGGAAAAAATTAAAGAAGTGAGCGAAAAATATTACAGACCAAAGAGTGTGCAAAATTTGGTTACCCCAAAATTAAATGAAGAAATCTGCACTCATTTGAATCGGAAAACCCGGAGCCAAGATATACGGATTCAAAAAACACAGACGCTGATTGGGAAAGCCATCATCCCGCAGCTACAGCAAATTAATTTGCTACTTAGAGCAAAGCAGAAGGGGGAGACACCCTCTATGAAAGAACTCACCAGCCTGTCTATGGACATGCAGCTTAAAACTTATGACTTACTTCTACTGCGACCTGTCGAACAGGAGACAGGAACTGATCATCCAGCCCGAGAAGAATGAGGAGTTCCGGGCATTATGTTCAAACGAGTATCCGGTCACCGATAAATTATTTGGTGACGACCTTGGCAAGAAAGTTGAGGACATTCTAAAAGCCAACAAAGTGGAATCCAAAATCTCTGGGTTTTATAAGAAGAGATCAGCCCCAGCAAACAAGCAGAGGAAGCAGTAGTTTCCGTAGAGCAACGAGATACAAATGTGAGTAATTTACAAAACACTTTCGAAAATTTTTCAGCGGGAAAAATTATTCATTTTATGAAAAATTGGAAGTTAATTACAAGTGACCAAAAGAGCCTTAGTTTTGTCAGTGGGTACTCCATTGAATTTGATTCAAATCCATTTCAAACGTTTATTCCAGTGCCAATTAAGTTCAACGAGTCAGACAAAGAGACAATAGACAATGAAATAAGTGATCTTTTAAAAAAGGGAATTCTTTAACACGCGACATCTGATAATGATGATGAATATATATCCAATATTTTCATTAGAGCGAAGAAAAATGGAAAGTTTCGAGTGATTCTCAATTTAAAGCATTTAAACAATTTTATAAAATATCATCATTTCAAAATGGAGACTTTTACGGCAGCATTAGGGCTTGTGTCTGAAAATTGTTTTTTTCGGTTCAATAGACTTGCAGGACGCTTACTATTCATGCCCGGTTCACGAAAATGATACGAAATTTTCAAGATTCTATTGGAAGGGAGTAAAATATCAATACACATGCCTAGCAATGGGTTTAGCATCAGCTCCTAGGATTTTTACAAAGTCTGTTACATTAACTCAGGATCGTGCTGATTCTATAAGGGAAAAATGTCAAGAAGTTCTTTTAAAATCTGCATAAAATAACGATAAGACAATTTACACAGTTAATTGGCAAATTAGGGTCAAGTGATCCAGGTGTCCATTACGCGCCGTTGTTCTACAATCTTTAGAAATTGAAAAAGACAAACACTTAAAAGTAAACAAAGTTGATTTTGAAGGAAAAATTGTGATTTCTGACAAAAACAAAGAAACGATTGCATTGCATGGTGGATAGATAACGTGAGATGAGATTGTTATCAAGGAGAATGGTTAGAAGACAAAGAAAAACATATCAATTATTTAGAATTAAAAGTAGGATTTATTGCTTTGACAAAGTTTTGTGGCGATATACGGAATGCACATGTTAGACTTCTTTGGTTATCTGCAAATCATATTGCAGGTGTTGAAAGTATAGAGGCTGATTTCTTATCGCGCCATAAAAATGAAGACCTTGAATGGATGATAGACAGAAACGTTTTCGCAAAAATAGAATGTCTGTTTGGGAAATGTGATAATGATTTGTTTGCGTCAAAGCACAACTTTCAATTTCAGCCACACGCTTCTTACAACCCGGATAAAAATGCCAAAACTATTGATGCTTTTAGTGTTGATTGGAGTAATCTAATATGTTATATATTTTGCCCTTTCAGCATGATAGGAACAGTACTTCAAAAGATTACCACCGACAAGGCAGAGGCAGTTTTAATTGCCCCAATCTGGCCAACACAGCATTGGTTCCCCCGCCTCCTTCAGATGATTTGCGAGGACAGTTATCTCCTTCTGAATACCCCCAGCCTACTGACCATGCCCAACAATCCCAGCAAGTACCATCCGCTGAGGAAAATGCGACTGGGAGTATTCCGTGTATAAGGGAATCATTCAAAAATCGAGGCATATCAAATGACACTCCATCTTCACTAGCCAAGAGTTTTCGGTCCACTCCGCTCCTCATAAACCCTTGGCAGATCTCATTACGAAACTAAGTGACAAGCTCCGTTTTATGTTTGGCTGCAGCTGCGAGTAGCTGATCCAATCGCAGCATTTAAAACAGGTGCTTGTAAATAAACTTTAAAAGAAACACACGTGTGATCTTTGGTAAAACATTCGGTGCTTTTAACAAGTTGAGGCACAAGTGCTCGAGTACAGTGCCTCCCCAACGATGGTCTAACAAGATCGCTTTAAAAAAACGATATATTTTACTGCATGGGTTTGAACAGAGATTTACAAACTTGTCAAGGCTCGCGTGATAGTATGGGAAGTAAACATGGCGAATATAGAAGACTAGACTTACCTGGAAGGTGAAGTTTGACTGTAATTTCTTCGACCCTATTGGGTGCCGAGGGATCAATTGCCCAACCCGAAGATCCCACCCTTTTTATTTTTTCTCAACAACATATATATTAATCCAAATTTTTTGTGCTCTGAAGTATGAACCACGCGGTATCCTTATCATTTGATCCCTCGGCACCCAATAAGGGTCGAAGAAATTACAGTCAAACTTCAACTTCCAGGTAAGTCTCGTTCATTTTTTTAATTCTATGCAATTTTTTGTTTTTGTTTTGTTTTGTTTGTTGTTGAAAGTCAGAAAATATATTTATCAGCATTGTCAACAGGTTTACCTGATACTGTCCATTCTTAAAACAAAGAAGGTAATGTTTTAACTTGGACATTAGCCTCAAACTGTCCATTCTGTAGGAGAAAGAACTACATTTATTTTACGTTTATTTTTTTAATTCTATGCAATTTTTTGTTTTTGTTTTGTTTTGTTTGTTGTTGAAAGTCAGAAAATATATTTATCAGCATTGTCAACAGGTTTACCTGATACTGTCCATTCTTAAAACAAAGAAGGTAATGTTTTAACTTGGACATTAGCCTCAAACTGTCCATTCTGTGGGAGAAAGAATAAATCTCGGCCCTACGGGCCTCGATCAGTTCTTTCTCTTACAGAATGACAGTTTCAGCTTGTATCCTTTACTTAAACAACCAATTAAAACGGAATTCGTTTCACCTTTATCTTTCTCTCCTGCCCTACCGAAGCCACGTGAACACGCGCTAATTGTCACTATTACCTCCAACACCTTCAGGGCAAATATGTTTTGAAACGTCTTTTATACCCATGTTGTCTGTGACCGGAATTCAGATTACACAGTTCACTTATAAGATGAATTGATGTATAAAGTCGAAAGATTATGTTTTCTAACCTACTTTTCAGCCCAAAATGTTGGGTCCGCATTATACGTACACCAGTGCATATTACTATTATATTTGACGAAGTACTTTATTTCACCAGGGGTGTGCAATTACCATTGCCCGATGCTACTGATTTAAGAGGTCAGGCTAGCACAAATCTTTACTGTGTTAGCCCGTTGGGTTTGTAAATTAAAATCGGACGTATCAAGTGTCAATATAACATTGACTTCATTTACGTATGATTAAACTTTTTTGCAAAATCAAGATCCTTATTGCGCTTTAACGTAAATGCATTGTACTCTGCTATCAATAGACCGAATGAAAATGACATATATCAAACATGGATAAGTAACTGATGATTGTTTGCTTGATGACAATAATAATCAAGAGACTGTTGTTGTGGATTTGATAAAACATCGCTTATTGATGCAAAAGTAGAATTATGGTGTCTTAAAAAAAATAAAAGAGCTTGAAATTATATAAACCACAGTGCAATTTCGAATCTGAATAAAGGTAACTCAGTCAAACTTGCTGGCACAATTGTTCATAATGATTTATATCCAATTGTTACAATCTTTTGTCCAGATAAATGCATTTCTTTTTGGACATATGGCCATGCGCAAACAACTTGTACACGATATGTGAATCTACTTCTGGAACAGCTACTACAAAACAGATTGATAAAAAAATAAAATATATGACAGTGACAATTGTTTGTATGGCCATTTCTTTTGATTTTTACATTTTAAAAGCTTATTTATTTGAAGAGGTTCACTGGCTAGTAACTACTTACCTTGGGCTAGTAACTTTGTTACTGCCACTAGCCCCTGGGCAAGCAGTTAATTTTTGTAATTGCACACCCCTGTTCACATACTTTTCTCAAGCAGTTAACAGGATCAACAAAACTGTATTCCAAAGAAAAATAATCATAATGTAAATGCATGGTTGCATGTTAATTAATCATTATTAAGAGTTTAAAAACACAGTGAAAGGTACTAATACAGACATCAGCAAGACACATGGAATTACAGGTGTTTACAGTAATTTTACTACAAAATAATTGGGTTTTTTAAAGAAATTATTCAAATTATTACCATGAGAAGAAAAAATGCCAGGAAAAGTTTAATTTTGTGAGAAAAAAAAAATTCCACTAGCTAAAATTTGAGAGTGGTCAAAAAAGTTAATTTCGACCCCTTATTACCCTCCATATACATGGTCATTCCAAGAAGTTTATAACAGGAAGCCATTGTCTACTTTCACTTTTAAAAAATAACCAGAGTTATCTTGCTTAAAAGAGAGTGTCATAGTTGGGTAATTTTGTGGATATATCGACCCTTCTACCGGTACAGGTGATCACTTGATAAGGGCTTAGAGTTTTGTGGAAGTGACCAACAATGCATGAGTTGGCAGAAGTGCATGCTGAAAGTCGGATATGCAAGATCATTCTATAAATATCTTCTCATGGATGCCACCAGACTATTTAGCTGGCACAACAAACAAACAAGAGGCCCATTTTATATAATTAATCGTATAAGGAGGGGGCCCCAGAAAGTAATTACAGCACATCATCCTTTTAATTTTTCTGTACAAGTATTTAACGTTTAGCGAGACATTTCTAATGATCAACCAAAATTTCAGCGTCAATCATAGAATTATAAGCAAGATACAGAGCTCACAATTCTTCTAGGTTTGAGTCATTTTTTTGTTCACAAGAGTTTATATTCAACTAAGATTTTTAAACTTGGTATTTCCTATTTAGCATTTAAAATGTAAATGAACAAAAGTAGACCTCAGCTCTGTGTGTAAACATAGAATTGTGATCAAAGCTCTGTATCTTGCTTATAATTTGAAGCTGGACACTCAAATACAGTTAGTAAATAGAAAATTGTAAACAATTAAAACAAACGAAAAATGCACTAAAACAAAGAAAGAGCACAATTTATTTTTCATCATATATATATATACCTATATATTTCTGGCAGCAAAAATAATCTCCGTTTAGACTGAAAATGCTGAGCATCTTAACAAACCACGTTGCATTAATCAACCATTACATAGAGATCGTACTGAATTACCAATAGACTGAATAGTATTTTATAATATGTTGTTAGTGCATCAGATTTTGCTCATTTTGCACAGGTAAACAATCAGCTTCTGATTTACCCAAATCTATGCTTGATTTGGTACGTAAAAATTCCAAAATACAGACGATAGTTCCCCTCAAGTTTAAAGGCATAATTAACGAAAAAGAAACCGCAAGCTAAAACCACCGTCACAAGTGAAAATGCCACTGCAATGAAATATTTAACCTCAATTTACTTCACAAAATTGGCGCAAATATATTTCACGTGTTTCAAATATTCCCTTTGCACGTAAACTGTTGCACAACAAGTAAATTCATCTTTGTCAGTTTGACCCGTTTATCATGCGTCCAACATGGCTGCTTCAAATAAAGAACCTGGTTTTCGATATATGAAATACCGAACCCGAAGTTATAAATTGATTGACCCCCATTCTCTCTTTATTATTATTTTCGTAAATTACTCAAATTTGAAACAGAATTAGCCCATAATTTTTGCAATTTATATTTTCCTTAAATTACGTTGAATTTGACTCAGCAGTTCTTGAGAAGAAGATTTTTAAAAATGCACACCCCTTTTTCTACAGTTTCGAGGTTTTCTTCGCTTTGAATAAAGATGGGTCTTTCATTTTTGCACTTTATATTCATCATACCATAAGGATGCTTTGTGCCAATTTTGGTTGAAATTGGGCAAGTGGTTTTAGAGAAGAACTTTAAAATGTAAAAGTTTACAGACGGACGGATGGACAGACGGATGGATGGACAAAATGTGATCAGAAAAGCTCACTTGAGCTTTTAGCTCAGGTGAGCTAAAAACGATCTTATACATCCAATTCTACCTTGGATGATGCCATCAATGAGGGCATTAATGATATGCAACACATGGAGACATAAAGCCATTTAAAAAACAAAACATTTGAATTACATTGATTAGGAGAAAAAAATGCTACAAATGTTTTTGTGACCAAAATTTTAACTTTACAACTTTAAGCTGGGTTTGGTCGGAAAGTGGAAACAAACTATTTTTTTTTCTTTGTTCAATGTCACTGCACAACCTCAGACTAAAGGCATTCTATGGTTGAAGTATGAGCTTGATTGGAAAAAAGAAATATAAGAAAAAAGGCCAAAAAAACAAAAATGTAATGCTTCCCAGGCACCTTACTTTTTCAGTGTCTTTGTCTGTGACAGAACTATAAATCAAATTTCATCACTGGCATGTAGCCTGAACTCAGCCTGAACTCAGTGTGTTCAACAGCATTGCTTGGCAACGCTTAACGGCACTTGGTAATACAGTCTGCATTACTTGAAAAAAACTGATATGTGTCAAATGACGTACACTGTAATTTATATATAAACAAGATATCTGTGAGCCAATGCTCACTAGTAATACCCCCGCTCTAATGTGAATATGCACAATAAGCAAAGTCAAATTTAACAGGAAGTTGGCATCCGATTGGTACAAAAATAAATCTCAACGTATGGCATGTCTAAACAAATAGTGTGTTAAAATTTCAAGTATCTGCAATTTATAGTTGCTGAGAAATCTTTGATGAAAATTTGTTTGAAAATTTTGGCTAAAAATAAACAAAGTTGTCATTTAATAGGAAGTTGACGTCCAATTGGTACAAAAATATATCCCACGATATGGCATGTCTAAACAAATAGTGTGTTAAAATTTCAAGCATCTGCAATGAATAGTTGCTGAGAAAAATGTGACAGAAATTTTGTTATGGACAGGCAGACGGACGGACGGATGGACGGACAGACAGACGGACAGACACACAAGGGTAAAACAGTATATCCCTTCTCCTTCGGAGCGGGGGTATAATAAAAGTAATGAGGAATCATTCTTTGACTTTTATGAGGAGATCAATTACAGATGGTACGTAATCGAATCTATCATAAAGCCCCCATGCATCCATAATTGTTCACCTCATCAAAGAATGATACTTAAAACTCAATTTTCAATTTTTGTTAAATATGAAAAATGAGTTATTCCTCTTTGCATATCTTCCAATAAAAAAAAAAATTCCTGCCACATCAATATATTTTGAAATTTTTGGGCCTCATTCTAGCTGAGAATTATTACATTCATTTTATAGCCTAATGTCTTTTTCTGATTAAAGGTAGGTAATGTTTTATTGTGTTGATGTAAACAAAATGGAGTTACCAGAATTATATATGATGGAAAACCAGTAAATGTACTCTGTTAGTCAGTATATGTTTTCAACCAATTTTATCATAACATGTATTATTGATACAGTGCATCAAATAGAATTTTTAAAAGAGTACCTACCATCATCAATTAAATCTAATTTTTTTTTCAAAACAGAAGCATTGTACATTGAACTATGGGTTTTGTAAAAATGAAATTGTATTAATGAATAAGTCAATTTAAAAATCTTTGAAGCAAATATTGGTACTAGAAGTCGGACGATGAATTAATGTGAAATGAAAATATCATGATGAACATTTGAAACATTTACATGAATTTTATGTTTTAAATTCAGAATGAAAATGGGACCATGCTTACTGCATCATTCTTGGAACTATATATTTCAAAATAACATACATCAACTACTTCTGACATGAATTATGAATAAGTTTTCAATCATGCATATACCGGTCCCTTATATTCAAATTTGAGAGAAATAAGGGGATTACAAATGTACTCACTAAGCCTATGCTTTGATAGGGGAGACAGTGGTATAACCTCATACTTCACAGTCTGGTATTGTATAACCTGCAAAAGACGGAGGAAACAAGATTTTATTTAATAAAAAACAAACAAACAAATGCAATCCAATGCTCCAACTTTCATCTTTAGCGCTTTGTGCATTGGATTTATTTTTTCACTTTATTCTACTCCAATACCGAGAAAAAAGATTTTTTTTAATAATATAGATATATAAACAAATATTTACATTTGCAAATATGCTTCCTTTTTATCAACCTATAGAATAGCGAAAATGTTCTATTCTATGTGAACTTTTTAGTGACGTCACAATGATTACCGCATGCTATTGTTTGACAGTTGCATTACATGGTTATATTAATTCTGAACAATTTGCCTTTGTCAAACGTAAATACAAGTAATATACAGCAATGTTAAAAAGTAAAGGCCTAAAAAAAACAATTGTGTGTTTAGGGTAACACTGATGAAAAAATTAGGTTAGGTAGGTAGAGGTTTGTTTTATTTTATCATATTTTTTTCTGCATGAGGGCACAAATACAAATATAAAATCCTAAGAATGTTTGTTTGTTTCATATTTAAAAATGGGTTTTTAATGGAAATAATATGAAAATCACAGTCAGACATCTAAAAATGGTAGGATCTGGGCATTTTTGTAGGTTAGGTAGGGTTACCCTAAACACACAATATTTATTTTAGGCCTAACCGGGATATGAACTTGGTTGGTACATGATCAAATCTTCTAAGAAGCTTCACAGGATTTAATCATGTACCAACCAAGTTTATATCATTTAAAATATTTTCAAACAACCTTTCAAAAAATTCACAAAATTTCATATTTTTGGAAATTTCTCAAAAATCGTATTGTTTACATACTATTTTTATTAAATATTTATAAAGAGTTATATATTTTGTTAACAAAAAAATATAGTTTATCAAAATTGACCATCAAGTTTTTGTGTGACCGCCCCCCTCCCCTTTCCCGGCAAGTTTATCAAAATTGACCAGCTAGTTTTTGTGTAACCCCCCCCCCCCCTCCCCCTTTTCAGGCAAGTAATTTTCCATCAAGTTTTTTGACATATTTATGGTTTTCCTTTCTTTTTAAAATATGAGCTATATAATTGTACTGAAACCACCAAAACATACTTGTACAATACTTTAAATCAAATATAAGTCATCTTAAATGATCAATGATGTGCCCAAAACTATAACTGGAAATTTATCACGCCGTCTAAAATAAGAACCGGACACAAGAGCCAATGGAGTCACCTGAACAAAAGACAAGAGAAAAGCTGTCAATGTGACAGCAAACAGGGTTTTCTTTTGTGTGAACAGTATCCATAATCCATTTGTCAACCCTGAATTGATGAACACTACCTATCCAGAGAAATGGTATACTCTATAGGCAATATTTTTGCCGAAAAACAACTAAGTTCAACAGCTGCTATTTTTTTTTATAAAACAGAATTCAAAATCCTAGAAATATGCACACCTCTGATATATGTACAATTGTTCTGCAAAAGAGCAATTTCCTATCTTGAAAACTGTAGGAGGAGTTTTCCATAGAGTAGGGGTACCTTATATGCAATATTTTGCCGAAAAATGACTAAGTTCAACAGCTGGTATTTTTTTCATAAATTATCAGAAATCAAAATCCTAATAATATATACACCTCTGATATATGTACAATTGATCTGCAAAAGAACAATTAACTTCCTATCTTGAAAACTGTAGGAGGAGTTATCCGTACAATAGGGGTACCCTTTTGGCAGCCACCCGCCCGCCATTTTCACCATTTCAATAACCGATTTTTCTTTTGGAAAACCCGGTTAAAAACACACCAAACTATGGTACAAATTATGTTTACAACGCTTACTTGATGTGAATTCGTCCATATGCTTTTTATTTTGATGGTCAGGTGACAATTAATAAGTATAAATACTTTTGCAAATACATTCATGAAATCCATAAATTACAAAATCAAAGGAATTGTGCCTTCGAATATCATAGTAATGTAATCCGCTAAATACTGTCCTACTTATTAACCTAAATGTTTATGTATTTAGATATATAAACATTGTTTATGAAAATGAAAGCATTCACAAAAGTTACACAAAATACTTAGAAGAATGACACATATAATGGAGATTATATACTTCAGTTTGCAGCAATAAATATTAGAATATTTACAGATGTATATCAGAAAGTTTCTTACAGATCTAGCTTGTCGTTTAAAACAATAGCACAGAAAACTCCATATCTTTGCTGCCAGCAAGAAAAAACCACGTAATCCCATTACAATGAACTTAAGCATGGGTGTAGATTTTTATCCTGCTTTAAGTAATAAGCCGCGACAGAGATTTTTCATGAAGACGTCTTAAATTTCAAGGACAACCTGTACCGTCTCTCCATCAATGATAGGCGCCATTCATTTCCCAGCATGCACTTTCTCTTTCGGTGCCCGTTTCGATTCTATCATTATTGATAGCTAAAACCAAAAGGTGTTTCGAATATCTCTAATCGCCGCGTGATATTTTCGTATATAGCGTCAGTGGTTACACAATCAACGATGCGTAACTTGGTATAAACCCCCAATTTTTTGGATGTGATTTTGTGAGACGGTAACATGTTTTATATAATATTTTTTTTTCATGTTAAGGTTATGTGGCGAACAGGCTGTACTTTTAAAAGTTTAAGTGGATCTCTTTAAGTTCGAAATTCCTCAGTCGCAATAAAGTAAAACAATGTATACATTGCATGGAATATCCAAATTTGATATTAAATAGGTGCGTTCATAGTTGTACCGTTGGTGAAATTGAGATATACTGCTGGCACTATTTGGTTGCCAGCAGTAAACTGTGGCAGTCATTGGTCACCAAGTGCTGCCATTTGTAGCAATTTTTATAGTTAGAATCATGAACTCTTTTTTGTCAAACTCAAACAAATGGTAGACTTTGGTTACATTTGGTTACCAACTGTGGTTACCAACTGTAACCATCTGAACAAATAAACAGTTTACAAACCAGTTTACCAACTGTAACCATCTGAACAAATAAAACAGTTGAAAAAAAATATCTTCTATACTCTGTCCCGAGTTTTTGCTTCCACCACTTTTCGCTTGATATTTCGATAATCATAATTACCTTTGTGCTCAAAGTACGTTCATCCACTAATATGAAAAATGTCCAGATTATCTGTTATCTAGCTAGCTCTACCGCTTCAGATTTCAATACACAACCCAAAATAGAAAGTAGACTACGGGGATTTTGCATTGCATCAGCCATGAAATAGCCCGGATGATGTTAAAAAATTGTGCGAGGTATTCCAAGTAATTCCGAATGGAGAAAAGATGTAAACATTTCCTATCATAAATCTCTGTAAGAAATTTGTTTTCGTTCATGTGAATTTTTATGAGTGAAAAATGAAAATGTGTCAATGAAGATATCTTGGATATTATCCCTTTTATCGATTTCAACTGTATTTCTTTCACAGGTATGTGTATTTTTATTAAAAATGATCAAAAAGTGATGGAAGCAATAACTTGGTACAAACTATAGTAATTTTACTGGAGTAACTGTGTTCCCCAAAAACAGTAAAAAAAAAAAAGCTTCCTTGAATGATTAATTCTGCTAAAAAAAAAATTGAGATCGTCAAAATACAGAACTTAAACATATTTATTCCTAACTAAATTAAGACGACATTGAATACTACAATATGACTATCAATCTACCATTAATGCGAAGAAATTGTAAAATTTATATTCATATTTAACGCCATCAAAAAGTATATATATACTGTATATCACATACTTCCTAATGTTCCAAGGAACATAGGCAGGCTCTAGAAGCCAAGCAAGATATTTACATATTTTATTCAATCGAATCAATATTTATATTAGTTTCTATAACCCCATGTTGAATTAGCATAATGACGTCACCTATACTCTGTCCCAAGATATCCTCAATTCACATTTTGCTTAATTACTCGATATTTATAAATACCTTGGGATTCAAACGAAATATGTTCATTTAAAAGTATGAAAATGCCCATTTAGCTTATCAGGTCTCAATACACTGCTAAAAAATGTGATGTCTACGTGGATTTTGTATTGCAGCAGACCCGGGTGAAAAATTGCACGAGGTATTCCGAGTGACTTTCAAATGGAGAAAAGATGTAAACATTCCCCATTATAAATCTCTGTAAGAAATCTGTTTTCCTTCCTGTGAAGTTTTTCGAGTGAAAAATGATAATGTGTCAATGAGGATATCTTGGAAATTTTCCCTTTCATCGATTTCAATTGCAATTCTTTCACAGGTATGTGTATTTTTATTAAAAATCAGCCAAATGTGCTGCATTTATATCTTGGACAGACTATACCAAACTTGCCTAAGCTCTAGGCTGCTGGTAGATTTGTTGACCTCATTTAAAATTGAAAGTACACCAATAGTCAACATTGATAACAACTGCTACCATTTGGAACCATTTGTAGATATTGGTGACCTAACTTGCCATTTGTAACAATCTGGTGAACTCTGAACTCGCGCAAATATTGACTTAATAGAATGTAAAATTAAATAACTTTTTTGAGTATGGAACATATTACTATAAGGATTTGATTTTTAGTTTTATATTTTTTTCCACCAACAAAACTAATGAAAGTACAGTTAAAACTATTTCCTTTTAAATAATTAATGTGCATTGTGATTATTATTGCTCTTTACAGGTTAATATTATATATAGTGTCAATAATCAAATCATATTTCATTTATCTTTTAGAACATTAATGGAGTTAAATACGTCCAAAGTAAAATATATCTAAATGTCAGCACATATGAATTAAATTTTTAGAGAGGTATGTTAGCAATAAACAAACTTGTACATGTTTCAAGGTATTTTACCTGGAAGTGTCTGCAATATGTCATTTGATTTAAAAATGAATTTCTTTATGACATTAAATTTACATACATATAGATTTCTAAGTACCCGTAAGCTTGAACTTGCACATGTATCATATTTCCTTATTGGCTGTTAGCCAACAAAAAGGGAACACGTTTTTCTAAAACCAGAATTTTTAAAGCAATGATACTAGAACAAAGAAGCAAGTTTTTTTTCTATTGAAATTGATATATTTTAGAATATCAAATACACTTATTATATGACTGAAGCAGGCAGCTTGTTACTGTATTTTTAGTTGAGTTTTTGCCCTTTGATTTATTAATTTTTGATTATGTAATTAATGTTCCCAATAATGACCAATGAGTTTGCTAATTACTTTTATACAATGCTAAATAATCTATGTAAATAAGGTGTTGTACATAAATAGTTTTGGATTAGGTCGGATTAGTCTGTTTATTTTTGATTTCCCATTTTAAGATACTACAAATTAGTCTAGGCCGGCACACATATAGGGACAGTGTCAATGGTGTGTGGAGGAACGACTGTTTGGGGTAAAATTTGGACAGGTATGGATAGATTGAGTGTGTGGTCATCCCTGCTCTATCTAATCTTCGTGTGATCTCACCTACGATACTGAGTGTGCAGTCATACATACTCAGTATCGCATTAATACAAGTGTGCGGTCATCCCTGCTTGTATTGGTGGTGGTTGCGGCAGAGCACTAGTGTGTGGTCATCCATGCTGGTGTTCTGGCCTTTCTAGCGCAAGTGTGTGGCACTCCCTGCTTGCGTAAGGTTGCATTGCTGGCGCAAGTGTGCGGTCATCCCTGCTTGCGTAAACGTTGGTACCTGTTCAGTTGCATAGGTGTGCGGATATCCCTGCCTGCGCAACGTTGAGTCCCTATATATGTGCAGGCACGGTGATTGAAGTCTGTACTTGTAAATATTGGCAGCAATCAGGGGTATCCGATTCTATCTCGGGTACGGGCCCGCGGGGGAACACAGGCTTGCACGTTACTTGACTTTCAAAACATGCCATGACAATTAATTAAAAATTGAAAGAACTCATTGTAAATTTATTTGTATTTGATGTATATACAAGGGCTGATCGATATATAATGTGTATGGTAGCATAGCACAATAATGCTTTGCACAATTTCATTAGTGATGATACTTTTTAATAGCTCTATTAAATACCTTAGAAATGATATAAACAAGACCCCTCAGCTCCACACAGTTTTAAACTTATAGTCATTTCAATAGAGTGAGTTGTTGACCACTTTTGTTAAAATGGTTGGGAAATGGGTTGAGAATATTGATGAAATTAGTGCTTTTATAAAAGTTTGCACAAAACTCGATCTTTGGTAATTTCTGACTGGCACAGAGTCCAACCGCTAAGCAATTGCTAAAAATGTTTCCCAAAGCAAAGACAGTTTGCAAATATTGTTACTGTTGATGGGTTCACTATTTGGAACCAGTAAGAAAAATTGGAAACAAAATGTGGCTAACTAAAAATGGTAGGACTGTAGTTGCCAAAAGAACCATGCATCGGCAGCAAAGAAGGTTCTTTATTGCATATTCTCCTCATGTGATAGACTAAGTATAGCCGTTACAAATTCTGCTGCCAAAGGGCAAAAGTTTTACAGGTCAGTATTACGAGATCTTACATTAAAAAAGCTCAAGAAATATTTTCATTAAATGATTAAGCCCTGCTTCAGGATTTAGGCATGTTTGTCTACTTCATGATAATTATGCTCCATCACATATATCTGAGCTTGTGAAGCAATTTTTGAAGTCGGAGAAGGTTACCATCTTGCCACACCCATTCATACTCTCCAGATCTAGCCCCATGTGACTTTTTCCTTTTTCCAAAACTTAAAAAGTTCTTATTTGCGCCGTCAAAACAAGTCACGGACAAGCCCTTGGCTAAGCCATCAATCAGTACCCTCAGAGGTTTACCTTAATTCAGCGTACCGTGACGCATATCAGAAATGGATTCGAGTTTGAGAATACTTTGAAGGGATGTATTAATGTACATTTTACTATTGGAGTCGAATGCTTTTGAGATATTGTACAATACACATTACATATGGACAACCCTCGTATATACTTGAAAGGTGTGATGGACAATTAACATTACATGTGCAATCTTTTATTTATGACTGCATGTGGCATGAAAGAATTAAGGTACCTAGCTATAAAGCATGAATATTATAATAAAGATAACATTTAAAACATTAAATAGAAATTAAGTAGAAGTACATATTATAATTGTGGTGTAGTTAGAACAAAGGGTGTGTAGTTCTAACATGTGACACATGGGCTGTACAACGCAGAACTAGTCGCTAAAAGTGGGGCCATGCACTTGGACAAAATCGTCAAAATAAATAATAACAAATAATTTGGTTTCACATCATACAGGAAGTTATTTTTCTCATGTGTTGCTCCTATCCTAGATTATGGCAACTTGCGTGTTGGACTACTGAAAGTTTAATGCTAATAATAGACAACATACAGTACAAGGCAAAATAAAAACTAATTTTCTAGAAGTTCACAGATTTACACCAATTTTGGTCCTTAACGTGTAATGTAGGCTGCATGGCTTCTGAGTCAATTCCAACTGTGATTCAGCATGGTGAGATATTGGAAACACATATGACAAATTAGTACTTGAAAATATGGAAAGAGTCTATGGAGAATGTAACTAAAATTACAGAGGTACAGGACTTTTATGACTATTTCGGCCTAGAAAATTCACAGGTGCTTGAGGACAGGTTCCCCTCTCTCTCTCTCTCTCTCTCTCTCTCTCTCTCTCTCTCCCCCCCCCCCCCCCCCCCCCCCCCCCCCCCACCCCCCCCCCCCCCGGGGTAGTTGTCACTTTTTTGATAGAAATTCTTTTAAAGTCATGTACACAGCATGTTACATATTAAATATCTGAAAATTAATGAAAAATAAACAACCCCTGTCTGCATATAAAAAGAGCTAGGTAACTGTGACGGAAGTAAACAACTCTCAGTCACTTTGGTACGATAACATCCGAGAAAATCAATTTAATTCTATTGGCGCGCAAAAAGACTCCTCGGATTTTATCCTTTATGAGTGTACATTACGGTCACTGAAAGATGTTGACT